>JANRFK010001605.1:25212791-25247836 GCA_030068395.1 Apalone spinifera | reverse complement strand
GTCTAATTTGCATCCCTTTTTCGGAAAAGGGATGCAGTCTAGACGTAGCCGTATGGTAGATGGTGTCATGAGCTTTCCTGGGCAGAGCCCACTTCTTCAGATGACAGGAGTGTTAGAAGTCCGGACTAGCATCCAGGTGCAAACAGCCTCCTAGATTAAATTATCTGTGTGTCCTACAAACAGGGAACAGTGTATTGTTGATCAAATCTGTGGGACTGCACAGTTAAGAAATATTCTCTCCAAATATTCTCCATAGCATGTACTTTGATATTTTCAAAATAAGGACATCTATTCAGCTAAATTTGGGAGATAAAGCCCTGTTTTTAAATGAAGTATGCATCAGAAACTTGCTGCCCAAAACAAGAGTCGTTAAGGTACTGCTGGAGGAAGATTCTAGAGGCTCACCTTTTGAGGAACTTAACTCAAAGGGCAGGAATAATTGGTAAGTTTTCCAAGTGGAAAGAGGCAACTAGTGGCGTAACCCAAGGGTCTATCTTGGCACCCATCCTATTCAACTTACTTATTAATGATCTAGAGACAGGGGTAAACAGTGAGGTGGCAAAATTTGCAGATGATACCAAACTGCTCAGTATAGTTAAGACCAAAGCAAACTGTGAAGAGTTTCATAAAGATCTCACCAAATCAAGTGATTGGGCAATTAAATGGCAAATGAAATATAATGTTGATAAATGTAAAGTAATGCACATTGGAAAAAATAATTCCAACTATATATACAGTATGATAGGGACTAATTTGGCTACAACTACTTACGAGAGATCTTGGAGTCCTTGTTGATAGTTCTCTGAAAACGTCCTGTCAGTGTGCAGTGGCAGTGAAAAAAGGAAATAGAATGTTAGGAGTCATTAAAAATTGATAGAGAATAAGACAGAAAATATCTTATTGCCTCTATATAAAACAATGGTATGCCCACATTTTGAATACTGCACACAGATGTGGTCGCCTCATCTCAAAAAAGATACATTGGCATTTGAAAAGGCAACAAAAATGATTAGGGGTTTGGAATGAGTCCCATATGAAAAGAGATTAGAAAGACTTGGACTTTTCAGTTTAAAAAAGAGGAGACTAAGGGGGGGGGGGGGGGTATGATAGATGTCTATAAAATCATGACTGGTATGGAAAAAGTGAATAAAGAAAAATTATTTACTTATTCCCACAATATAAGAACTAAGGGTCACCAAATGAAATTAATAGGCAGTAGGTGTAAACAAACAAAAGGAAGTTTTTCTTCACTTAGTGCAGAGTCAGCCTGTGGAACTCCTTGCCAGAGGATGCAGTGAAGGCTAGAACTTTAACAGGGTTCAAAAAAGAGCTAGATAGATTCGTGGAGGTTAGGTCCATCAATGGCTATGAGCCAGAATGGATAGAAAGCTTCTGTTTCTCTGGAGGTGGGTGACAGTGGAGGGATTATGTGAGGATTACCTGTTGTGATCCCTCCCTCTGGGACATCTGGTATTGGCCACTGTCAGCAGACAGGATACTGTGCTAGATGGACCTTTGGTCTGACCCAGTATGGCCGTTCGTATGTTCTTAACTGCGTACACAAATAAAACTTCAAAAACCAAGCCATTTTCAAGCAGTCCTTCACTCCTGGAAGTTCCTTCTAAAAGCTGATGCTGAGATTTGGCAGAGGGCAATTATCACAGCAATAGACCATCCAGACCTTAAAGTCTGTGCTCATGGTCTTTTGACCTTCCTTGTACGGCTGGCTTCTGCAACTAACAGACCACACACTGATTTAAAGATTTCCCTGCCCGTCTAGAGACCATTTGATTATTGAGGTTGCCATCTACATGCAGTGTTATTCAGGTAAGACAAAGAAGCCAAGGTGTAATGACATTTTAGAACTGCTTTGTCTTGCTGCATGTGAATTTCCTGAGAAATTTCATAGCCTTGTGCTTATAGACACTTTAAGATTTTTTGCCCATATTGCAAATGGTGAAAATTGTTTTAATAGAAAATTTAAAAAGAGTGGTTTTATGGTGATTTTTCAAATAAGACCTCTGAGTGATTGGTGAAGGTTTTTTGGGCACGAGCCTCTTAAATAGAGCAATATAGCTGGTGAGGCTCCCTAATTGCTATTAAGTGGAGTGCTGCACATCTATTTTAAAAGGAAATGGTACAGATAGATATTTGCCGTTGGCTATCTTCATTTGTAATATCCAGAATTTACTTATTTCCTGTCTGAGGCATACCAGTTTGGGTGTTTATACCTGCATCTCATCCTGAAGTTCACTATGAGTTGAATAATGCGTTGAATATCCTAAAATTGGAATAATTGATAACTTGTGTGATATGGATTTATGTAGTAATACTGTGAAATATAATTAATCATATCACATAAAATACTGGTATGAGGGAAGTTTATATAGTTGGTAATAGGATAGTCAACTAACAGCATGAATTAGTGGTTAGTCGACTATTCTGTAGTCCCCAGAGGTGGGGCTGGTAGCCAGAGCAAACCAGCCCCACTCACGGGGAGTCCCCAGCTGCCCCACACTGCTGCCTCTCTATCAGGGGCAGCAGCACAGGGTGCCAGGCAAGAGCCAGTCCATGAAGGAAGCCAGTTTAAAAACCAGCTCCCCTCATGGACAGGCTGCCTGCTGCCTCATGCTGCTGCTGTTAATAGAGGCAGCAGCATGGGGTGGTGGAGGCAGCAGCCGCTGTTCACGGGGGGTCCAACCTGCCTGCAGACAGAGGCTGCTGGGGTAAAGTGGGCAAGGGAGGCTGCCACGAAATGGTCTCTGTTTGTGGGGAGCTCAGACCCCCTGCAGACAGGGGCTGCTATGGGCAGGGGCTGCTCAGCAGGATGCAAAGCAGTCTCTGTATATGGTGAGCTTGGGCCCACCACAGGCCGCAGGCAGAGACTGCTTCATGGCAGCCTCCCCATCCATCCCATCCCTCCGCTGCTGCCTCTGATAGGCAGCAGTGCAGGGGGGAGCAGGTGGCACCACAGAGCTGGTGCTTGGGGGGGACTGGCTTTCAAGTTGGCTCCCCCCAGCACCAGGTCCTGTTTCTGCTGCCACTGATTCAGCTGGCGGTTCACTCTAAGCACTGCTCACTCTTTTTCAGGGCTGGGACAGGGAGTGAGACACTTTGCGCACTCCCCCTATCTCCAGACGCTGATTGACCTGGGGGCAGGAGAATGCCAGGGCCTCCACAGATCAGATCAACCCACTTGGCAGGCCAAATTCGGCCAACGGAGGCTTTTTTGCCCACCCCTGTGTTAAGTCATGACTTTCTGTTCTTTATAGTATTTTTAATGTTTGAGTGGCATATAAGTTTAGAAAACTAGATCTGTGAAGATTTTTGGGAATATAGAGAATGACAAAATAAAATCAATTGAAGCTTGTCTACCTGGTGCTATAGTCCCCATCAGAGGGATTTAGATTTTAGTATACACTAATATAGGAGTGGCGAGCCATTTTTGGGTCAGAGGTCACTGAGCCACGAAAAATCAGTCAGGGGCTTCACACAAGTGAGAAACAAAACAAAAATGCACCCCTCATCAGTGTGGGCTCCCCAATGCTGGGGAGAGTCCAGAGCCTCAGGGGTTCCCAGCTCATCTAGACCATGGCTCATCTAGACCAGTGTTTCTCAACCAGTGGTAAGAGTATCCTTAGAAGTACTTGAGAAAAGTTCTGGGGAGTATGTCAACACAACTGAAATTTGGAAAAAACTGAATTTTTGTTTTAAGTTTTACAGTATTTTATTTTTTTTACTTTTTACATCCAAAAATTTCATCACCCGCCCGGTTAAATTAAGTTGTTTAAACAAATGTGTTGCAATGGTAGAAAAAAAGTTGTGTGTCTGAAAACTATAAATACAGTACTTATAATTTTTTTTTGAAAAAGGGGTACTTTATTAAAAAGGTTGAGAAACACTGATCTAGACCATGTTGTATGTATTAATATCTACCTAATGCCTGTTGATATCTGAAACTAAACTGTTTATGTGAACTAGAGAACTTGCATTGTGTATCAGTAGGTTCCATATGAGCCAGTAGTATGTGGCATGCTAATGTGTACTAGAATTTACATCCCTGGGATGCAGACTAGTTCACCATTGCAGACAAGTCCTATGAAGCTAATATAGGTTTTAGAGGGGGAGGGGGAGGAGAGGAGGGAATGATAGTACCTGAAGCAGAAGCACCAAGGAGTAAGAGATATTGCTAATAGTGAAGGACTGGGCCAAGAAAATAACATTGTTCTTAATAGTCTAGCTCAGTCATGGCCAACCCAAGGCTCGTGAGCTGCATGTGGCTCTTCTCTCCTCTTCCCCTCCTCCCCCCGGTGTGGCTTGCAAAGCCACCCCCGCTCCCCTGAAAACGGCCCTCTCCTCCTGGCTCCCTATGCTCACCGGGGTACGGGAGCCGTCCAGTGCAGCTATTTAAGATGGTGGGAGCCTGATGTGGCCAAAAAGCCTCTAAACACACTTTCTTAAAGGGGCAGTCTTTTTTTTTTCTTTTTGCTCAACGACTTTGCCCTGGCTCTTCGTGGTGGATCCACTGCTATCTTGACTCTTTGCCCGGAATGGGTTGGCCACCCCTAGTCTAGCTATATTTATTCTTACTTGTACAGACTTATCTTTTTATAACAAGGGTAGAAAATAACTTCCCATTGTATGCATGTTATACCATGTCTGATATTGTGATAACTTTTTGGTTAGAACAAACATTTTAATGAATCCAAATGTATTCAGTTCTGTAAAATCAGGGCCTTCATTTCAAGGGCAGATTGTTTTTCTTGGAACAATATTGTATGCGGAATATGAGCAGACAGGAAGTATATCTTAAATGTCATCTTTTAACATAAATGGCAGAGGAGCAGTTTTCCATGTTTGCAGCAAGCTCAAGCTTAGTGATATCCATACAGTTTTTTGACCAAATATGGATACATATTTTCTTTTTCTAAATATTTTTAATTTCTAAGATGGAAAATTCCTTATATATCAGTGTTAAACTTTTTAAGACTGAGGAACACCAAACAATTTTTTTTAGGAACACCAAGGATTTTTTGTTGGGGGGGGGGGGAAGCTTGCCCCTTGAACACGAGACAACACTTTTACTGACAATGACAATTTTTGCTCACTGCCTAATGGTAATTTAAGTGTCTTTTTAATTATCTTTTGAAAAGTGGAACATCTTTTTTTAATCTGAAACATAATCTGTCAGCCGTATCCATTAAATTAAAAAAAAAGTTGTCAAACAAAGAAGGAACATTGTATCTGGATTTAATAACAAAATATGTTACACTTCAAGGAAGTGTAACAACAAAACAACAGAAAGAGCAAAGATAGCACAAAGCAATTATCTTATAACACATTTAGCATAGTACACCAAAACATTATGCTAATAATTTTTGTTTAGTTTAATAAACATCATAATATTTGTTAATAATAAACATCATTACTTATGAATCTTAGTGGGACGGATGAGCTTGCATGTGATGGCACATTTCATCAATGTTTGGACTGAGATTTGTTAAAGAAAGTCTTAATGTAGGTGTAACAGTCAACCTATTTCAATATTTGGTCTTGATTGCAGTGATTGCTGAAAATCCACTTTCACAAAGGTACATTGAAGGAAAAGGAAGTAGGACCCTCAATGCCTTTTCACTTAACAGGTTGTATTTGCTGTGGACTTTCATCCAAAACTTTTCAAGTGATGAATGGTTTTTCCAGTTTTTCAACATGACATCTGAGGATAGATCTTCCAACATCTCCTTTTCATTCATAGATACGGTGTTTGTTTGGCTAGTGAAATTGAATGGATCCAAAACCCACAAAAATTCTTCCCTTGGATCTTGGTTTGCAGGGAAATACTTCTCAAATTGGAGTGACAACATTTTCAAGTGATTAAAAATAATCAGATTAAGCTGAAAAAAATTGTAATCTTCATTCTTCTCTTTTGTCTCGTTCATAAACTTATTAAGGCGCTAAACATATCAAAACAGTTTTCAATTATTTCGATCCACAGTTTAATTTTTTTCTTTTGCCCTTCAATTTTATTATAGGTGTTAAAAATAGTTTGATGTGGTCCCTGAAGAGACAAGTTTAACTCATTCAGAAGCTGGAATATGTCTGCAAGATAGCACAGTTTCATATTTCAATCTATATCTTTGAAGTTCTGAACAAGGTCACAGTTTTTGCTTGATAGAAACATGATTATGTCTTCTTTAAGTTCACATAGACTGTTTAATATCCGGCCTCTCGATAGCCAGTGAATGTCGGCATGCAGTAATAAAGTTCTATGTGTGGATCCCATTTCATCACATAAGACTGCAAACAGTCATGAATTAAGAGTAATGGATTTTATGAAATTGATTGTTTTCACAGCTGTTGTTAGCACTTGATTTAATTTGGCACTTTATACTTTTACTTGCTAACATTTCTCAGTGTATAATGCAATGTGTGCCTTGCATATTTGGTGCTACTTGTTTCATTTTTGCAGCTAACCCTGCATGCCTACCAGTCATATTAGGCTTACCATCAGTACAAATTGAAACACAGTCTGACATTTTTAAATCAGCACTTACGAAATAATCTGACAACGCTGAGAATATTTCGGTGCCAGTTGTATGCTTTTTCAGTTCCAGACAGTTCATGAATTCTTCTTTAATTTCTTCTTCACCTCAGTCCACATACCGCACATAGATAAGCAGCATAACTTTGTCAACAATATCAGTCGACTCATCCACTTGCAGAGCATACATCTTTGACGTTTTAATTTTTTTTTAAAAGTTGTTGATGAATGTCTTCGCTCATCATAATTATGCAATTTGAAACAGTATCATTAGAAAGAGGAATTGTTTTCAGTTTTTTGGCATCTTCATCTCCCAAAATTGCATGGCTTGCATTCAGAATACAAGGCATAATTAAATCTTCCCCTATGGTGAATTTTTTCTTTCATTTTTCATCGTGAAGTGATATAAAAAATGACGCTTTAAGGGCAGCTTCATTTCCAGTTCCTATAATTCAAATCAGTTACTTCTGAGCTTACAACTCACTCTCTTTTCTTTTAAAAAAATCGATTGGCATAGTCTGATATTGCTGGTGTTTTTGTTTCCAAATGCCTTTTAAATTTTGATGGAACCGTAGAGTTACCCAACATCTCCAAGCAAATAACGCATTGCGGGCAATCATCTTTATATGTGAATCCAAATGCTAGGTATGCAGGATCATATTTTCGACATACCATTTCCTTCCTTTTTGGTTCTGGGGAAGATGTGCTACATTGAGAAGTGGAAATGTTTACTTGTTCTTTGCTAGTTGATGGTACTGGTTCCTCAGCAGAACTATTTTTACTCACTTCTGCCTTTTTGATAGGGAAATGTAATTTACTCTGTTTATTCATATTGGTGGAAATTATACATTCAATACTTTATCAAGCATGGGTTAATGTCAAGCAGCTGCTTGACAGTAGCCATAGCAGCCATGCCAGCATTAGGGACACTGAGGGCCTTACCCTGCCTCCCAATTCACAGTGTGTCCCTTACTGCGTAATATTTTGTCCTTCAATAGTTCTAGCCCCTTGGCTCTGTTATTTTTGACACAGAATACTGAAGGGAAGGGCCTTGTCTGTTGAAGAGGGTAGAAGATGCCGGCCCCCCTTAGCTGTCCTGGGTAACAAGCGAGAGCTAAAGTCAGCGGTTCAAAGATCCGGTTGGGGTGGCAGCTTTAGGGCAGTTCTCTCCCCTGGCAGGCAGGATCCCCAGACCAGCAACGGAGACAGCCAATCATAGCTGGCCTCGCTGCTGACCCAGCAATGCTTTTCCCCTCTGGCAAGGGGTGCAAGCGAGGTGCAGAGCTTTCCCAGGCAGTTGCAAGCTGGGCGCAGAAGCACATGAGGAACGTAGGTAGCTCCGCCTCATTTCCAGGCGCGTCACCACTTGCTTACCTCTTCGCACCACTCGCTGCATCTCAGCAGCTCTCTCGGGCATTTTTTTTCTTCAGACGGTTGTGGGACACCTGTGAGTTCTCCGCAGAACACCGGTGTGCTGCGGAACACAGTTTAAGAAACAAAGTTATAAATTCTTTGAGAGATACACAACATACTTGTATTTTAACTCTAAACATTCTTGCAAATGAAACTGTGTTTAATTGAAGTTGATATGAAAACTACCACCAATTAAGTACACTTTGACTTTCTTTAAAAGTTTTAGTTAAAAATGTTTTATATTAATGTTTTTTTTTTCAGTCCCATTTTTTGTTTTTTGGGGTTTTTTTTGCTATCTTACTCCTTCCTGCTTGTGCAGTACGCTTTTTTTGAGTCCTCTTTGAGCTCTCTCTTTCATGCACTAATTCATGACTCTAATTCTGCAGCACTCAGCATCAGTGGAACTTGATTACTAGTTTTAGCATTGGATATTGTTGTGTAGCAAAAAACAAGATTTACTTTTTAAGAAATATTTTTCTTGGTGGTACATGCTTTAAAAATTTTCATGTTTAATAGATCTCAGTGTCCTCTTCATCTCAAAATGGTCAAGTTCCCTTAGGATTAGGGTACTTTTATTTTGTAGGTGGCCTGGAGCTACTGATAATTAGGTATTGCTAAATTGAAATCCTCTTTCTGACCTTTATACATGACGTGTGTAAGTAAAATTCTTAACAGACTTGTAAATAACTATTTGCCGCATTCATATTGAAGTTTGTTCTACAATTTAGCACAAAATGGATAGAAGTAATCTATATCTAAAAAAGATATCATTTAAATTTTATAGGCAAAATCAAGCATAAGATGTTTCCTAAAACCTACAGAGACATTAGAGAGATCTCTTGAAATTAACAAGCAGAAGGGAAAGAAGAGGTTGCAAAAGAGACCAAACTATAAAAATGTTGGCGAAGAGGAGGAAGAGGAGAGAGGACCTGAGGATACTCAAGAAGACCCAGAAAAGGGGAAATGTACAGAGGGTAGTTCAAAAGGCATCAAGGCAAGTGCAGAAAATGAAGGTGAGTCTACAATGAATGAAAGCCATGCTAACTTTATATATGCTAATAATTAAATAATATCACTTGTTTATGGTTAAGTGTCTGTTTTTGTTAATTTATAATACTGGTTGCTTAACTGAATAAACAGAATCATTAGTTTTTCCACTTTCACTGATTCTTGCTAATAATTTGAACCTCTCCTTTATGTAGAATTAAATTCTTTAGAAAAACTGTGTTTAACTTGGTGGAAAATGTGTGAAGTGTCTGCCATTTCTCCTGTGCCATCGAGCCTTTAATCACAAGAACAGCTTTTAACTAGCTGTATATAATTAAACATTCTTATTAGTAGACTTAATAACAAGTCTGCTTCATTTGTTAGTGGAAAAGCGAAAGGAGTTAAAAAGTCGTTGGCCCCATCCCCCCAAAAGGCAAACATCCTGTGTTGACTGGTAATGAGTAAACCATTTTCTGTCAATCATTGCCACATCTCACCTGTGCCTATTGTTCAAAATTCAAGAAAAACATCCCTCAGTTTTTTTATTTAATTACCTGTTTATGTGCATTCTGAGTGCTTCATGGAACTATTATGCTTGAATCATTAAAGTGTTGGGTGCTGCACCAGAAAACATGCTCTTCATTTGCTTTCATTATTGTAAGTTCATAATTAAGAAGAAATGCATATGCAAAGTAGAATTTTTATGCATAAAATAAGACCATGATGACAGTTTCTAAGGAAGCATATACCAAAGTACATTTTTTCCCTATGCTACAATTTCTTTGGCAACCCTTTTCATATAATGCTTGCATTTTGATGTGTATAACTAATCTTTCTGAAAAGAATTTCTTCTTTGAGAGGCATCTCTGTGGGTGCTCCACATTAGGTGCTGTTTTCACCACAGCTATCTCCACACACAGACGGGTCAGGAATGCCAGTAAATCCTGTGCAACCAGATTTCATCACAACACAAATGGCTCCTTGGGGTCCATACCCCTGGATGCCTCCGCCCCTGAATTACCCCCCACAGTGGCAAATGTGGAACCAATGGCCCCAACAACAGAAAGAGGCCATTTAAAACCAAGCATATGGTGAAACCTTGCTCTTCCCTGACCCAATCACCTCAAGTACCTACTGATAGAAATGATAGTGAGGATCAGTATTCCCCACATTAGTCTTCTGCAACTTTACTTCAGGCTAACTCACTTTCTGCCACAGAGGAGGCAATCCTACCACCATCCTCTCACAATGTGGAGGATGTTTCTGCCTTCCAAGGCCTTTTTAAAAGAGTTGCAACGGATTTAAATATCACCACGGAGGAGGTACAGGACTCTCACCATGAACTCACAAACATCCTCCAAACGATGTCATCCGCAAAGATAGCTTTACCTATCAATCCAGCCATACTTGAACCAGCTAAAACCTTATGGCAGCCACCTGCCTCCATCCCACCTACATGAAAAAAAGGGAGATCGGAAATATTATGTTCCCCCCAAAGGCTCTGAATTTCTTTTTACACACCCTCCGCCTAATTCCCTTATAGTGGATGCTGCACAGCAGAGAAATAAACAACAGAACTGATTCACTCTGAGAAGGACAATAAAAGATTGGACTCATTTGTCAAAAAGGTTTATGCCTTGGCTACACTTCAAATGAGAGTAGCAAACTACGCCGCGTTACTCAGTAAATACAATTTTAATAACTATGCAAAGTTTAACACTTTTATTGAACATATCCCTGACCATAAAAAGACACAATTTAAAACTATCATCTCTGAAGAGCAAAAAATATCGCATATAGCATTACAAGCTGCCCTCGACGCAGCAGATATGGCCACAAGGACAACAACCACAGCGATGACTATGAGACAGGCCTCATGGTTCAATTCTTCTGCCTTTCCCCGCCAAGTCCAATCATCAGTGGAAGATCTCCCGTTCGAAGGTGAGAAGCTTTTCTCGGTGAAGACCAATGAACTACTTCAGTCAATGAAGGATTCCAGAACTATACTACGCTCACTGGGTATCCAAACACTTGTAACAAGACCAAGACAATATAGGTACCAACCATACCAGAGATCAAGGTACCCACAATCCACTTATTATCAGAGGCAAGATCGCCCACTCTATCAACAGTGCGGGCGAAATAGACAACAAAGATGACGTCCTTAGAATAACAACCGCAACCATTCGTCCCAACCCAATAAGCAAATTTGAAATGGTAGTTGAGAGACCGAAAACCACATCACCCACCCCAGAGCTTTATAATGTATCAAAACTATTCCACTTTTGTTTGCTACCATTTACCATGGAAAACTATTACCTCTGACAAGTGGGCAATACAAACTTATCTCCTTAGATTACACTGTTCCTTTCCTCTCCCTCTCCCCTCCCCGTCCCTTTTCAGAGACCCTTCTCATGAGACCATATTACAACAAGAGGTGAACCACCTGCTCCAGCTAGGTGCCATAGAACCAGTTCCCCCTGAGTTCCACAGAACCGGTTTTTACTCACACTATTTCCTCGTAGAAAAGAAGACAGGCGGGTGGAGACCAATTCTTGATCTTAGATCGCTAACAAATACATAAGAAAACAGAGATTCAAAATGATCACTCTGGCCACCATTATCCCATCTCTGGAGATTGGCGATTGTTTTTTCGTCTCTCAGTTTACAGAATGCGTACTTCCATATATCGATACGACCGACTCACAGGCGTTTCCTTCGTTTTACCGTAAGTCTCCAATATTACCAATACACGGTCTTACCCTTTGGGGTCTTCATGGCCCCCAGGGTATTTTCCAAGGTATTAGCAGTTGTCGCCGCTCATCTCAGAAAATGTGGAGTCACTATCTACCCTTACTTAAACAATTGCCTTATCAAAACAAGGTCCGAACACGAGTGCCACCATCATACCCTCATGGTCCTAAGTTGCCTTCATTTTTTAGGGCTTCTGGTAAACCGTGGCAAATCAATGCTTATGCCTACCCAAATTATCCCATTCATTGGGGCCCATCTCAAGTCCATCACAGCTAGGGCCTCTCTGTCTACTGACAAATTCATCCACATCAGTCAACTGGCACAATCTCTCCAAGAGATGCCCTCGGTAACAGCTCACGACTGCCTACAACTTTTAGGTCGCATAGCATCATGCAACCCCGTGTGTCCAAGGCTGGATCCAACTTGAATACAAACTGCACATCCATCAGATGACCCAAATGGTAACACGACCATATGCAGTAAAGGCATCCCTACAATGGTGGAAGAAATCATCCAGCCTCTGCATAGGCATACCCTTTCAAAGCCCAGAACCCACAGTAGTCATTACTACAGACGCCTCACTCACTGGATGGGGAACTCATATGAAAGGCTGAACAGCACAAGGCCTATGGTCCTCATCACACCGCTTTCTTCGCATTAATATCCTTGAACTCAGGGCAGTTTGCCTACCAAAAATTACTCCCCCATCCCACAGGGATTCATATCAGAGTATATATGGACAACATGGCATGCATGAATAAATAAACAGGCAAGGCAGCACTCGATCACAGATTCTCTGCAAGGAAGCCATTGTGCTTTGGAACTGGTGTCGAGCTCGAGATATCCGCATAACCACATGCCAGCTCCCTGGGGTTCTCAACTCGACAGCAGATACCCTCATCAGAGCCCTACCGTTGGACCACAAGTGGGAACTCTATTATACAGTCCTAACAACATATTCAGCCAATGGAGCTTCCCATACATAGACCTATTCGCCACCAGAGCCAACAAAAAAAGAAGAGGTTACTCACCTTCCTGTAACTGACATTCTTCGAGATGAGTGTCCCTGGGGGTGCTTCCTCCCCTCTACTTTGGAAAACTTTAGTAATAAGACATAAAACAACTTTTGCTGGGTTCCAGATAGTGACGGGAGAGATGGCCGCGCATGTGCAATGGCACTGGGGGAGGGCCGCACGTGCTGCGCATGTGCAGCCCCCAATGTACTGCTAGAGAAAAATCCATCGAGAGGTGCCAAGACACTCAGCACCTAATGTGGAGCACCCCCAAGATTGCTTATCTCGAAGAACATCAGTTACAGGAAGATGAGTAACCTCCTCTTCCAAGGCCTTCATTGTGAATTCATGTAAATAAAGCTAAATAATACATGAAATGGTGTCATTTTTTTGTTCCAATTACATAACTGAACTCATGTATAAACTAAGAACATTGCTTCCTCACAGACCTTCCTAGCACTTTCCTTACCAAATGCTCCTCCTTCTGGTACCTACTTGCACTTGCTCCACAAGATCCTCCACAGCACCTTCTTTCCTCGGCTCCTTGCACACAGTGAATTAACAGAAGAGAAGCCCTTTTTAACTAGGGATGTTAAATGGTGATTAATCAACTAATTGACTAATCATAGAATCCTAGAGCTGGAAGAGACCTCTGGAGGTCATTGAGTCCAGCCCCCTGCACAAAGCAGGACCACCCCTACCTAAATCATCCAGCCAGGGCTTTGTCAAGCCAGGACTTAAAAACCTCTGGGGATGGAGATTCCACCACCTCCCTAGGGAACCCATTCCAGTACTTCACCACTCTCCTAGTGAAATATTTTTTCTAATATCCAACCTAGACCTCTCCCACTGTAACTTGAGACCATTGCTTTTTGTTCTGCCATCCATCACTACTGAGAACAACCTCTCTCCATCCTCTTTGGAACCTCCCTTCAGGAAGTTGAAGGCTGCCATCAAATCCCCCCTCACTCTTCTGTAGACTAAATAAGCCCATATCTCTTAGTCTCTACTCATAGGTCATGTGCTTCGGCCCCCTAATCATTTTGCATCCACATCCTTTCTATAGTGGGGACCCAGAAATGGATGCAGTACTCCACCAGTACCAAATAAAGGTGAAAAATCACTTCCTTAGATGTACTGGCAATGCTCCTACTAATGCACCCCAATATGCTGTTAACTTTCTTGGCTGCAAGGGCACGCTGTTGACTCATATCCAGATTCTCATCCACTGTAATTCCCAGGTCATTTTCTGCTAAACTGCTACTTAGCCAGTTGGTCCCCAGCCTGTAACGATGCTCGGGATTCTTCCATCCCAAGTGCAGGACTCTACATTTGTCCTTGTTGAGCCTCATCAGATTTGTTTTGGCCCAGTACTCTTATTTGTTTAGGTCACTTTGGGACCTATCCCTGCCCTCCAATGTATCTACTTTTCCCCCTAGCTTAGTGCCATCTGTAAACTTGCTGAGGGTGCAATTCATCCCCTCATCCAGGTCATTAATAAAGATGTTGACCAAAACCAGCCCTAGAACCAATCTTTGGGGCACTCCACTTGAAACCGACAGCCAACCAGATATAACAACATAAAAATGGCCATACTGGGTCAGACCAAAGGTCCATCCAGCCCAGTAATCCTGTCTGCTGACAGTGGCCAATGCTAGGTGCCCCAGAGAGAGTGAACCGAATAGGTAACGATGAAGCGATCTGAGCCATATATAGAGCCATTGACCTCTTGAGCCTGACAGTCTAGCCAGCTTACAGTCCATTTATCGAATCCATACTTCCTTAATTTGCTGGCAAGAATATTGTGGGAGACCGTATCAAAAGCTTTGTTAAAGTCAAGATATATCACATCCACTGACTTCCTCATGTCCACAGAGCCAGTTACCTCATCATAGAAGCTAAACAGATTGCTCAGACATGACTTGCCTTAGGTGATTCCATGTTGATTATTCCTGAATACTTTCCCCTCTTCAAAGTGCTTTAAAATGGATTCCTTGAGGATCCCCTCCATGATTTTTCCAGGAACTGAAGTAAAGATGGCTGGTCTGTAGTTCCCTGGATTGTCCTTCTTCCCTTTTTTAAAGATGGGCTCTATATTTGCCTTTTTTCAATCATCCGGCACCTCTCCCAATCTCCATGAGTTTTCAAAGATAATGGCCGAAGGCTCTGCAATGACATTTGCCAACTCCCTCAGTACCCTCGGATGCATTGATTCTGGACCCATGGATTTGTGTATGTCTAGCTTTTCTAAATAGCTCTTAACCTGTTCTTTCTCCTCTGTGGGCTGACCACCTCCTTCCTATACTGTGTTGCCTAGTACAGTAGTCTGGGAGCTGACCTTGTCTGTGAAGATGGAGGCAAAAAAAGCATTGACTATTTTAGCTTTTCCCACATCATCTGTCACTAGGTTACCTTCCTCATCCAGTAATGGTCCCTCACCCTCTCTGATGACCCTTTTATTGGTAATATGCCTGTAGATACCTTTTTTGTTATCCTTCATATCCCTTGCTAGCTGCAATTCCAATTGTGCTTTTGCTTTCTTGATTGCTCCCCTGCATTCTTGAGCAATATATTTATACTCCTCCCTAGTCATCTGTCCAAATTTCCACTTCTTATAAGCATCCTTTTTGTGTTTAAGCTCACCAAGGAATTTCCATTGATTAGTTGATTAGTTGATAAGAGGGGAAAACTATAGAGCCACAGAGTTCTTCTTCGAGTGCTTGCTCATGTCCATTCCAACTAGGTGTGTGCACGCCGCATGCATGGATCTCAGAGCTTTTTTCCCTCAGCAGTACCTTTAGGGCCATCAGGGAGCCCCCTGGAGTGGCGCCAGTATAACAGCATATATAAACCCCTGCTGGCCCCTCCACCCCCTCAGTTCCTTCTTCCTGCCCGTGCAGCAGTTGGATCGTTAGACTCTTAGTCTTCCCTTAGCTTCTTGTTCACTTCTTAGTCTGTAGTTTTTAGGTTTAGTATTAGTCTGTAAATAGTTAGCCACAACAAAGGCTTTGCCCCTTCTTGTTCTTCTCCCTGGCTGGGGAGGGGATGCCAGGACCACAAGGTTTCAAACCCTGCGTGTCCTGCCTCAAGCCTATGCCCTGCAGAGATCACCACATCTCCTGCTTAAATTGCTTAGGCTAGGCACACTGTACCCAGATCTGCAAGATCTGCAGAGGTTTTAAACCACGGAGGAGGCGAGAGAGGGACTCCCATTTGAAGAGGCTGCTAATGGAATCCTCTCTCCAGCCCCCAGAACCAGAGGACAGCCAGTCGGTGTGCAGTGCCCCCCCCCCCCATCGACACGTGAGACCTCCTCTGCACCGGTTAAGACTAAAGCTAAGTCTTCCCGGCACTGCTCGCAATCCCCCTCTTGCAGGGGATCTAAAGAGCGGAGAGGTCGCTCCCCTCTCAAAGAGAGCCGCAAAGTGCGCCCTAAGGAGGGGCACTCGGCTCCGAAAGGCCTTAATCAGTCATGGACTGAGACGGGCAACAGCTTTGCTACTGCTACTTCTGAGGCAGAGGGAGCCCTGTGAGACTTGCGGCCCTCAACCCCAGACACATTCCATGTGGCGAGGGACCTTATAGCTTTAACTGCCCCAGACCTGTCAGCGTTCCCGCTTCCGGCACCGAGC
Organism: Apalone spinifera; assembly: GCA_030068395.1. Classification (NCBI taxonomy): domain Eukaryota; kingdom Metazoa; phylum Chordata; order Testudines; family Trionychidae; genus Apalone; species Apalone spinifera. The sequence continues at coordinate 25,231,496 of JANRFK010001605.1, read as the reverse complement.
AGGGCCCCGGTGCACTGGCAGGCTCAGACACAGGGTCTTTTATCGTCAGCACGATTGGCATGGGGGCACGCATCCAAGGCACCGGGGGCAACAGCAACCGGATCAACATTTTTCTCACCAGCTCCAATCCTACCTCCGGCACCATCCCTGCTTTCAGCCATGACCCCGGCACCGACCCCAGCCCTGGCTTTTGCGCCACCTTCAGCCCTGGCTCAGGCACCAGCGTTTACTTTGGCCCCAGCACCGGCACTCTCAGCCACCCCGGTGCCATCGACAGCAGAGCTGCTCACAGCCCATCTGGCGCGGGCAGCGGCACCAGTGCTCATAGCGCCGCTGGAAGAGTTAGTGGCACCGGCGCTCTTAGTGCCTCTGGCGCCGGTAGTGGCATCGGCGTCTAGGGCGCCCCCAGTGCTGGCAGCTGCGCCAGCATTTGTAGCGCCCCCAGTGTCAGCAGCAGCGTCAGAGTCTGTGGCACCCTTGGGGCTGGCAGCAGCACCGATGTTTGTGGCACCCCCGGTGTGGACAACGGGATTGGCGCTTCTGGTGGTGCCGGCACCTGTACGGCATCTGATTCCCAGCAGCAGCACCAGCACTTGTGGCGCCCCCGGCACCGACACAGCCAGGGGCACAGTTTAAGGTACTGGCTCAGACAAGCCATATCGCCCCAGTACCGACCCTGGCACCAGGAACGGTGCCAGTACCAGCATGAACTCTGGCACAAACGTTAGCACCGGCGCTTCTCCCAGCATATGCAATTTCGACAGCACCACGTTTTGTACCCACGTTGGCTCCGATCCCAGCCGCAGTGATGACGCCATTACCCATACCAACACCGGCGCCACTGGCATCATCAGCGTTTCCTGATCGACTGGAACCTCCTTTATTTTGGACATCAGCTCCCCTGATGTGCAGGTCTACGGGACATCATGGGCAGGTGGTACCGGCGCAGCCTTTCCTGCCCCCTGCACCAGCCCCCACACTCAGGGGAAAGCCACGGGCTATATGTCCCAGCACTGAAAGGACCAGGAGTCCGCTGCCCCCCCGTGGTCAGCATCGGACTATTCCTCAGACTTGGATGCGGAGTCCCTGAGGTCGGGAAGGTCTTCCTTCTGTTCCAGATCGAGGCATCGGTCTCGCTCTCGGCATTCAACCACTGGCATTGACCTGCAGCAATATTCCTGGCCTACCCAGCAATGGCCCTTTTGGACCCCCTGGGCCTATCTCAGGTACAGGGCCCACCTCCTGCAGTACCCTCCTCGGGTTCCTTGAAACAGGGGACTCCACCATCCTCAACGCCACTTCATAGAGCCCCCACAATCACATCAAATAGATCAATTTCAATAGTGACCTCTGGACCACAGGCAGCTCTCAGCGAGATGGTGTCCAGATCCACTCCTGCGAAACCTTCCCAGTTAGCCCCGTCAACAGTGCCAGAGCCACCAGTGGACATGCAGATGGTGTCCAGTGCCACGGGACTCCTCATCTTCCTCTCCCGATGAGACCCTAGCGCACCCAGCTCCATTTTTGCCATCGATGGATGCAGGGGCCCATCAGGACCTCCTACAAAGGCTGGTGACTAATTTAGCAGTCAAGGTAGAGGAGGTCAAAGAGGATACAGACCTTATGGTGGACATCCTCTCCACTGCAACCCCGGGCTGGATGGCACTACCCCTGATAAAGACAGTAGACAAGCTAGCCAAGACCCTCTGGCTAACACCGGCCTCCATGCCTCCCACCCAGAAGGGGGTGGAGAAGCGATATTTTGTCCCCCAGGAGGGGCATGACTTGTTGTTTTCCCACTCACCCCCGAGCTCTCTGTTTATCCAGGCAGCTGGACAGAAAGAAAGACAGGGTCCCCCGGGGCCAACCCCTAGGGCCAAGGACCCCAAAAAATTAGACCTCATGGGACGGAAGGCCTATGCCACGGGAGGGCCTTCAACTGCGCATAGCCAACCAGCAGGCTATGCATACAATATTTGGTCTGCTATGGACAAGTTTCGGGACCGGTTGCCACAGGAGGACCATCAGGAGTTCCGGGCCTTGGCAGACGAAGGCAGGATGGTGGTTCTTCAGGTGGCGTTAAACGCAGCTGATTCAGGTGCCTGGACAATGGCAACAGTTGTTGTTATGAGATGGTCTGCTTGGCTAAACGTGTTTGGCAGTCCTCTTGACGTACAAACCTCCCTTCGAGACTTGCCCTTTGAAGGAGTGGGTCTCTTTTTGGACCAAACGGACTCTAGACTTCATAACCTGAAGGATTCCTGGGCAACCCTTAAGTCTCTGGGAATCCACAATCCCGTTTCCACCAAGCCTGGACATCTATAACATCAGACCAGTGGGTTCTCAGCTTGGTGGCACAGGGCTACTCAATCCCCTTTACTTCCTCCTCTCCTTCGTCCCCTCCTCACTCCCCTTCCTCCCTTTTCAGAGACCCCCTCATGAAGCACTGCTGAGGAACGAGGTTGCAAAGCTCCTGAACCTCGGGGCGGTGGAGCCCATCCCAGATGAGTTCGGGGGAGGGGGTTTTATTCCCGCTATTTCCTCATACCGAAAGCAAAAGGGGGACTTCATCCTATTCTAGATCTCAGAGGACTAAATACATTATAAAAAAGACAAAGTTCAAAATGGTCACCCTAGCGCTAATTATTCCTTCCCTACAAAAAGGAGACTGGTTTGCTGCCCTCGATTTGAAAGATGCATCTTTCAAAGTCACAGTGTTGCCCTCCCCACAGGAGGTTCTTGCGGTTCGTGGTAGCCGACGACCACTTTCAGTTCATGGTTCTGCCATTTGGACTCACCACAGTGCCAAGGGTCTTTACCAAATGTGTGGCCCCAGTGGCAGCAGTGTTGAGATGCCACGGGATACACGTCTTCCCGTACCTGGACGACTGGTTGATTTGCAGCTTGTCCCGGGACCAGGTAGCCACACACGTTTCCATGGCCAGGAGCCTATTCCTGCAGTTGGGCCTTATACTGAACGAGGAGAAATCCATGATGGTCCCCTCCCAGACTATAGAGTTTGTGGGGGTGTTCCTAAATTCCACCATGGGAACGGCATCCCTGCCCGGTCACAGGTTCCAAACTATGCAGGCAATGATCAGGGACCTTCACTTCTCCAATGACCACGGTGTGCAACTGTATGCGCCTGCTGGGCTACATGGCGGCCTGTACATACGTAGTGGCACACGCCAGGTTGAGGCTACGTCCGCTACAGATGTGGCTGAGAACTGTTTTCAACCTGGTGCGACGATACCTGGACATGGTGGAGACCCTACCTGCCCCTATACTTCGCTCCCTGGCCTGGTGGACTCAGGAGGATGTGGTTTGCACAGCGGTCCCCTTCGAGAAAAGGGCACCGTCGGTACAACTAGTGATGGATGCTTCAGATCTGGGGTGGGGAGCACACATGGGGTCTATGAGGACTCAAGGTCTGTGGTCTGTGAGGGAAAGACCCCTACATATCAATGTCAAGGAACTCTGGGCAATCAAATTGGCATGCCAGACCTTTCTACTGTTGATAGAGAACAAGTCGATGGAGATACTAACCAACAATACCTCGGCCATGTATTATGTCAACAGGAAAGGGGGAAGCTCGTTCTTCCCCGCTTTGCAGGGAGGCCACTGAACTCTGGGAACTTTGTATAGAGAAAAACATTTTGCTGAAAGCTTCCTACCTTCCGGGGTCCAGGAACAACATAGTGGACAAGCTCAGCTGCTCGTTCCAAATCCACAAATGGATGCTGAGGAGAGAGATCCTGGAGGGAGTTTTCCAGAGGTGGGGTTATCCCCTTCTGGACCTATTTGCCACCAGGCACAATGCCCAGTGCAGGAGCTACTGCTCCCTTGGGGCAGCGGACCAACTCCCTAGGGGACGCTCTCCACATTCATTGGCCCAGTCATCTGCTGTACGCATTCCCTCCCCTTCCATTAATATGCGAAGCATTGATCAGGGTCTGGAGGTTCAGGTCTGCAGTCATAATGATAGCACCATGGTGGCCGAGACAGCACTGGTTCTCAACCCTCAGGGAGTTGTCCACGATAGACCCACTACCATTGCCCTTAGTCCCAGACCTGCTGACTCAAGATCTGGGTCAGGGGATGCTATGCCACCTGAACCTATGCTCTTTCCACCTCATGGTGTAGAACCTGAATGGCTCTCTGCCATAGAGTGATACTGCTCTCAAGAGGTGCAGAAGGTCCTGTTAGAGAGCAGGAAACCTTCTATCAGAGCCCTGTATGAAGCGAAATGGAGGAGGTTTGCACTTTGGGCACAGCAAAGGGGTTTACATCTGCTTTCAGCTAGTGTTTCTCTGATATTGGACTACCTGCTGCACCTTAGACACAGGGCCTTGCCGCGTCCTCCCTATGGGTCCATTTAGTGGCAGTTTTGGCCTTCCACCCAGGCAAGGGAGAAAGTTCGGTGTTAGCCCATAAAATTACAAAGTGATTCTTGAAGGGGGTCGATAGACTGATGCCACAGGTGTGTCCCCCCATCCCGCCTTGGGACCTGAATTTGGTACTGACAGGACTGATGAAATCACCCTTTGAGCCACTGGCCTCCTGCTTTCTAAAGCACCTGTCATGGAAAGTGACATTTTTAGTGGCAATCACATCTGCCAGAATTAGGGGCCCTTACTTCAGACCCTCCATACACTGTTTTTTTTCAAGGACAAGGTCAGGTTCCGCCCTCACCCAGCCTTCCTCCCTAAGATCGTCTCTAATTTTCATATGACTCAGGCCATTTATTTACCAGTGTTTTTTCCCAAACCACACTCCATCCCTAGGGAGCAAGCTTTGCATTGCCTGGATGTCTGGAGGGCTGTTGCCTTTTACACTGACAGAACGAGAGACTTTCGTGGCATAGGCCACGTCCGTAGCATTTTTGGCTCAGTACCTATCTTGGAAATTTGTAGAGCGGCCACGTGGTCTTCCGTCCATACCTTCTCCGAGCACTATATCATCACACAGCAGGCTAGAGCAGACGCATCTGTGGAGAAATAGGTGTGATGTAGTGTGGGTGCCTTGCTGGGTGCTGTGCTGGGCAGTGGGCTGTGGGTGGCCTCCACTGTCTGCAGCATGGCCCAGCAGGAGAGCTGCTGAGTCAGTATGCAAACGACCCCCAAACCTGTTTGACCTGTTGCCGCCCATGGTGTGGGACAAAGAGAAGGCAGAGCCCAACCCCTGGCTGGGGGGCAGGGCTGGAAGAGAGTTAGTTTTTGGCTGGTATCATGGAGGAAGCAGCCTGAGCAATGGGCTGGGATGTAGGGGCCCAGTCTCCCCCATCTCAAGGAGGGGGTGAGGCATACTAGGCCTGCCCTGTAACCAGATGACATCTGTGCTGTGCTGTATCCTGGAGAAGCAATAAATTCCTTCTATTCTACTGGGTGGTGGAGTCTGTCCATGGCATTATGGGGGTGCAGGAGACGGGAAAAACCCAACGCGCCGTCACAATAGGTAAGATTACGTTCCGACCCCACCGCCAGAGGAAACGGCTTGGGAATCACCTAGTTGGAATGGACATGAGCAAGCACTCGAAGAAGAAGAGGAGGTTACTTACCTTGTAACTGTAGTTCTTCGAGATGTGTTGCTCATGTCCATTCCAAATCCCACCCGCCTCCCCTTCGTCGGAGAATTTCGGAAAGAAGGAATTGAGGGGATGGAGGGGCTAGCAGGGGTTTATATGTTCTGTTATACCGGCGCCACTCCAGGGGGCTCCTTGCTGGCCCTAAGGGTACTGCTGAGGGAAAAAAGCTCTGAGATCCGTGCACGCGGTGCACACACCTAGTTGGAATGGACATGAGCAACACATCTCGAAGAACTACAATTACGAGGTAAGTAACCTCTTCTTTTCTCTAGATTTGTAAGTGTGTGGCAGTGTGTATGCTATAAGGGTGATAAATAGCAATTTGTTAAATACACATGAGTATATCTTGCTTTCAAGTGGGCCTGTGTACAGAGAAGGATGCATGGACCCCTATTGACTGCCCATTTCATCTATGATTGATCTTCTCAACTGCTGCATATCTGTAAGATCTCTGCCACTTGATTCTGCTGTCAACTAGCACACCATCTATAGCTGTGGTTCTCAACTGGTGGTCTATGGACCAATGGTGGTCCATGGTGACTTTTTCGGTGGTCCCCAACGACATTGTCCAAAGTCACACGGCGTGGGCAGGCATCAAAAATCTGTTAGTAAGAAATAAATTTCAAACCAAAATGTCTGTTGTCTGCTCTTTTTTATTATGTCTCAAAAAGGAGGTGGTCCATGATAATTTTTTGATTGGCCTGGTGGTCCGTGGACTGAAACGAGTTGAGAACCACTGATCTAAAGGAATAGAAACAAGTGTGCCAAAATTTAGAGGCTAGTTCCCTTTTTATTTTAAAGGGAATAAGAGATCTTGCGGAAAAGGCTTCATTTTCCGCAAGAGCCCTGTCTAGACTGGCGCTTTTTTCCATCAAAGCTCCGAGACGGAAAAAAGTGGCAGCCATGTTCATGCAAATGGAGTGGTGAAAATGTAAATCCCCGCTTCATTTGCAATTGCGACTTGGCTCCCTTGCATGCCTTTGGCGCAAAAGCGCGCCAGCGTAGACCTAGCCAGAGAGTTAGTGTTCAGGATCTGAAACAGTCTTCTCTTTATGGCATGTCACTTCCTAGCATGGGAAAGGAAAGAATCAGGGATGGCAAATTGTTGCAGGGCACCAAAGTTAATCAGTTGGGAGCAGTTAGTGGATCTATCAGCTGTCTGGCAGTGAGGGGGTTTCTTACATGAGTAAATATGTAGTGTAAGGATAGCTTAGGGCTGCCATTGCTGTCAGGGAATGAAGTTTTGATGTTAGTGGTGAAGAACTACAAATAACTACTCCTTGTAGAAGAAGAGTGGCTTTTTGGATAATTGCTTTAGAAATGTCCTGTATGCACAGATTTATATTTACTGTAAAAAAATCTGAGTTCATCAGTGGGGTTTTTTTTAGTGTACCCTTAAAGAAATTTAGAGAAACCTTTGCCAAAACTCAGTATTGTGGAGGAAGTGTCTACATAGACAATTTACCTGTTGAGAGCCTTTCAAACTTAAGAGCTTTATACTCGGAATCTGAAGCATTAGCCTTAAACAGAGTTCATTTGCATTAGTTACTACAGAACAATTTTACTCCTTTAAATTCCAAATACTGTTTCCCTATATCTCTTTGTGCCAGTGTACTTTTTATAACATTTGAAACAATTGTGTATATACATTAGTTTTGTTATGTTTGTTCACAGAGCAAACAATTTTTCACTTACATCCCCTGAGATAATTGAAAGTGTAAATAGATTTTCAACAAATAACTATTATTTTAAAAAAGCTGTTCATATGCTTGATAGCTAATAGTTTTGTAAAGGATTTTGTATTCAGAACTGAATGTATAATTATTTATGAAACCCTGAGCAACATTATCTACAGATGGTATTTACAATCTTATAAGATGCTTTTTAATATTTTGTGGTGATGGTAGGAAAATTAGCATTCTGACATATGAGCAGTGTCTTCCCTAATTTTTACATGTATAACACTTGTAAAATCACTATTTTTCACATTTTGCATTAAGAATATTTCAGATAGCTCACATCTTCCTCTTAATACTCAATTTTGGCTATTTCTTTCAGAAATAGAGATGGTAATCATGGAGCGGTGTAAGATGTCAGAATTGTCTATTTCAGCAGTGACAGAGCAGAATACAACTGATGAAGAAAAGAGTGCTGCTGCCTCTGGTAGTGAAATGACCAACTGGAGCAGGTATGAAAGAAATCACCTGATAAGGTTCCTTCCTTCTGCTTCTTATATCCTTTTTCCAGGTTTGTCCTCCACCCACCCCCACTTACGTCTATTCCAAACATTTGACTTTGACTGGAGTAGCTGACTTATGTATGGTCATATAGAAGATGTTGCAGTAAGGAAGTGGTTTCTAGCCTCTTTACTGCCTGGAGACTGCTATTTCTAGTTTCCCTTTCTGAAAGGAGTGCTTTGTTTTACTGCAACACCCGAAGGGGATAGCTCAGTGGTTTGAACACCGGCCTGCTAAATCCAGGGTTGTGAGCGCAAACCTTGAGGGTGCCATTTGGGGATCTGGAGCAAATCTGGGAGGAATGGTACTTGGTCCTGCTGTGAGGGCAGGGGACTCAATGACTTCTCAAGGTCCCTTCCAATTCTGTGAGATAGGTATATCTCCATATATTAACCAGGCCTGGCCAAAGAGTTTGTGGGGCCCAAGGTGATATGCTGAGAGCAGGACTTGGCCGGTCGATGCTTTAATTTAAAGTCAAACCCAGCTGAGCAGTTGCAGAGTCCAGCCCAGGCAGCCCCACCAGCTATCGCTCACAATGGAGGACAAGTTTGAATAAATTTTTGTTTCCCAAAATTTTGCTTTAAAATGTGCAAAAACATAGAATTTTTAGGAGTAGCGAAGGGCCATGGCAGGGCAATGTGTCACTAATTCAAAAAATGATTATGGCCTATTAAGTAGTAACCCATAAAACTTGTTAGAACTGTTAAATACACTGCGGGGCAGAGCTGGGGCCATGCGCTGTTAGGGTTGCCCGAACACACGGGCTAAAAATTTGTCAAGCAAAAAAAAAAAATCATCACCCACACCGAACACACATCCTGTGTGGCTACTACCAAAAGCCACCGAGCTGGGAACAAAGGGGAAGGCAGCAGGGCCTGCACTGCAAAGCAGCCGCCTGCTACCAAAGCAGAGAGAGGCAGACCCCGGGGCAACACAGTGGCGAGGGATGGGGGGGCAACCATGGATAGGAAGGTGACTCCCCCATAGCCAGGTCTTTGAGTGTCCCAGTGGGAAGAAGCAGAAATTCCACCCCAGTCAGTTTTGGCTGAGAGACCATAGAAGGTCCCTAAACGCAACTACAAAGCACCTGCAGGCTTCTCTCCTGGACTACGGTGCCACAACGTGCTTGAGCAGTGCTCAGGAGCAGGCACAGAGCTTTTCCTCCTCCCCAAGGTGTCACTCCTCCTCAGACGCATTCAGCTGAGGGCTGCCAGCGCCGATTGTGCCCCGCCTCCCAGCCACTCCCCCCTCCCAGGCTTCTGCACACAACCAAAGGCTCCGAGCGCTGATCGCGGCCCTGCCTTCCAACCTGGGACTCCCTCTGGTTGCATGCAGAAGCCTGGTTGGGGTGGGGGAAGTGGCTGGGACTCCTAGCCACTCCCCCGGTCCAGCTTCTGCACTCAACCACAGGCTCCCAGCTGCGAGGCAGGGCCGCGATCGGCGCTGGGAGCCTGTGGTTGCATGCAGAAGCCGGGCAGGGGGGATTGTCTGGGAGTCCCAGCCACTCCCCCTGCCCCAGCCAGGCTTCCGTTCGGCGCCCAACCGTAAAAACAGAAAATACTGGACATTGCACATATCCTGTATTTTCTGAATTTTTTTACCAGACACAGAGGGCGCAAGAACTAGACTGTCCGGTAGAATACTGGACATCTGGCAACCCTATGCTCTGTGCCTGGGAGCAGCATGGTGTTTGTGTTGGCATTGCCCCCACCCTGTACAGATGGGTCTGGGTCCCTCAAAACTCCAGGGGCCAGGCCTGGGACTCTGAAGGGCTAGGGTCAGGGCTAATCTAACCCTAAACATGAGCCCAGCGGGATGCAGGCAGGGACCAGTCCTAGCTTTGTCTGTCCTAGGCTCCCCAGCAGCCGGTTCCCCAAGGGTCTTGAAGCGTGTTGGCTGCAGGGTGCAGCTGAACCGCAGGCACCCCAAGCGCTCTCTCACTTACTGCCCCCCAGCCTGCCTCACCTTGAGGCTCCACTTTAGCTGAGCTGCACTGCCACAGCTCCAACAGCACTACCAGTGCTGGGACATGATGCAGAGTTGGTCCTGGGCCCTTCAGGGGTCCTGCTGCCACCCTTGGTCCCCACTCCAGGCTCCCTGGGGCTCGGGGCTGCCCAGGTCGCAGAGTGCTGGGGAAGAGGCTTGGGGAGTGCACACAGACATGGTGCAGGGCCCCTGCCCAGAGCTCTGCTGGGAGGCAGAGCCTGCCGGGTTGGGGTGTCTTGGTCCGTACAGCCGCGGGGGCTTGAATTTCAGTGAGAGGTCCTGTAGGTGCAGGGCTCAAGTCAAGTGCCTTGTTCTCCTTGCCCTAACGCTGAGCCTGTACAGAACTACTCTATGCTGAAATTGGATACAGTGCATGTTACACACAAACTGCTCCGGTTAAGTGTTTTGTATATCTTTTGGGTTGCTGTTTTTCATACTTGCACTAACTCTCTGAAGCCTCAGTCAACATCAGGGCTCAATTATGTGAGGTGGGAATCTTGCAGCAAGGGAGTCAAACTTTTTAGTGCACGAGAGCATTTTAAATGTGAAAATTCTTAGCATTTAAAAGCTGAAATACTACTACCAATTAGGAAACTAAAAGTGAAAAGCATTCACTTTTCTTCCTTTTTGATTATTAAATTGCTGAAGAATTAGTAACATGTAAATTATCCTGATTTAATTTTTTTTAATTAAATCTTGATTCCATTTTATCATTTACTTTTCTCTACTAGAGTATCCCGCTGTGCCCTTTTTCCTGTTTTGATAAATTCCTTTTAAATGTCACCACACCTTGCAGTAATTTGGTTTGGATGCTGGAGTGATCAGTAGCAATTTTGGTAAACAGAACACATTGTTAGTAACATTTGTTGTACAAGTGGTTTGTAGTGTTGTAGCCATGTTGGTCTCATGATATTAGAGAGACAAAGTGTGTGAGATCATCTCTTTTTACTTGGCCATTGTCAGCTGGTGAAAGAGATAAGCTTTTGAGCTTACATTGAGCTCTTTCTTGGGGAAGTGCTCTGCATAAGCTTAAGAGCTTGTTCTTTCACCAACACAAGTTGGTCCTGTAAAAGAGTACCTCTCCCACCTTGTCTGTTTGTCAAGTGGGACAACTATAAAACAGTTCATGTCCAGAAGTCCTTAAATTCTAAATTGAGATAAGACATAACACATTGCAGAGCTTCATGGAAAGTAGAGATGGGTGATGATAACGGGAACATAAGATTACATTTACTAGCAAGTGTGGGCAGCATAGGGGTTTTTAAGTAAAGTGTGAGTGAGCAAGAGATTCTGGTTTACCACTTCGTATAAAATGAAGTTGGTCAGGATAGTACTGACTATGTGTTAGAACATTAGCTTTTAAGTCTTCAAAATGCAAAATATTCATTTGATCATCCTAACACCTTGTCAGATGTTTGCATTTCAGGACACATGAGAATGTAGATAGCGATCTAACAGCATCTTGCGTCTTCATTCAAATGTCATCTGTGCAGATGCGAGGCATGTCTAAAAGCAAAAGTAGATCTTATCACATATGTAAGGGAAGTATTCCTAGATTTAACAGAATAAAATACTGCACGAAACTTTTTGTTAAAGTGAATTATTCGGTTACTAAGTGAATAAATTTAAAATCCTGACAGTAATGAAAAAAAATCAAGTTTATTTCAAAGATTTGATCTGGTTATAAGGAATATATTCTTTCCTACTTTAATTATCCAGTCAAATTGATCACTACAAATGTCATAACTCTAAGTCCACACTTACCAAAAATTATGACATACTGGTGAAAAGTATGGTAACTGTGTGTGGTCAGTATTGGCAAATGTTGACTTTTTAAATGGTGTTGAATGAAAATCCATCTTTATAATGCACTAAATTTAATATTTGATGTATTTTTCATTTTTTCAAGTTTTACTGTGCTAGACATTTGAATGTGAAGGCAAATCAATTTTGGAATAAATAGAATCCTTATTAGTTACTGGCATTTGTTTAACATTGGGAGAGATACTAGAATTTGGAGTTCTACAGAAATTAAAAAATAATTTGCAGCCTTATTCTTCAAATTGCGCACCCAGTAATTATTATTAATTATTATTAATGGGTTTGCTATTATGCTCCCATTAATCTTTATTAATGGGAGCAAAAATAACTGGGAAATATATTTAACACAATATTTGCTACCTGATCATTAGCCAAATAGCAAATTGGATTTAATACTGCACTGATGTATTATGATTCTAGCTACAATAGTTGGGAGAGAACATATGTGACCGTCAAATTCACACCTCCTACTAAGGTAGGACATTATAGCTCAGGTTCTCAATTCCTCCCACGCTATTTTTTTGTGAAGATGGATGAGAGTGGTAATGGGGGGGACTTTTAAGTCATGTCTGTGCTTCTGATGTTTTGTGGGTTGTAACCAATGCTTGGATAGTTGAATGGAATGCAGCAAATGGCCAAATTGTTTATAGTTGCAGTAAATGTGGCTTTATAGGGAACCACATGTCCAAAATCATAGACCACTACTACTGGAAAAGAGGTCATCGAGTCCAGTACCTGCTCTCTTGGAAGAACCAAGCACTATCTAGATCAGTGTTTCTCAACCTTTTTTTTTTTTTTAATAAAGTACCTCTTTAAAAAAATTATAAGTATCCCCAGTACCTAAAGTTTTCACATACAATTTTTTTTCTACCATTGCAACACATTTGTTTAACAACTTAATCATAACTGGGCGGGCGATGAAATTTTTGGGTGTAAAAAGTATAAAAATAATAAAGTGCTGTAAAACTTAAAACAAAAATTCCGTTTTCTCCAAATGTTGGTTGTGTTGACGTACCCTCCAGACTTCTCTTGAGTACCCCTAAGTGTACTCAAACCACTGGTTAAGAAACACTGGTCTAGAGATCATCCCTGACAGGTGTCTGTCTAACCTGTCTTAAATATCTCCAGTGATGGAGGTTCCAAAACCTTCCCTAGGCAATTTATTCCAGTGTTTAACCACCCTAAGTGTTAGGAAGTTTTTCCTGATGTCCAACCTAAACCTCCCTTGCTGCAATTTAAGCCCAAGGAGAACAATTTTTCTCCCTCCCCCATTTAGATACTTGAGAACCGCTATCATGTCCCCACTTACTCTTATTTTTTCTAAACTAAACAAGCCCCAGTTCTTTGTCTTCTCTCATAGCTCATGTTTTCTAGACCTTTAATCATTGTTGTTGCTCTTCTTTGGACCGTCTCCAATTTCTTGAAATGTGGTACCCAGAACTGGACATAATACTCCAATTGGGGCCTAATCAGCACAGAGTAGAGCGGAAGAGTGACGACTTTTGTCTTGCTCACAACACCTCTATAAATTCATCCTAGAATCATATTTGGTTGGTGGTGTGTGTGTGTGTGTGGTGGTTTGGTGTGTGTGTGTGTGGTTTTTTTGTTTTGTTTTGTTTTATTTTTTCTTTAGTTTTTTGCAACAGTGTCACACTGTTGACTTATGTTTAACTTGTGATCCTCCATGACCCCTAGATCCCTTTCTGCAGTCTTCCTGGACAATTACTTCACATTCTGTATGTGTGAAATTGATTGTACCTTCCTAAGTGGAGTACTTTGCATTTGTCCTTATACTTCATCCTGTATACCTCAGACCAGTCCAGATCATTTTGAATTTTGACCCTATCCTCCAAAGCACTTGCAACCTCTCCCAGCTTGATATAATCTGTAAACTTAATAATCTTACTCTCTATGCCATCATCTAAATCATTGTTGAATATATTGAACAGAACCGGCCCCAAAACAGACCTGTGCGGAACCCCACTTGTTATACCCTTTCAGCATGATTGTGAACCATTAATAACTACTCTCTGAGAATGGTTATCCAGCTAGTTATGCACCCACCTTATTTTAGCTCCATATAGGTTGTATTTCCCTAGTTTATTGATAAGAAGATTATGCGAGACGGTGTCAAATTCCTTACTGAAGTCTAAGTATACTAGAGATGTTAAATGGAGGGTAATTGGCAAATCAAATAGTTGATACATTTTGCTTCAGCTAGTCAGTAGGACACCTCCGCCTTTGAAGAGTAGAAACAGCCGTGTGGAGCCCGTAGTCACTCCCCTGCTGACCCCAGGCTACATGCAGCATTTCAAAGTGGCAGCGCTGCATGGAGCCTGGGATCAGTGGGGGAGACTCCAGCTGATCCCAGGTTCCACACAGCACTGCTGCTTTGTAACGCGGCATGCAGCCTGGGGACTCCCCAGCTGGCCCAGGGCTGTATGTGGCATTTCAAAGCGGCAGTGCTCCATGGAGCCCAGGGTCTGGCCCCAGTCTCCATGCGGTGCTGCCGTTTTGAAGTACTGCCCCCACTTCCCCCACCTCCCCCCCATGCTGCCTCTTTCCCCTTGCTGCCTCTTTCTGACAGAGGCAGCAAAGGGTGGGGGGAGCAACTAGTTGACAAGCTTGTCGACTATCCGTTTAGCATTTGCTTATCAGATAGTTGACTAGTCCTTCACATCCCTAAAGTATACCACATCGACCGCTTTTCCCTTATTCACAAGACTCGTTATCCTATCAAAGAAAACTATCAGATTGGTTTGACATGATTTGTTCTTTACAAATCCATGCTGGCTGTTACCTATCACCTTATTATCTTCCAGATGTTTGCAGATGAATTCCTTAATTACTTGCTCCATTATTTTCCCTGGCACAGAAGTTAAACTGACTGGTCTGTAGTTTCCTGAGTTGTTCTTATTTCTCTTTTTATAGATGGGCATTTCAAATTTATAGATTTGCCCTTTTCCAGTCTTCTGGAATCTCTCCCGACTTCCATGGTTTTTCTAAGATTATAGCTAAAGGCTCAGATATCTCCTCTATCAGCTTCTTGAGTATTGTGGGATGCATTTCATCAGGCCCTGGTGACTTGAAGATATCCAACTTTTCTAAGTAATGTGTAACTTATTCTTTTATTTTAACTTATAAACCTACCCGATTTCCACTAGCATTCACTAGATTAGGCATCCCCTCACCATCAATCTTCTTGATGAAAACTGAAACAAAGAAATGATTAAGTAGCTCTGCCATTTCCAAGTTTCCTGTTATTGTTTCTCCCTCTTCACTGAGCAATGGGCCTATCCTGTCCTTGGTGTTCCTCTTGCTCCTTATATACTTGTAGAACATCATCTTGTTACCTAGCTAGATTTAGCTCTTCTTGTGAATTTGCATTTCTAATCTTGCCCCTGCATACCTGTGTTGTTTGCTTATATTCATCCTTTGTAATTTGACCTAGTTTCCACTTTTTATATGACTCCTTTTTGATTTTTAGATCATGTAAGATCTCCCGGTTGATCCAAGGTGGTCTTCCGTCATAC
The DNA here is from genome assembly GCA_030068395.1 of Apalone spinifera. NCBI lineage: Eukaryota > Metazoa > Chordata > Testudines > Trionychidae > Apalone > Apalone spinifera. The sequence goes on along the minus strand of JANRFK010001605.1, from coordinate 25,216,335 downwards.
TTTTTATCTTTCCTATGCAGTGGAATAGTTTGCTTTTGGGCCCTTAGTAATGTTCCTTTAAAAAACTGCCAACTCTCTTCAGTTGTTTTTCCTCCTAGTCTTGCTTCCCATGGGACCTTACCTGTCAGCTCTCTGAGTTTACTAAAATTTGTCTTCATGAAATCCATTGTCTCTATTTTGCTCTTCTCCCTGCTGCCATTTCTTAGAATCATGAACTCTGTGATTTCATGGTCACTTTCTCCCAAGCTGCCTTCCACTTTCAAATTTTCAACCCGTTCCTCCCTATTTGTTAAAATCAAATCTAGATCAGCTTCCCCACTAGTAGCTTTCTCAGAATTCTGATATAAAAAATTGTCTCCAGTGCAGTCCAAGAACTTGTTGGATAATCTGAGCCCTGCTGTGCCCCATCACCACCAACTGTAGGTTGTATGTTGTGCTCATGGTTAAACTAGTGGCAGGATGGACTGGAAAAGTGCAGTGAAACTTGCTTGCATAGTGACTGCTTCTGTTGCAACTCTGGATGTTATTTTTTTGTTGGTGCTATTGAGAGGATGGGACCTGTATTCATTTTTAAAATTTGGGATTTATTGTTAATATTAAAGCATTTCATACTTTGAGTCCGAGATCATCAGTTCATAATTTTGATATTATACGCTTAATTGTACATGTTTCAGCTGACATTTTGTTGCTCATTGCTCACTCTGCAATAGGCTTTGGTCTGGAAATTTAGGCCTCTGCACAGGTTATCATGTTGTCCGTCTCTAATGTCTAATAGAACAACTGTCCAAATGCTGTTGCCAGACAGTTACTCAGCCCCAGCTTGGGACTCTATGCCAATGGCTGTCACGGGAACTTAGGCTACTTGCTGTGGGTTCATCATCCCTTCTAGACTTTTGCTACACTACATTTTTCAAGACAGGCTCAGAGGGCTGACTCTCAGTGCTTCCTCCTTGTCCATGATCACCTTCCTCTTCTCTGGGATTGACAGTGGACTCCTTCCTCTACAGCCCCCTTCTAGTCACTCAGCTTTCTGGTTTTATAGTGCTGTCTCCTCTCTTCTCTAGCTGAGCTTCATTCTCAGGTTCAGCCTGCCTTCCCTCTTCTCAGGGTGGGTGACCCAACTGGCCTCAGGCCCTTATGAGCACTTGAGTCTGGATCACTGGCTCTTAGAATGGCTTCATGCATTTCATTGACAATGAGTTTCAAAAAGTAGAGAGAGGAGTTCTTGTTTCTGTGCTCAGACTGGCAAACCTTGCTGTAGAACTCAAGGCTCACAGACTGCCTTTGCATCTGACCAAGTTACTAAAACTGTCCCATTTTCATCATCTGGAGCTGATTGCAGTATTGTGAGTGTTTAGGGTCGCCAGGTGTCTGGCTTTTGATTGGAAAGCCCTGTTGAAAAGGGACCCTGGTGGCTCTTCTGACTGGACCATTAAAACTCCAGTCACCAGTGCAGCAGGGCTAAGGCAGGATCCCTGCCTGGCCTGACTTGTGTGGCTCCTGGAAGCATGAGCATGCCCCTCCCACACCTAGTGACTCCGCAGGTGACTCTGAAAGCTGTCATCTCAAGTGATGGCTCTGCAGTTTCTGTTGGCCAGGAACTGTTGCCAATGAGAGCCAGAGAGGAGCCTGAGTGTGGCTATGTCTAAACTACACTCCTCTGTCGGCAGAGGGATGTAAATTAGATGTTTCGAAAGTGCAAATGAAGCCGGAATTTAAATACCCTGTGCTTCATTTGCATAATGGTGGCCGCGCTTTTTTTCAAGACGGGGCTTTTTGGAAGAAAACGGCAGGTTAGACGGGGCATTTTCGACCCATTTCGAAAGATCTTGTACTCAAAATGAGGAGCGCAGGATCTTTCCAAAGGGGCATTTTGAGTACAAGATCTTTCAAAATGGGGCATTTCTGTTGAAAATGCCCCATCTAAATGGCCGTTTTCTTTCTAAAAGCCCCATTTTGGGGAAAAAAGTGGCGGCCACCATTATGCAAATGAAGCGCGGGATATTTAAATTTCAGCTACATTTGCACTTTCAATACGTCTAATTTACATCCCTGTGCCGACAGAGGGGTGTAGTTTAGACATAGCCAGTAAGAGCAGCATGCAGAGTCTCCTGGCTGCACTTCAGACAACACGCTGAACTTCCTCTCACACCCCATTCTCCTGCTGAGCTTTGAGCTCTTTTCTATAGCTTGCACTCCAAACCTCTTGTCCCCAGCATGCACCCTCTCCTGCACCCCAAACCTCTGATCCCTGCCAGCTAGAGCTCTCGCCACCTCCAAACCCTTGCCCTGTGAAGATGAGTGAGAGAGCAAGGGTGGGAGAGTGAGCAACGAAGGAGGGAAATGGAGTGAGCAACAGAGACCTCAGATAAGTGGTGGGGCAGGCATGGGACCTTGGGTAGAGCATGGGACTTCAGTTTTTTATAATTAGAAAGTTGGCAACTCTAAGTATAAGCTTTCCGAAAGTGAAAAGGACTAAGGGTGCTGAAGCTTGATATCTCCTTATGCAGCCTTCTTTGAAGTGTTGTCCCTAGCTAAACTCTGCTTTCTATTTAGGTTGTCTGAAATTAAAGCAAAGTATATTGCTATAGCAGAAATTAGAGAAACAAAGAGATTGTACAAAACAGGATGACTTTAGCTATGCTCTACAAAAAAGGGCTACAAAGCTAGTTTTGGCTTTTGTTAGTTACTGGTTTTGTTAACTTTGCATAATTGAATACTTTTAAAGAGAAATAGGTAGAGATCAACAGCTCAAGGTCTGGTTGGAAATTGTTACCGAGCAGAGTGCCCCAAGGGTAGATTCTGGGGTTGGTTTCGTTCAACATCTTTATTAATGACATGATTGCGGGGATGGATTGCATCCTCTGCAGGTTTGTGGATGACACTAAGCTAAGGGGAGAGGTATGGATAGGGTCCATAGTGACCTAGACAAATTGAAGGCTGGACCAAAAAAAATTGAAGTTCAACAAGGACACGTGCAGAGTCCTACACATGGGATAGAAGAATTCCAAGCACTGCTTGAATGGGGGTTCCAGAAAGGATGTAGAGAGGGGCAGTCCTCATTGGTGACAGATGACACAACAAGGGAAAATGGTCTCAAGTTGCAAAGGGGGAGCTCTAGATTGGCTATTAAGAAAAAGTATTTCAGTAGGAGGAGGATGAAGCACTGGAATTGGCTATCTAGAGCAGTGGTGGAATCTCCATTTCTAGAGGTTTTTAAGTGCCTATTTGACAAAGCCCTGGTTGGGATGTTTTAGTTGGGATTGGTTCTGCTTTTAGCAGGGAGTTGTTCTCAATGACCTTCTGAGGTCTCTTCCAACATAATGATTCTATGTAATTATATATATAGTAGCCCAATGTCTGTGAGTCTGTAATGCTGACATACATGGCCACGCCCCTTGGCCGTGTATGTCAGCGCACCGCCACCCTTCCCCTCCCTCTGTGGCGGTTCGGCCAGGCGCTGCGCCGCTCAGCTGGGCCGCAGTGGGGAACCAAGCGGCAGCAAGCAGCCATTTGGGGTCCGCGCTGAAAACACTTGCTCCCC
>JANRFK010001605.1:25196329-25209755 GCA_030068395.1 Apalone spinifera | reverse complement strand
GGTGTTGTTTTTTTTGTTAAACCATCTGAAACCCTAATTGCAGAGTTGGCATGGCTGCTGATTATCTTGTAATGAACAGATGCAACTTAAATTGATTTTTCATTGTGAAAGGAAGTAAACATATAAAATACACACAGTGATATGTATTGAAGCTAATATCAGAATTTGGAAAAGTCCTAATACATGAAAGGCATTGAATAATGCCCACATAACATAAAAAATAATTTCACATGTGGAAGTATGGAGAAGTGGTCCTCTTAAGTTTTTCGCCCCTGGGCTGCTTGGCTCAATGAAAACCATTCTGCAGATCACCAGTTGCTAATGGAAACTTGCTGTTAATTACATAATTATGCCCAAACCATTTTGCTAGTGCTGTAGCTAGAGAGAATATTTTAATTTAACCAGTAAGAAAGGAAATATTAAACAGACTAAGTAACAGACCACTAAGGAAGGAAATATTAAGCAGACTAAGCACTTCAACTTTCTCCAGTTAGCTTATCAAACTTCATTTTAAATCAAATCAAATAAATTAATATTTTATGTCTAACACACAAGTTTTCAATGTTTTCTTTATTTATGGCAGATATGGGGAACCTTTTTTGTGTCAGGGGCCAGTGACCCACAGAAAAATCAGTTGGGGACCAAGTGAGAAGCAAAAAAAACCTCCTCCAAAAACCTCCAACCATCACTTATACGGCTCCCAACTGAGACACCTCACTCCTCTGGTGCTCCAGCACCACTGGCTGAGAGGAAGGGAAGGCACTGGGAGGGCTGAGATTTAGGGCTTCACATAGGCCAAATTTACTTTTCTAGAGTTTCAGAGTTAGTGATTTTTATGGATCCCCTTAAGCTCTGGGGTAGGGACAAAAACAAGGGGTTCAGTGTGTGGGACTGAGCTGCCAGAATGTGGGATAAGGATACAGATGCAGGATCTGGGCAGGAGGTGGGGTGCATGAGTGAGTGAGGGTGTGAGGTCTGGATGGGAGTTAGAGTACAGGAGTAGGCTGGGAGTAGGGTGTCTGACCAGGAGGAAAGGGGCAAAAGCAAGGGAAGGTGCAGTATGCGGCCAGGAGATCTGTTGCAGAAGCAAGGGTGGGTGCAGGCTCAGGCTGGGAGTAGTGTATTTGGCCAGTAGGAGGGTGCAGGAGCAAGGTAGGAGTAGGTGTCTCGCCAGGGAGGAGGGTGCAGGAGCAGGCTGGGGGTAGGGTGTCTGTCCGGGGTGGGGAGGGTTCAGGAGCAAGGAAGGATGCAGGAGCAGGCTGGGAGTGCGAGGTCTTAGCCGGGGGGTGGAGCTGGGAGTGAGAGGGGTGCAAGGTTTGGGCATGAGGGGTGATGGTACACTTACTTGCCTTTGCACCCCACATCACTCCTAGGCAGAGACTCATGCTGCTCCCATTGGCTGGATTCTGGCTAATGGGAGCAGCAGGGAAGCCTCAGGCAGCAGGTTTGTGTGCTGCTGTTCCTCCCAGCCAGGGGAAGGGAGAGTGGTAGTTCATAGATCTGCTTCTGGCTCTGCCTCTTCCCTGTGAACCAGATGGCACAGAGAGGCTTGGGGCTTCCTCCCCCACCCCTCCAGTGGGAAGCTGGTGCTGGCACTCCAACCTCGTGGGGGGTGGGGTAGGGGCTGGAGTGCTAGTGTGAGCTCCCTGAGGGAGGGAGAAGGGAGGCTGACCTGGAGCCACAGGACCACCTGCAAGGTGGCCACGGATCACTAGTGGTCTGTGGACTGCAGTTTTAGAACCACTGGTATATAGACATGATAATTACAATGACAATTCAGTTAACCATCAAAATATATTCTGGTTCAAGTTTCCAGTAGACAGTTCTACTTCCTCTTCACCTCTTGTATCTTTTTGAAATACTGACAAGTACAAAATATATCTTGCATGACTGCGAGACTATCTCAACAAAAGAATGTGACTCTGCTTTGGTGGTAAATGCATTTCCCGTAATACTTTGAACAAGTTCAGTTGAGGAAAGGCAAGTAAATTGATAGAAGTCTGGGAAGGTGAGGATGAGAAGACTCTCAATTTAAATAACCATTACTTTTTATGCAAATCCAGGATGCTTTTATTTTGCAAACAATTAAGGGTTATGGACACATGGGTGAAGAGATTATAAAACCGTGGACAATTTTTTTTTCTCAGGAGGTAGAACTAGTTTGTGAAACTGGTAAATATAACTCAAGACCACATACTGTGGAAAGGAGAAATGGATTTTTTTTGTCTCTGGCATGATTCTATTTTCTAGCTGGAGTTGTGCACTGGATGTGATAGGACCAATATAATACAGAATGAGTATTTTAAGGATGGAAGCCAGGGATTGGTGACACATCAAGACCTATAAAAGAAAATGAAGAGTGAGGTCTTAAGTTCATTATGTACCAAATATGCCTTTAACCCATGGTATAGTCAGGAGCGGCCCTAGATGTGCTGCCGGCAACTGGCGCCCTAGGCGAAACGTGCGATCGGCGCCCCCGCCTCCAGAGCTCTCAACAGCCATTTATCTTAGCGCCCTCGGCAACTGCCTAGTTCGCCTGTATTGACGGGCCGCCACTGCTTATAGTTGCAAAACATTGTCTTTCTACATTGTAGTTCACGTTGAAGGGCATTAATAATGCTAGATTGCCAATACTTTAAAAAAAAATCAGGCTCTTGTTACATTACGTAAATGAAATCAGATGCAGTTTGGATGCAGCACGTCTGAAGTTTATTTGGAAATAAGATGTGATATTTTGAGGAGTTAAAAATTAATTCCCAATAGAACAGATCAATGTGGGCTTTATGTGAGTTGTTTATTATAATAGCAGCAGTTAGATTCAGTAATTTCAGCATTCTTATTAAAACCTTTATTGCAGTTATCTAATTGGATAAATATTTTAATTCTTGTCCCTGTATAAATAGAACAAATAGAATAAATAGAACTTCCTTTCAAACATAATCTTTTTAGCTTGACTAATTTGGGAAGTTGAGTCTCAATAGGGCTAGGCACAATGAAATAATAGCATAGTTTGAAGTCATAAATGTCTATATTTCAGATTATAATCTCTCTGTGGAATTTCATAAGCATCCCAATCCTAAATAATTTTGTCATAGGCGTGCAAAGTGGCTATAAAATCACTTCTGTGTTTCTCTATATGGGCTTGAATGTGTTTTCTTAAGACCTGCTTCTCATTTGCTCCATTATTAAATTTGTTCTGTTAAAGATTTTGTTAGCTCTGGAATCCAGATATAGACAGGCAATGCGTCTCCTTTTAACATATTTGGCTGTCATGTTGGCTCTTTGGCCAAGTCTATCTTTCATGCTGAGGGATTTTTTTAGTTCTTTACAAATAAGATGAATTAGACACTAACTTGGCAGGTGGCCATTGTAGGGGCAGATGTGTGCCTGGAAAAAAGATTCAGTGTCCCTTCTGGATGAGTTCCAGCACGTAATGCTCATTGAACTTCTGAAGGTCCTGTAAAGTTTCATCCTATGCCATCGTACTGGTTTTTTTGACCTTCATGTTTTTGTGTGTAGTAAGAGGGGAGAAATTATATCCAGTACTCATAAATGTCCCTAAAAGACAGTAGAATGTTCGTAACACATTCACAATAATTTGTCATTATTCAAAAATCAATATTGTGACTGATAATCTTTCCAGTAATAATGCTTTATTTTTTTTATTAAGATTATTATGAAGGTTGTAGCAAAATGTGTATCTTGTCCTCAGATTCTTTGAATCCTACTATCTTGTCTTTCATCTGCTCGTCACTGGGCTATGATTGATCATGATCCATACAGTTTCTTTCAGATGGCATTTCATTGACAGTAAGGTTTTTAACTCTTTTGCAGGACCTGACTTGAGTGCTTTTAAGTGTATTCTAATCTGAACTTCAGAGTCTCAAAATGTGCTTTTTGGATAATTGTTTACCAGCCAAACGATCTCCAAGACAGATTTCCCTGTGGCTCTGTTATATGATTCTTTTTGCTTTATATCAGTGTTTTTTAAACTTTTTAAGACCAAGGAACACCAAACAATATTTTTATTTTATGAGGAACACCAAGGATTTTTTGTTGAGCAAAAAAAAAGGGGGGGTTACTGGAAAAAGAGTTGGGGGGGAAGTTAGGGGGGGGGGAGGGTCAGGGGAAAGTTATTGCTCAAAAAAAAAGTCACCTGCCCCTTTAAGGGCAGCCATTTTTAATTCTGTTGTTCTCCACGGCACACCGGTGTGCCTTGGAACACAGTTTAAGAAACACTGCTTTATATGTATTAAAGACCATTACAGATAACGGGTTGGGTGGTGGTATCTCCAATGTCTGGATGGGATTCAGCTCCATCTGTCTTACCTCATCGTACTCTGTGTGTAACTGAAATTGAGATTTGGATGAGAGTTGGTCGAAAACTGCCTGCATAACACAAGACTGTGATAATGTGCAGGAGAGAATTTTAAGACTTTACAGGAATGAGCCTTGCTCCAATTGTTGTGTGGTTTTGGTCATTTTTGGCCCAAGAGATTTGCAGTTTGGAGGTTCATTTGGAGTACATTGTTCTGATATACTGTGAAAATATTTGTTACAGCTATTTGGAACCAAGATAATGAGCTTTTGAACACAAGTCTGTAACCATTGTCTAAGAGGTTTTATTCTAATAAATGTTAATAAAGGCTAATATTTCAACCCAGCATATTCTGACAAATCCACCTTGGCTTGAAAAGACTTTGTTTTAATTTTTGGTAGGTATTTTCACAAAAGCCAGTGTGTTTAGCATTTTGGATTTGTAATTGTGAGGTTTTTAATCAGGCTTTTTTCCTAAAAACTGTCAGTTGATAAGATAAATACATCTTAACATGTAGGAAAAAAGTCTCTGGTTTTCTAAAATCAGACTCTCTGCAGGACCCTTACATGACTTGATGAGTTGTCAATAAAGGAATAATACATTTACATGATTTTCAAAGGAACTTAGTCTCCCATTTCAATGGGATTTGAGTGCCTTCATCCCTCAGGCTACTTTGAAAATCCCAATCTGAAAGGCTGAACAAATGTTACAATCTGCTGCTGTTGTTTTCTTTTCTAACTGTGGCATAGCCATTCAAATGTAGCAGTTTTACTCTATGCCAAATGCAGATCTATATTGTTTTTGATACTCTACCTTTTCAAGATGATTTAGCTGTTAGCTAAAAAAATCTTCCTGTTTTCTCCTGCTTTAAAAGGAATTGACCCAGTCAAGCTGGAGAGAATTCAGCTTCCTGCGCAGCATGCTGAAGAGAAAAGCTCATACAATCATGTTCTTGCAGAAAGGCTCATCGGGATAATGAATTATGCTGCTCAACCAGGTAGAGCATTTCTAATCATGCTAGCTGATTCCTTTTTTGGGCAACAATAAGTTCTAAAAATGTAATGCCAATGCTAAAAATATTTGAACTATTAAGTTATTGGCTCCATTTCCCATGGAGAGGAGACTATGTCTCTCCACTGGAATGAGCATGCTCTTGTATCTAATAAGCAGATCTGGCCTGTGAAAAATGCACATCGCAGTAGTCATTGGGGAGCAGTATAAGTAACAATTCTGCTTCTACCACACATCAGCTGTTGGAATTGCTTGCATCTGAAATCCTGCACACATGCACTTGAGTAATTGCAGCAGTAGTTTCACTAAAGTGTAAGTAAAGTTACTTTTGTGTGTGATTCTTGCAGTATTTGTAGCTGCCCTTTATTTGTAGGCTGATTACAAATTTTCAGTCAATTTTTAGTGTAATATTGGATATTCAGCAAAATTATATTTTGCACAGAAAATGTCTGCTTTCCTTCTTTTTTATCAGAAAGCTGAAGGTTTTTAATAAAGTTCAGATTTGTGAGAGGGAGGGTGATAAGCAACACACCTATTTTTACAATGTGATCTCATTTTTAGCTAGGGTTGCCAGATACTTTCAGAAAAAATCCAGGACATGGCGGGGAGAAAATTGGATGAGCAAAAAAACCACCGGGAGAAACTTGTTGAGAATGCGGGGGAGGGAGGAAAGAACCCGCCAGACACAACAGGGGAAAAATGTCCCTGCCAGCCTTCCATCCGAGAAAAACAGAAAATACCGGTCTTTTCTGTGTTTTTTGGGTTTTTTTGTTTTTTACCGGAGAGAAGATGCAATTACCGGACTGTCCAGGTGAAAACTGCACACCTAGCAACCTTAACCCCATTCAAGGAAGGAGTGAGGAAGCTTCCCTTCCCTCCCCCTCTTGCAAGGGATTCCTCCTCCCTCCGCCCCAGCCTTTCGCTCAGGTCTCGCATAACTATTAAGGAGGCATTGCGGCCAGCATAGGGCTAGCTAGGGATATAAGACACTGCCCCTTGTGGCAGCCAGGCTATTGCAGGAAAGGAGTTCTGGGGCTTGCCCAGATGTGGCCACCCCTTCCTCCCTAAATAAACCTCATTCAGGGAAGGGGATAGGGAAAGAGTTCCCAGGTGTCCGGTTTTGAAATGTTCAGTCCAGTATTTGAGCTTTCTGTTTGGGAAACAAATTGAGAAAATATAAATGTCTGGTATTTTCTAAATAAGATATAATGTAGATTGTGATGTAATGTCAAGTGTGTCCAGTATTTTTGTTGAAACCATTTGGCAACCCTAGCTGGGAGTTATTTTCTTCCTTCCCACTCCTGCAAGGTATTCCCTCCACCCCCTTCCCTCCAGTCCTGCATGCCTCCTTAATTGTTAAGGCTCCAGTCTGTGAGAGGCTAGCCAGCTTATTCTGGGAAGGTGTGTGTGGGGGCGAGGAGGGAGGGAAGCTGGCCTTGCTATGGCTTCCCCTTCCTTCCAAAAGGCGCCCCATTCAGGGACGGGGCTTGGGGCTTCCCTTCCCTCCCACTCTGGGAACGTCTCTCTCCTCTCCTCTCCTCTCCTCTCCTCTCCTCTCCTCTCCTCTCGCACACCTGCTAATGGCAAAAGGAGTTTCACTGGCAGCCTCTGCAGCCACCTGAGCCTGGGAAGGAGCTGCAGCCTCTTTTTTGCTGCTGCGTCGCTAAAATGCCGCAGGGCTCCAGCACATGGAGCCTCTCCTTCCCATCAGATCTCCTGTGCATGCCTCTTCCACGTGCAGGAGAGGAACCGGAAGTATCTGGTTGTGCTGCAGGGGAGGCTGGGGGAAGTTTTTCAAGTGGCTCCAGGGACACACAGCCCTCCCCTCTCCCCCGGCCAGATGCGACAGGGGAAAAATGTCCCTGCCAGCCTTCTGTCTGTGAGAACCAGAAAATACTGGACATTTTGCATGTCTGTTTTTTTCTGGGTTTTTTACTGGACAGAAGATGCAGTTACCGGGCGAAAACCGGACAGCTGGCAACCCTATTTTTAGCCAGCTCATCTCTTCTAAATTAATTAACTCATGGAATTCAAGCATTAGCCCTTCACTGCTTCCCACCTCCCTTCTTTACCCTCTAATTATCCCCAAAAGACCGAATGAGGAAACAAGCTTTTCCCACCTTTACTCCTCCATGCTGTGACACCAGTGCATTTCAGGCAGGTCCCAAGCCATGGGTAAGTGGACATCAAAATGCTTGTTTACTTAATAGGGTGTGATCCTTTGCAGTCCTTAACTTGTGTTTTGTGTAGGGACTCTGTAGTAGCCTCGCTAATGCATCATATTAGTGATACTCTGACCAGTATTTTAATAAGTGACTTACAAACGTTCTTTTTATGCTGTGTGATGTCAGAGACTGAGAATGCACATGCTTATTGAAGGAAGTTATGCAGGGCTAGAATTTGTTTAGTTTCTGTTTAAACAAAAGCACTTCCTTGGAATCCATAATGAGCACTGCTAGGCAAAACTGACAGTATGTTAGACACAGTTCAAAGAAATCATATTTATCTCACACACTTTCCACACCAGCTGTGGAATTAGGAGAAAGAAAGAGCCTGAAGCATGGCCCTGGTGCTTGAACCAAAGTAAGCAAGAGTTATACTACGAGTAATAGATAGGCCAGGTGAAAAGGAATGTTTGCTTGCAAGTCAGTGTCTCGACACTAGAACTGCTAGACAGTAAGAGAACAACCAGCTACATAATAAAATAGTTTAAAACAACAAGAATGAAAGCATAACAATGGGTAGGTAGTGAATGCTTTGGAGGAAAGTACAAGAGGAGGTACCAAATGTGTCATTAATGCATAAGAAGATCTGGACAGTGTGTATCAAAAATTGTTCATTTCTGTCTATAAATGTTGGGGTACCTTGACTTAACTCTTTGGCCAGCCTAGGGGACAGTAGTGAAATCCATACTATTAGCTGAGCCGAGTCCTAGGTACAGATACATAGGATCTCAAAGGCCATCTGGCTACCAACAATTATTAATGTCCTTGGTTCAACAATAAACCTGACTCGGGTGCCTTCATGTCTTATCTGCGCCTGTGGTCTTTGGGGGCTCTCATAAAGTCTATTATGATACCTGTTCACAACTGGCATGATATACTGAGGGAGCATACAAAAACACATGCCTCCGAATGCTTATCATCACTGATAGAGCAAGAGATCTGTCAAGACGCCACACTGCTGAATCCTGAATTTACTGTATCACTGTCCTGAGCTACTACAGTGGACAGAGGTCCACATGGGCCTTTTTTATCCTCTTCTCCATTTTCACTTTCTTTGAGTAATCTCATCCGGAAACACGGATGAGACTCTGTCATATTTGCCCCTTCTCAGAACCACCATCTGTTTTCCAGATTAAGATCTCTTCCTGTCTTTGTCATCTAATGAATGTCCAGCTGTCAGTTTCAGATCAACATGTCCAAAACAGAGGTTTTAATCCTCCAACCCCCAAATCCTTGCGCTCTCTCTCTTTTCTCTATTACTAAGCAACATCCTCATCTTCCTTGTAATCTAGGCATCATCTTCTCTGCCAAATTTAGTCACAGCCTGGATGTGAGAATCTAGACATGGCAAATTCTTTCTATATAACACGTTGTTGCCAATATATAGCATTTCCTATAGTCCACACAACTAAAACTCTTGTCCAAATCCTCATCTTGCATATTGACTCCTGCAGCATTCTTCCCCAACTCTACTTCTTTTCTGATCTTGACAAAAACAATCTTGCCTCACTCAGCAATCGCTTTTCTCTCTTATTGCTTTGTCTGTCACCTGCCACTTTGCTTCCCCACCACATCAGACATGTTACTTGTCTTCACTTTCAAGGTCATTCACTGCCTATTCTTTGCTACCTGTTGTCTTCTACTCTTTTGAGAAGTTGACTCCTACCCCTGCTTTTGAGTGATGCCAACCTTTGTTTTCAAATAAATACCCTGTGTTTTCTTCCAGGTTGCCCATCATGTGTGGGAAGGACTCTCTATTAAAAACCTACAACACTACCTAATTTTTCTTCTCAAATCCCTCCTAAAACTCTCCTTTCCTCAATGCCTTGAAAAAACTTAAGTTAAGCAGCAGTCTCAGCATGCCAGCAATCTCATGCTGACCAGTGTTGACTGTTTTGTTCTCTCCTCATTAATCCACCTATTGTGTGTGTGGTCTGTCATCTGGCTGTGTCCACCTGTTATCTGTTACCTTATATTTAGCTTGGGAGCAGAGAGACTCTTGTTTTTTATACAGTTTTAGTACAATGAGTTCCTGGTCCATGACGTGGTATCCTGGGTTCTACTGCAGTACAGACAATAAAAGGTGTTTATATTTCTGTTCTTGAAAACTGTACTGATATAACACAGTTTTTCGATCTCATGGAGTGGCCTCAGGATAGAAAGAGAAGAAAATTCATAGGGTTTCCTTTCCCAGAATGTTTAAAAAAAGCCGCCTCTTTGCTGCAGTCTGGCTTATCCCAGAGCCAAAAAATTTGCTTTTAGTACTGTTGTGTATCTGGGGCGGCTGAGTCTTTCCTGTCAATGGTGATTTGATAGTTCCCAGAGAGGGAGTTGACTCCATCTATTAAAAAAGGCTTCAATTTTCTCTTGAGAGATCATTATTTTATGTGCCTGAGAGTAAATCATGGCATTGTAGTATAGTCTGGTTTTGTTTTGTGTGGCCATTGTGGGGGGAAGAAATGGAAAAACCATGGAGAGCCTCTGATTAAAAAGATTTTTCCTGAGTAAATACCCTGTACATCAGGATGCTAATTGACTTCTTATTTTAGATGGAAAAGTTCGTCTGGCAACACTGGAACTGGGCTGTCTATTACTAAAGCAGCTGGTATTGTCTAAAAGTGGCAGTATTATAAAAGATGTTCACCTTGCTTGCCTTGAGGTAAGTGTGTGCTACCATTTGCTGTTTCCAATATTTAGCCGTCACCCTAAGAAAGTGTCTCTTTGAGTTAGGGCCCACATCAGCAATGATTTTGTTGTTTATAACCCACTTAAGCAAAAGGCTATTTGCTGTACAAATTGCACAGAACTACCCAGTTCTAGTGGTTAGAACTGGGACTCCTAGGTTGTGTTCTCAGTTCTCCTATTGCCTTGCTGCGTGAACTCAGGAAAGTGTCAACATAGCTGTGTATAAGGGCACTTCAGCACTACCCCACACTTCAGACGCCAGAGATGTGAATAGATGTGCACACCAAAGTGCTGGGTTGCAGTTCTCCTGTGTAGCTGTTCCAGGTGCAAACTAAATGGTTGCTACCTCACATCAATTTGATCCTGTTTGAAGAGGGATTAAGTTAATGTGAACTAGGAACCTTTTTGTTCTAATGCAGTGTCCACATGGAGGAGATACAGGGCAGCTCTTTGGTGCGTAGTGCTATTCATAACTGAGTCTGAATTGCAGAGCCACTTAGTAGACATGCCCTGTGGTTCTGTGTAAAATTTGAGTGCTACCCATCTTGCAATGGTGCAGTGAAAGTTAATTGTGATGCACTTTAAGTTGTACAGATGTAAGGGGGAAAAACCCTATTTTCATTAAGATGGCGATTTGGGAAGTGGGTGCATCGAAACCATGACCAGTATTTAATCAGCTTTTTTTCTGAGTAAAATTATCAGGAAATAATTCTCCTTCAAGTGGCTTCTTCATATTCTTATCCATGGGATATGCAATAGAGGTACCACTGAATCAATGGAACCTTAACTAGAAGTGCCCATTGGAGTGTTCTTGAACTCCTTCCTGCCCCTTCGCTCACTGTTCCTAACATTATAGGGATGAGTCTAGGAAAGAGGGTATGGCACGCTGGCCAATTCAGTTCCTTCCAGTTACTAGTGGGGATAGATTAGGAATTGCTCTATACCATTGGTCTGAATCCTTCTTAAATTTCCCGGTTATTTTTAATGAAAATCTGTATACATTCTAATAAATCTTTATGCTATGTTAGGATTTTAGTGTTAGTGTGGCTGCTTGAAACCTGACTACTGGAAGAAACTTTGATGGCGGATCCAAAAATTAAGCATCTTGGCTTTATGATGTGTACTTCTTGCCATTCTGGATTCTGAGCATTACTGTCACATTGTGTCTTGCCAGCCCCAAATTAGAATGCTTATTAATTGAATCAGATTGTTAATTACTGGCCAGACTGGTTAATGCTTCCACGGCAAAGACAACAGTATTGGCTAGTTTCTTGACATTACTCATACTTTCATTACAGGAAACCCCCTCATTATGACGGCGCGAGTTGCGACCTCCTGCACTTATGACTATTTTTTAAAAGTACAGAAGGGGCCGAACCCCTTCCCCCGGACTTACATCCTTGGCCCGCATTTACGACAGTGCATGGTGCCTATTGTAAATGCGGGTTCAAATAAAGACGTCCCCAACTTTCGACGCTTCCCCAGAAATCAATCGTGTCGCAAGTTGGGGGCTGTCTGTACATCATTTCACCAAACAATGCTAGTGTCCTTTTGAACCTTTATATCTAAAGATACAAGATTTGTCTGCAAAACTGAAGGAGAAAGAACACTTCCCGTCTGCAATGCATAATACATTGGAAGATGAAGAGTAGATAGTATTACACAAACTTCGTGAAACAGTCCTGAATCTGATGATTGAATATCCATTGAAAATGTGGGAGTGACTTTTGCTTCTTATCTGTCTGAACTTACTGTTGCCTTTCTCAAATTGGTGGGAAGAATACCAGCCACTTCAAGAAAAGAGAGTTCATATGCAATCTACAGTCTCTCAGAAGTATTAGATGGATTTTCACAACTTGTGATACTCCTCTGAGAGCCTAGCTTTGGTTCAACCAATATCTTAAAATAGACAAATTATATTACGCCAAAATGGCTTTTCTTATTCACACGCACAGTGGGGCCGAAAGCCTGGCTGGGCAGCTGAGCAAGGTATGTAAAGGAGCCCTGCTCTGTGCCCCCAGAAGGGGTGGGGTCTTGGATAGAATGGGCAGAGTTGGGGCTAGGCAGCCCTCAGTACCACCCGGAGAGTGGCATGCCTTCACCCAGCAATCTTCAGTACTGCCCTGAGTGTGCCACACAGTGCTCTGGAAATAATTTAAAGGGTTTGGGGCTCTGGCTGCCACTCCTGCTGTAGGAGTGACAGCGCAGCTGGGAGCTCTGGGTCTTTTTGTATCAATTAATCAGTAAAGTTCTATGCTGTGCGTTATGCAGGAGATTAGACCAAATGGTCATAATGGGCCCCTTTTGTATCAAAATTGTCCCCTTCCCCTGCACCTGTCGATGGGCCTGCACACACACAGCCTCAAACTCCTTAATATTATAAGTGGCTGTTCAGAAGTCTAAAGGTAGATCAGTCCTGTACTCCTTCATATAAGTATCAAAAGAAGATAGATTTATGGGGATTGGGAGAAGCTGTCTCTTCCTTCACTGTAGGAAGTAACAAGCAGTGATCCTTCTGTACCAATATCATCTTTGGGTGAAAATGTCAGTGTTTGCTGAACTTCACAGACAAATATAGAGCTCTCGAATGCCCTTGATATGGTGAATCAGCAAATGGCAAAATATGCCTTGAGAACATGTCTCTGCAGTTAGAGCTGTAATTTTTGCACACAAACTGCCCAGGAGCTGCAATCCATTCCTAATTCTAGCCTATTCCCCTCAGTTTGGAGGCTCACCACATGATTTTTTCCACTGCGTTTCCACAGTCAACTGTTTATCATTTAGAATAGGGGTAGGATCTGGGAGCAGGAGTGGGTTGAGGAGGAGAGTCTGGTTGGGATGTAGGGTCCATGAGTGGGTTGGGGGTGGCAGGTAGGATGGGAGTCAGGCAAGCCAGGGCCGGATTTGACACCCGGGTTCTGCAGAGGGAGGAAGTGGCTCTGCATGCTGCTTCTCTCCCTTCTCCAGTACAGGAAAAACAGTGCAGAATGGCACTGCCTGGAGGCTTTTCCCCTGCTATGCTGATTATCCGTAATCATGGTCAATAGCAGCAGTGGGGGACACAGAGCTATGTGCTTCCATGGAGAGCTGTGCCAAATAAGTACCTCCCATCACCCAGGCCTTCCCAACCCCACCTTGTTCCTGCCCAGACCCCCCCCCCCACTAGCCTTCTCCTGCACTCTACCGA
>JANRFK010001605.1:25176823-25188631 GCA_030068395.1 Apalone spinifera | reverse complement strand
TCTGCCCAAGCCTCTGCTATAATATCTATAGCATCTTTAATGTTAAATTTTCTCTAGAATTCCTTGATTGTAGGCTTAGTCTCCCTTATAAGCCTACCAAACGTACAGCGCAAGTAATACGCCTTGAAAGCAGCTATCGCTCCTTGATCAAGAGGTTAAATTAATGAGGTTGTATTGGGGGATAAAAATAACACAAAAATGTTTTCTGACAGATCAGTAAGGGAAGAAGGATGCCCTAGTGCATTATCTAGAAGAAGTAAAATTTTGAAAGCAAGATTTTCTTGCAAACAGTAGTCTTTCAACTCAGCAGTTAGGTGATTGCTGAAGTAGTCTGTGAAGATGCTTGCAGTTAGCCATGCTTTCGGATTAGATCTCCAAACAACAGGAAGATGATCCTTTGAATACCCAGCTAAAGCTCTAGGATTGGCGGAATGGAAAACTACTACTGGTTTGAGCTTGCAATCCCCGTTGGCGTTGGTGCATTGCATCACAGTGATACGATCCTTTGCAGCCTTAAAACCAGGGTGCATAAGCCTCATCACGAGAGATATGTGCGTGCTAGCATGTGCTTCCAGAAGAGTCCTGTTTCGTCCAGGTTAAACACCTGTTTAGAAGAATAGCCACCTTCCTTTATAATAGCTTCAAATATCTCTGGAAATGATTTAGCAGTCTCCGTGTCAGCAGCAGCAGCCTCTCCAGTTATTTTTATATTATGTAAGTTCAAATGCTTTTTAGAGCGTTCGAACCAACCGTGACTTGCATTAAATGGCTTGGCATCAGTTTCATTCAGTTCTGTTTTAACAGCATCATATAAAGCTTTTTCCTGAATAACAGCCAAACTCACTGGCATCTTTTGTTGTGTTTGGTCTTCAATCCAGATAGGCAATCGCCTCTCCATATTTTCGATTAGGTTAGATCACATACAAACAGCCTTCTTCACACTTACTGGGGTTGCATTTTTGCAACTTTCTTTAATATTCTCAGCTTGGGTACGGATTGTGTGCACACTAGACTCATGTATATTCAAAGCGTGGGAAATATCACAAGTGCATTCACCTTTTTCAATTCGCTTAATCACTTCAAGTTTCTCTTCTAATGTAAATGATTTTCTATGCTTCTTGCTTGCAGAAGCAGATATATCACTTTCCTTACGCTTTTCACTCATGATAAGGGATACAGTAACACACAGCAAGATACAATATCTAATGTCGCAGTTTAACACAAACACGTGAGTGACTTGAGTGAGGGGAGGAACATTCTGATCACATGTACAAGGTAGTCATCTGCTCATGCATAGAGTACAATTCCCAATACTGCATCAGCGGGAACCTGGAAGTGCTCCCATCAGACCCTCTTGGTTGGGCTGCTGAGAGCCACATGTGCCTGGATGCTCCAGCCTGCACTTGTTAGGAGCTGGGACCAGGACATAAGGTTGGGGGCGAAAGGGGACTGGGTTATAGCAGGGAGTCAGGGAGGAGAGATGTTTGGCTCTGCAGAAGGGAAAGGGAGGACAGGTGAGGGGGCTTTTGCAGCCAGCAGCTGAGTTTCCCTAGCTGGCCGGTCGTGGGCAGCTGCCCGGGGCTTCCTCTGCCTGCTTACAAAACAGCGGAGGTTTGCCGCTTGCCGTGCAGTTCCCCAGTGACCCCCTCTGGCAAGGCATCTGGCCAGAGGGGGTCACAGGGGAATGGCACTGTGAGCGGGAAACCTCTGTCGCTTTTCAGGGAGGCAGGGGAAGCCTCGCGCAGCTGCCGGTCAGCGGCTGGCACTAGGGGAAATCATGTTATTGTGGGGATGGTGTCATGTTGTTTGAAAAATGTTCCCTCCCCAAAAAATCGTGCTATCGTGAAAACGTGTTAAACGGGCACGTGTTAAGTGAGGAATTACTGTATCCCAAGACAATTAATGAACAGATATTTTGGTAAGTTCATAAATGAATGTTGAATGCTCCACAATGATAAAGGATTTTTTTACTTTAGATTACTGCTGACTTATGAAAAATCTGTTTTTAATTACACACATGACTTCTCAGCCATGACCCAGAATCCATAAAGTGCATGTTTTTGCATGCAGAAATAATGTTTTGTATCTCTTTAAGGGAGAAGAGATTTTTCTGGATATGTTTGAAGATGAATACAGGAGTATGACAGTAAGTGATTAGAAAATAGAAATGCTTATGTAAAACTTCACAAAGGACTGGCATAGTATAACCACATGTGTTTTTGCTCAGAGGAGCATGCCTACATTTACATAGACCCTTTAAATAAAAATTCCACATACTCTAAAATTGTATAAAAAGCATAATACAGTCAGAAGTGCAGTACCTGTTTAACATCATGCTGAAACACTAATCAATGGAAGTAAGAACATAAGAACAGCCATGCTGGGTCAGACCAAAGGTCCATTTAGCTCAGTGTCCTGTCTTCCAACAGTGGCCAATACCTGATGCCTCAGCGGGAGTGAACAAAACTAGTAATCATCAAGAGAGCCCTCTCCTGTCATCCATTTCCAGCTCCTGATAAACAGAGGCTACGGACATCGTTCCTACCCATTCTGGCTAATAGGCATTGATGGACCTAACCTACATGAATTATGTAATTCTTTCTTAACTCTGTTGAAGTCCTGGTCTTCATGACATCCTCTGGCAAGGAGTTCCACAAGTTGATTGTGCGCTGCATGAAGGAAAACTTCCTTTTGTTTGTTTTAAATTTGCTACCTGTCAATTTCATTTAGTGACCTCTAGTTTTTGTTATGGGATCAAGTCATTAACTTTTCCTTATTCGCTTTTTCCATACCTGTCATGATTTTATAGACCTCTATTATATTCCCCCTTGGTCTCCCAGTCTTTTATATATCTTCATATGGGACCCATTCCAAACCCATGATCATTTTTGTTGCCCTTTTCCAAACCTTTTTCAGTGCCACTATATCTCTTTTGAGATGAGGTGACCTCATCTGTACACAGTATTCAAGGTGTATGCGTATCATGGATTTATATAAAGGCAATAAGCTATTCTCCGTCTTATTCTCTATCCCTTTTTTAATGATTCCTAATATTCTGTTTGCTTTTTCAACTGCCACTTCACATTGAGTGGATGCTTTCAGAAAACTATGCACAATGACTCCAAGATCTCTCTGAGTGGTTATAGCAAAATTAGTTCCCATCATATTGTATTGTATGTATAGTTGGGATTATTTTTTCTAATGTGCATTACTTTACATTTATCAACATAATGACATTTTGTTGACTTTTCCCCAACAAATTATGTTCATCTATGCATCTGACAAGTCTATTCTTTTTTATGGTTTCAACTAATTTGCCCGTACTTACGTTAGACTTACCAGTCTGTAATTGTCAGGATCACCTCTAGAACACTTTTAAAATATTTGTGTCACATTAGCTAACTTCCAGTCATTAAGTACAGAAGATGATTTAAAGGACAGTCTACAAACCACAGTTAATAGTTCCACAATTTCACATTTGAGTTCTTTCAGAACTGTTGGGAGAATGCCATCTGGTCTCGGTGACTTGTTAGTGCTAAGATTATCCATTAGTTGCAAAATCTCCTCTGACATAGTCTGGGACAATTCCTCAGATTTATCACTTAAAGAGAATGGCTCAGGTTTGGGAAACTCCCTAACATCCTTAGCCATGAAGACCTTATTGTCTTTGAGTGCTACTTTAGCATCTTGACCGTCCATTGGCCCCACTGATTGTTTAGGAAGCTTCCTACTTCTGATATACTTCATAGTAATTTTTCTATTACTTTTTGATTTTTTTGTGGCTAGCTATTCTTCAGACTCCTTTTTGGCTCTCATTTTTTTACACTTAATTTGACAGAGTTTATGCTCCTTTCTATTTTCCTCACAGGGAATTAACTTCCATTTTTTAAATGATGCCTTTTTTATCTCTCATGGCTTTTTACTTGTTTTTTAAGCCACTGTGGCACTTTTTTGGTTCTCTTAACAAAAATTTGGGTTATGTATGTAAGGTGGGTCTCTATTATGGTGTCTTTGAAAAGTTTCCATGGAGCTTGCAGGGATTTTACTTCTGGCACTGTACCTTTTAATTTCAGTTTAACTAGCCTTCTCATTTTTGTGTCGTTAACCTTTCAGAAATTAAATGCCACACTGAAATTTCCCAACACAAGGATATTAAATTTTATTACATTATGGTCACTGTTTTCAAGCAGTCGAGTTCCATTTACCTGTTGGTCCAGATTCTGTGTTCCACTTAGGATTAAATCAAGAATTGCCTCTTGTGTGTTTCATAACCAGCTGCTCCAAGAAGCAGTCATTTAAGATGTCAAAAAACTTTATCTCTACATCCCATCCTGAGGTGATGTGTACCCAGTCAGTATGGGGATAGCAGAAATCCCCCACTGTTACTGAGGTTTTTTTAAATTTTTGTAGCCTCTCTAATCTCTCTCAGCAATTTCATAATCACTATCACTATCCTGATCAGGTGGTCGATAATATATCCCTACTGCTATATTCTTATCAGAGCTTGAAATGACTATTCATGGAGATTCTGTGGAACATTTTGGTTCATTTAAGATTTTTTTCTTCATTTGATTCTACATTTTCTTTCACATATAGTGCCACTCTCCCACCAGCATGACCTGTTCTGTCCCTCCGATATATTTTGTACCCTAGTATGACTGTGTCCCATTGATTGTACTCATTCCACCAAGTTTCTGTGATTCCTATTATATCAACATCATCCTTTAATACAAGGCACTCTAATTCACTTATCTTATTATCCTCTTTTCCTCTCTTAGGTGTGTGGAATAAAATAATTCTGAGATCCATGCTAGATTCTGGTTTAGGTAACACTGCTTGTCCTGTGACAGTGGTCATCAACTTTGTTGCTCGTGATCTACAGGTAGATCCTGGCACCTATGCCAGTTGATTGCGATCCTGAGGAAGGCTGTCTCTGCTTGCCTCATGCTGCTCCTGAAAGCAGCCATCGGGGTGGAAGTAGTTTCTGCAGCCCTTGTGGGGAAAGGCGGGGGTAGCTCTTTGCCACTTCTGACCCCAGTGCTGTAAATGCAGCTTCCATTGGCTGGGAACTGACCAATGAGGGCCGCACTTACAGGCTCTGGGCAGCAGTGTAGCACATGGAGACCCCCTTTCCTCTTCTGCCTCCAGGAGCTGGCCACAAAGAGAGAGGGTGCCTGAACTCAGCTAACCAGTGTCCCCAGGAACAGCATGGGGCCAGGCTGAGGCAGCTTGCCTTAGCCCCACTGTGTTGCTGAACCAGGAGCCACCTGTAATAAATGCTCCCCAGCATCGATATCCCCAGCGCTGAGCCAGCCCCCAAACTCCCTCCCAGATCTTTCACCCTGTACAGCACACAACACTCTGTCCCAGCCTGGACCTACCTCCTGCACTCAAGCTCCCTCCCATGGCATTGGGGTGCAGGAGGTAGTGGGGGCCTTGGGTTTTGAGAGTGACTTTGGGTGCAGGAAGGGGCTCCAGGCTGGAGCAAACTTCTTCCCTGAGTTTTCACTCCTTCCTCCTGCACCCCAAAACTCTGCGCCATTTTGGAGCTTCTTCCTGCCCCCAAATTCCCCCTCAGAGCCTGCAACCCTCACCACCTCCAGCATCCCAGCATTTGATCTCACCTAGATGAAAGTTAATGAGGGTGGAGAGTGGAGTAGGCGGGGCTTTGGAGAAGGGGATGTGGCCTCCGGGACAGGGGGAGGGAGGGCAAGGTAGACCCTGGGTTGCCTTTAAACTTAAAAAATGATCTTTGGCATAAAAAGGTTGGAGACCTTACTGACAACAAGCAGCACGGTCTGGGTTTTACACTGTATTTTTAAGATGACATTTCCAGCAGCCTAACATGTGTGAGAACCTCTTCAGACTTGCATATTGTCAACTCAGCTTAGACTGTTTTAATTAAAACTGGTTTATATGAGCAATGATCTAGCAGCAGTTGACATTGCTGTATAATTATAATGCCGGCCAGAGAATAGTTCCTGATTTTGCAAAAAATGTATACTCTTTAATACTCTTTAACACAGTGTACAACCTACAGTTTGTATTTTATAAAAATCTGTTAAAATCGGGAGGAATCTTGTGAGTCTGTTCAAAGTAGGGAGGCTGGAAATAATTGTTCAGAAATGTTTCCATTAGTCTTTAAATATTCATTAGATTTCATTGAATGCTGATCCGGTCCTAGTCTGAAAAATGCCTGAAAAATTAGCGTTGTATAGTTTCATGTGTATTGCCTCTCTACCTGGGCACTGAACCTCTGTGTTACAAAATCAAAGTTGTTCTCTACCAGTTCTGCAATTTTAGATCCAAAGATTGGATTCTTCTCCCATTGTATGCCAATATGAGACTGATGTAAATCTATTAACATCACTAGAGTTGTTTCTGATTTCCCCTCGCTGATGAGAAAATCACGTCCTAGGAGGCAATCTCTCTTTCAATCATAATCAATGTAAAAGTGACTCTGGAGGCAAAATGAGGTGCTCATTAACTGTGAAAGTCCATTGCCATTGACAGGGTTTCTGCATGTGATTCAGTCATAATGAATAATTCTGTTGAAGCAAAAGAAACCAGTTCACTCACTGCTGTATTTGCAGTGCCAACAAGTAAAATCTTGTATTTCAACCAAAATTCAAACCTGATTTTTTTTTTAAGCTAGAACTGTAGTTTGAAATTTTAGCTTCATTTTTTAACTCAGTTCACCTTTATCACTAAGAAACCTGATAAGCTTGTTTTCCTAAATGTGATTTTTATCCTTAAGATAGCTGGTTCACCTTATCTCAAGGCAGTTTATTTCTTGTAGTTAAGCATTCACAATAACATTATCAATCAATTAAACTTCAGTGTTGTCTTTTCTGCTTTATTAATCTTGCATATCCACCAAATTTCTTATTCATCAAAATAGCTTTAACCTGAGCTGTGCAACATTTTATATGTCTTAGGAGTTTCTTCCAAAGGTGTATAATGCTGAGAGACGTTATTTTTTTCCTGTTAACAAGCCATGAAGACCTGCATTCAGAGCCTTTGTTTGTGACTGATATCAGTTTGAGATTACAGTGCTTTGAGCCTTATCTATTTCAGCATCTGGAGGCACATTATCATAAAAGAGTAGACTTCACTTGTACAAGACTTCCCTGGAGGTGGATGTCTCACCCTGATTTGGGGCAGTTTTCACCTCAGTGTGTCACTTAAGAGAAATTAGTTGTTCCAGGGCTTCTCTGCCTGACCACAAATGCATGCGCTAGGCTGCTCCCCTGCCCTACTGTAGCCTAGCTATCCAGTTGTCCCAAAGGCTAGGGAGAAAAACTGTTTGGTTTGGACTCTGGCTTTGCAGGTTTAACTTTCTGTATGGTTCCCCCCGCCCTCCTCCTTGCTCCAGGCAACAAAAGAAAAAAAAATCCAAAACTTCCAATAGCAAAAGAGGAAAAAAAAGTGTCCTTTTAAAATCCTGAGGTCTCTGTTCCTGATTCAAAATGATCCCATCAGCACAGCGCTGGGATGTCTGGAGATACAGACTGGGCCCCTGTAAAAGTCTCAAGAATAGGATTAGATGTGGAGACCTGCTTAGCCTTGCTGCAGGTGACCATTCCCACCTTCTTAACTTGACTCACATGGTTGACTGCCCTTTCCCACCAGCATAGGAATGGGATAATCTTCATAGACTGCAAAAGTCCAAAGTACATAACAGGCAGCGTGTCTGCTGGTAAGTCGAGTCTGCCTTGAAGAGTTGAACAGTTACTTGAGATTCTGGGTAAATGAATTTGGGGTCTACTTGTGACTGGTGGATCATGAACATGTATCTCCATGCAATAACCTTCTTCCTGCCCACACTCATAGCTTCCCTTCACTCTGGTGGTATCTGAGAGGCATCTGGACCTAAGGACTCTTGTTGGGACCCCAGTGCAATGTACTGCACTCTGCTGGTGCTCTTGGGGCTTCCCCTGCCCTTTGTGACATCATCCATTAAAAACACATACTCTGTGGGCAAATGTCAGATTTAAAATGTTATAAATACATATTAACATTTATTTTATAGGCATTGTAATGCTCCTTTCTCTTTCTTGGTGCATTGTGGGGGGGAAGTCAGGCTTTACCTTGAGGCTATGTCTACGCTGCAGGGATTTTCCGGGATACCAGAGGACGTGTCTGCTCTTCCACTTCCTTTTGCAGAAAAGCACACATGCTCTTTCAGAAGCCCTTTCTTCCTCCTCCCTTGAGGAAGAAGGGCACTTCCGAAAGAGGAGGTTTTTCCGAAATTTGGCCCAGTGTACTCGGGCCAAATTTCGGAAAAGCCTCTTAAGAAAAAAACTGTTGGAAAAAGGTATGCAAATTCCAGCGTGCAATTAGCGTGCCTTTTTCCAATACATCAGTGTAGTAGAGACATAGCCTGAAGAGCACATATTGACAAAGACTGAGCGTATTTTGTACAACTTCTTTAAATTATCAGGAGTCCTGAAAATATCATGTAAGCTGCTTCAGCAGTTTGTTAAAAATGTGAATTGCTATGAAAGTGAATTTGCAAACTTTTATTGCTGTAAAGTTGTTGAATATGGAATCATTTTCATAGGTTAAACCCATGAATGTAGAGTATTTGATGATGGATGCCTCCATTCTGCTGCCTCCAACGGGGACACCACTAACTGGTATTGATTTCGTGAAAAGACTTCCATGTGGAGATGTGGAAAGAACACGAAGAGTGAGTGAGCCTACTTTTCTTAAATCCTTTGGTGAAATGACTCTCCTAAATAGACAGGTGTCTTCACATTCCATAGGAAAAACACCATTTCAGCAGGGAGCACCAATTGTATTGGTCGGAATACCAGATATTACATCATAGAATCAAAACTAAAAATGCAGGGCAGAGGGGGAGAGATCTAGTTAGGTGACCTATTTCATATTCCATCCAGTGCAGAATTAGTTTTTTTAAAGTTTTTCTTGTATATAGTAACTTTAATTTGTATTTGGGAAAAGGGATTTTCTCTGCTTTACTTGGAGGAGTTCCATTGTCAAGGTGTAACACCACCTTCTCCATATCCACAGAGCCATTTATCTCATCATAGAAGGCTATCAGATTGGTCAGGCAGTGGGATTGGAAAAGGTTCAGAAAAGAGCAACAAAAATGACTTGCCATTGGTGAATCCATTTTGAGTGTTTCTGACCACTTTATTCTCTTCCAAGTGCTTCAAAATGGATTCATTTCCAGACTTTTTTCAAAAATGTTAAGGAAAACTTTGATACTCCAAAGGAAATATCTTTATAAAAGTTTAAGGCTGTTTTCTTGCTGTCAAAACTCACTTTCATTAATGTGCTTTCTGGTGAATGATGGGAGCAAAGGAATCAGCTTAGTACCATATGACTGGAAGGTAGCAATACAATGCTGATTTTTTTAAAAGGGCTCTGTAGGAGATCCTGGCATTTATAGGCTGTTGAGCCTAACTTCAGTACCAGGCAACTTGGTAGAAAGTTCAGTAAAGAATAGAATTATCAGACACTGATACATGTTAAATTTATTTATTTATTTATTTATTTATTTTGCGCCCGGGGGGGGGGGGGGGGGGGGGGGGGGGGGGGGGGGATTCAAGCCAGCTTTTGTAATGGCAAGTCATGTTTCCCTAATCTGTTATTCTTTGAGGGAGTCCTCAATCGTGTGGCTAAGAGTGATCCACTCAATATAGCTTACTTGACCTTCACAGAAGAGTTGAAATATCACTTATATAAAGCATCCTTGAACACACTGTGTCAGATTCCATAAAGCCACAATGAGGGAGGGTACTCAGAACTTGAATAAGCCACACTAGCTGTTCACAGATGGCTTTAATTTTCACTATAGCTCTGGTCTATTAATGTTTTATATTAAATGGTAGCTGCAGAAAAGATAAAGAAATATGAGCTCTTAGTTGGCTTTTCATATGTATATTCCTGGAATACATCCCACTGTGTATGGCTGTTTAACAAAAATGTTCTCACTACCAATTTGAGCACTTGTATTGTATTTTAAACTTTCAATTTTTGGAGTGGGGAAAAATGGTTGGAGGCCTTTTCTAATAAAACATTAATTGGAGTGCTTATAAAATTATTGAACATTAAAACACATAGCAACCTTTTTAAAAACATTAAGGCTTTGTCTACATTGGCGCTATCTTGCGCCAAAGTAGCCAGTTTTGCGCAAAAACATGCTGCCTGTCTACACTGGTGGGGAGTTCTTGCACAAGAACACTACGTTCTGATGTAAGAAATCAGTGCTTCTTGCACAAGAACTATGACGCTCCCGCTCAGGAATAAGCCCTCTTGCGCAAGTGTTCTTGTACAAGAGGCCAGTGTAGACAGGCAACCAAGACATTTTGCGCAAAAGCAGTCTAACGGGAAAAAAGCCCTAGTGGCCATTTGGACGCTCTGTTCCTGCAGGCAGCTCCCAGACTTCCTGGTAACCCGAGCCCCCTTAAAAGTAGACGCAGCCTGCAGAGGCCACGAGGCAGAAGCCCTTCTGTCACCTCTGCCATCGAGCTCTGCCATGCGGCAATGCTTCTTTCCCCAACAGCCACCAGACCACCAGCCCAGGATGGCTGCTCCGGGGGGGGGGGGACAGCCACCCGCACCCCCAGCGCAGGAGGCCCCAAGGGGCAGGAAGCAGAGAGCCCCGTACTGGTCCCCAGGGGAGTTCGAGGCCCTCCTGGACCTATGGGCGGATGAGGAGGCCCTGCATGACACCTGGGGCACCCGTCGCCGCAACACGGACATTTTCCGCCGCATGGCCCAGGTGCTCTCAGACCAGGGCCATCCAGCCCGGACCCTCAAGCAGGTCCGGGCAAAGGTCAAAGACCTGCTCCTGGGCTGTGTCCGGGCCAGCGAGGGCCAGGGGGCAGGAGCCGACACCAGCCCCCTCTACAGCTCCACCGCATCCTGGGCCAGGCAGCACCCCAAGGACCGTCCGTGCCCGTGAGCACGAGCAGGCGCCCCTCCGTCACCAGGCCCAGCAAGGCGGGGGAGAAAGACGAGCCAGCCAGCGGGTCAGATGAGGAGGACGACCAGGGCAGCAGCGTGACCCTCCAGCTAGAGGTCCTCTCCGGCAGCCCCAATGTCTTCCATGCGTCCTTGGAGGCCGGGGAAGGATCTACTGGTGAGTGTTGCACTTTGCACTCACAAGGGCGGGGGGGAGCCAGGCGCTCAGGGCGGGAGGAGGGAAGGGAGCGTCACTTAGGCAACATGAGCTGCACACTGTGTAGCATTAGCAGTATGCAGCATGTGCAGCCTGGTGATTGAGTGGCACGTTGCCATGTCAGGCAGCTCCAGGGCACGCCTGGGACCGTGCTGATCACTCATGTCCGGACCCCACAGCTCCTCAAGGGTGCAGCACACAGAACAGCACACACAGAAAACCGCAGCGTCACAGCCCTGTGAGTGTGGCCCCCACTGAGAGTGCCTTGGCTGGCCCCCTGAGGGAAGTCCCCACTGTGGCCATACACATCCCTGGGCTATGTGAGGGCTAGCGGGACGGGGAGGGAGGAAGCGCTCGGGCCTGCCCTAGGGCCACCTGAGTTTCGCTCCAAGGATGGTACGGTCCTCAGTCACCCCTGGTTCCGACCAGGAGACAGCCACGTGAAGGGGATCTGAGAGCCCAGACCATGTCTGCCATATGTGCTCCCAGGCACTGTGTGGGGATTCATCTTGCTCCCTGTCAAACACCATTGATTAGACCAAAGCCTCTCAGCCTCCCTCGGCGGGGGTTCCACAGGTTAACGCAACACACCCACCATCCCACCTCCCAAGGGGCCAGGACACAGACCAGTGGTTACAATACATGGAGGAGCACCC
>JANRFK010001605.1:25138427-25176723 GCA_030068395.1 Apalone spinifera | reverse complement strand
GAGCGCAGGGGCGAGCCAGGCACACAGCTCCAGGAATGTCTGCTTTCGCATGCGAAAGTTCTGGAGCCATTGCTGGTCGTCCCCTTGCCCCAGGACCAGGCAGTCCCACCAGTCGGTACTGGTTTCCAGTCTCCACAAGGACCTCTCCACGGTGGGGTGGGGATGCCACAGGGACACCATGGCCTCCCTGGTGAGGGAGTCCAGAGTGACCTGTGCCTCGAGGTCCTGGAGGAGGAGTGCAGCAGCCTGGAGCAGCAGCTGCACGCACTCCAAAATGGTCGGAAGGGGCCGGAGCAGGCACAAGGCCATCCCTGGCTCCATGGCACAACAAACAAGCTGAGATCAAAAAATCAGCCAAAGGCACTAAGGCACAAGGCAGTGGTGTCCAATAAGGCAGAGGGCAACCACAAATAGAACTGCTATGGCTGTCAGTCCCTGCAAGAAGTCCTAAAGCATGCAGCAGGAGAGAAACGGCTGTCCGGGGAGATCCCTTTAAGCACGTGTCTCAAAGGAGCTCCAGCTCCCGCCCCCGGAAAGGGCTGGTTCCCTTTTGCCCTCTTCAAAATGGTTCTGGGCTTCTGCACAAAAGCGTCCCGCCAATGTAGATGTTCTTTTGCGCAAAACGCATCGCTCTTACGATGAGTCCCGGACCAATATAGACGGTCTCTTGCGCAAATACTCTAATGCAAAAACTCTTGCGTTAAAGAGTATTTGTGCAAAATCATGCCAGTGTAGACGTAGCCTAAGACTTTTGAACTCCTTGTTTAAAATGTGATGAACTTTCTGGAACATAGTACCTTATTTTTTTGTTTTATTGTTAAGTCCATTGTAACAGCTTTTTAATAAATACATTATTGTATGCAGTGGTGTTGTAGCTGTGTTGATCCCACTTTGTCTTTATAATAAACACATTAAGTATGTGAGCTTTCAGAATATTATTGACACTAAGTTATTGTTCTTGAACTCATGTAGATACTGATTCTCTGTTTTTCTGTCTCTGGGGTCAGTGATATTCAAGCTAGTTAGCTTTACAACCCCTTACTCTGACAGTCTCATCCCAGTCACTTTGAGCATATATTTTTACATTGAACAATGACACTCCATCTATTAAATAATCTGTAGTGCACCTGAAACCACCTTCTGCTTCAGTTCGCTTGGAAGGTGTCAAGCTATTGTCTAACATGAAGCTTGAGTGTGGTGCTTACTGACTTTCCCTCCTTTCATCCCTCCCCAGTTGTTGGGATTCCCAAGTGAGAATCCCAATTTGGGATTCCCAAGCGAGAATTTATAGTGCTACTAGCCATGCTACTAGTCCTGTCTCAAAAATATATATAATAAAATAAAAAGTCTTCTCTCTCAAACAAAAAGAATCATTCAAAT
Source organism: Apalone spinifera (assembly GCA_030068395.1). Lineage (NCBI taxonomy): Eukaryota > Metazoa > Chordata > Testudines > Trionychidae > Apalone > Apalone spinifera. The sequence goes on along the minus strand of JANRFK010001605.1, from coordinate 25,175,343 downwards.
TGATCCACACATTTAACAACTATCTTAACATTTAACAAGTAGCCTTATGATCTTAGATTGTAGAAGTTTACCTTCACTATATGTTCTCTGCTGATTTCAAAGGATGGAAAATCCACAGTGTGTGCTTCTGCCTTGGTTTAGTTTTGTTGACAAATGGTACACAAATGTACTTTTTAAGTTGAAACAGTTGACATACCACACTGCAATATAATCAGTGGTCTTAAATATATATGTATTTTATACAACTCTTTAAGTGCTTATTTCATTGTGCAGAGAGATAAGTATCTTTAGTCTAATGCAGAATAATAATTCAACAGTGTGTTTTTAATTTCTTTAGGCAATCAGAGTTTTCTTTATGCTCCGTTCACTATCACTTCATTTGCGAGATGAGCCAGAAACTCAGTTGCCACTGACAAGGGAAGAGGATCTAATAAAAAAAGATGATGTTCTTGACTTGAGTAAGTAGCTTCCTTCCCCAATTATTAAATACATATAATGGAAAGTTGCCTATTTCCTTTGTGGAACTGACAAAAAAATAGGTTTTTCTTCTTCATGTAGCTGCATGATGACGACTGATGTCTTGGTACTAACTTTAGCTTCTGTTACAAGTCTGTTAGTCTGAATACATATCCCACCAGTAATAGATAAAAAGGGAAATCAAAATAGTAAATTAAGGTTGTACCTAATTTATTTTTCCTTCCTTTGGTCCTTCACTAGAATTCTAGCTACTTCAACCCCTGAATAGACACTGTTTGTCTTAACTAGTTGGTCCTGAGAGGATGCATTTTGCTATTGTTCTCTTATGCTTTGGTTTTTCAATTCTGCCCTTCCAAAATGTGCACAACCAAAATTTAGATGGATAGAAAATAAATCCAACTATATCTGTGCTATCTTTTTGGAATCACTCTCTCTGTATCCCGCTTTCCTTTTCACATTTCAGTATTAGCATTTAAAGATGGTAGTACACTGACTTTTTTTCTCCAGTTGAACAGCACACCAGCGTATGAGGTCTGAGGTAAATAGGATGAAGTTTAATAAGGACAAATGTGAAGTACTCCACTTAGGAAGGAACAGTCAGTTTCACACATTCAGAATGGGAAATGACTGTCTAGAAAGGAGTACGGCAGAAAGGGATCTAGGGATCATAGTGGACCACAAGCTAAATATGAGTCAACAGCGTGACACTGTTGCAAAAAAAAGCAAACAAGATTCTGGAATGCGTTAACAGGAGTGTTGTGAGCAAGACACGAGAAGTAATTCTTCCACTCTACTCTGCGCTGATTAGGCCTCAATTGGAGTATTGTGTCCAGTTCTGGGCACCACATTTCAAGAAAGATGTGGAGAAATTGGACAAGGTCCAGAGAAGAGCAACAAGAATGATTAAAGGTCTAGAGAACATGACCCGTGAAGGAAGATGGAAAGAACTGGGCTTGTTTAGTTTGGAAAGGAGAAGACTGAGAGGGGACATAATAGCAGGTTTCAGGTATCTAAAAGGGCGTCACAAGGAGGAGGGAGAAAAATTGTTCTCCTTAGCCTCTGAGAATAGGATAAAAAGTGATGGGCTTAAACTGCAGAAAGAGAGATTTAGGCTGGACATTAGGAAAAAGTTCCTGTCAGGTTCATTAAACATTGGAATAAGTTACCTAGGGAGATTGTGGACTCTCCATCTCTGGAGATATTTAAGAGCAGGTTAGACAGACATCTATCAGGAATGGTCTAGATGGTCCTGCGCTGAGGGAAGGGGTCTGGACTCAATGACCTTTTGAGGTCCCTTCCAGTTCTAGTGTTCCATGATTCTATGATATTCTGAGGGGGTTTAAAATCTGCAACTTCAGGTCAGTGCAACATGCCCAAAGTATAGTCTCTCAGGATATGTCTACACTGCATTCCTCTTTCGAGAGAGGAATGCAAATGCAGACAAATGAAATTGCAAATAAAGCGCGGATTTGAATTTCCCACGCTTCATTTGCATAATCGCATCCGACCGCTTTTTCGAAATACCCTATTTCGAGCTAAAAACACTGTTTAGACGCCGTTATTTCAAGAAAAAACCCTTGTTTCGAAATAACGCTTATAAAATGAAGTTTAAGGGTATTTCAAAAGAAGGGGTTTTTTTTTTTTTTCAAAATAACCCCATCTAGACTGCGTTTTTTCTTTTGAAATAAGGTGTTTTGAAAAAGCAGCCGGACGCGATTATGCAAATGAAGCACAGGAAATTCAAATCTGTGCTTCATTTGCAATTTTCTTTGTCTGCATTTGCATTCCTCTCTCGAAAGAGGAATGCAGTGTAGACGTACCCTCAGCCTTACATGATGCCTATGTAGGAAGTTGAGAGTCAAGGTAGTCTCCATTTGCAATATCATTAGAATGAGACTTTCAAATTCTATTGAAGAAGCAGAAAACTGGGAGACATGTAGAAAATTAAAGTTTGTTCTTTGCAGTAAATTGTGAACTAAATTTTAGGAACCATTGTGTAACTTGTTCAGAATGCTAAATGGGAAAGCTCACTATACAGTGAGGTTTAATCAACTGTAATTATATCTGTGCATTTTAGTAAATAAGGTTTCTGTATAAATCAAGTGAGATACTTGGAGTGATTCTGGCCTTACGTCAGAGGCACAAACTGCAGGAAACTTACTTTGTGACTAAGTTTCAGAGGGGTAGCCGGGTTAGTCTGTAACTGGAAAAACTTTAAAAAAAAAAAAAAAAAAAAAAAAAAAAAAAAAAAAAAAAAAAAAAAAAAAAAAAAAAAAAAAAAAAAAAAAGAAGAAGAATAGTCTTGTAGCACCTTAGAGACTAACAAGAAATGTAGATGATATCCATCATTTAACTCCATTCATCTGAAGAAGTGGGTTGTGCCCACAAAAGCTCATGATACCATCTACATTTTTTGTTAGTTTCTAAGGTGCTGCAAGACTATTTTCTGTGACTACAATGCAGCATAAGAAAAGGAAATTTAACATGGCTTTAATCTCATTTTTATAGTGTGGGGTGTATTTTTATTAAATAAAATAGCAGTGTGTGGGGAAATATAAATCTGGTTTTTCCCCTCCTATTATGCAAAAATATAATAAAAATGTAATACATTGCATTTACCTATCAATTTTAATTGATTAAAGATAGCCAATTGAGCTCTTAACTAATAGTGTGCAGGCAGTTAATTTAGTAAGAATTTACAGGCACTGTGTCTGAATCTAATTAGAGTTAATGCAATGTAACATGTTATAACTGAAGTAGATTCAAATCCCAGCAAATAAATGAAGTTTACCTGCATCTAAATGGCATATTATATACTAGATAGAACAGAAAACTGAAATCACTTTTCTGATACTTTGGTCTCATAATGCTGTAATGTTATACTTGATTGTTTTTATTGGTCCTGTTTACCACAGCACTTTCAAATTGTTACATTTATGTTCAATGTGATTGTGTCAAAAGTGTAAGGGTATTTAAAAAGGATTTCTTTTAGCATACTCGATTTTATTGTGAGGCACTGAAACAAAGATGTGTTAATCACCTGAGCGAGGAAACTCTTTGAACCTACGGCATGCCCAGACTTCATTTAATCCCAGAGTTTGACACCACTAATGCCATGCAACAGCAAATCATCGACAGAGCATTCTGTATAAAAATATACAAATGACACAGAAGATTTCACTTTTATTCTTAGTACAGGTTGAAGCTCTCTGGTCCAGCACCCTTGGGACCTGACTGGTGCTGGATGAGGGATTTTTCTAGACCAACAGAAGTCATTTCTGGCCCTCCTGCCACTGGCCCCTTCCAACTTTGGCCTGAACACCAGCCTTCCCAGTAGCTCCCCCCCCTCACTGGCCCCCACTGACCTATCTGCTCTTACTGCCATTGCGAGCAGTCCAGCCACCTATATTCAGTGGGCTCCCACTGTCATGCCAGGCCAGCCAGCCACTGCTGTGTGCCAACCTCCTGCTATCACGTAAGAATGGCCATTCTGGGTCAGACCAAAGGTCCATCTAGCCCAGTATCCTGTCTTCCGACAGTAGCCTATGCCAAATGCCCCAGAAGGAGTGAACAGAAATAAGTAATCAAGTGATCCCTCTCCTATCATCCATTTCCAGCCTTTGACAAACAAAGGCTAGGGACACCACTTCTACCCATTCTGGCTAATAAGTATTTATGGACCTAACCTCTATGAATTGATCTTGTTCTTTTTTGAAAGGCTGACTTTTCGCTGCGTAAAGAAAAACTTCCTTTTGTTTGTTTTAAACCTGTTACCTGTTAATTTCATTTGGTGACCCCTAGTTTTTATGTTATGTAAATGATGTTTCCTTATTTACTTACTTCATACCTGTCATGATTTTATAGCCCTCTATCATATCCCCACTTAGTCTCCTCTTTTCTAACCTGAAAAGTTTCAGTCTTTTAAATCTGTCTTCACGTGGCACCCATTCCAAACCCCTAATCATTCTTGTTTCCCTTTTCCGAACTTTTCCAGTCCTACTGCCTCTGCAGACCAGGCTCCCGCTACAGTGTCCATTCCTGCTGCCGTGCCACGTTCCCTCTGCCCTGCGGCCGCACATTGGGTTCCTGCTGCCCTGCCAGCCTGCAGGGCTCCCAGGTGCTAGCTTTTTGGTCCTGGAACATCCATGGTCTTTCTGGACCATGGATGTTACTTGTCCAGAGAGTCCCAGTTTAGAGAGTCTCAACCTGTAGTATGATCAATAGCTTATGTAGATCAGTAGTCAATCCTTGGAAACATCCTATTGGGTTTGTGATACTAGAATTTGCAAGATGAAGTGGAATGCTTGATGTGTTCATTTGGCTATCAATCTCGTTTGAGCTAAAATTCATCAATGAGCTCCTGGATAAGTTTCAAGCAATGTTAGTGACAAAACAAGATGAGAGAGCTGAGCTTATTGCAAAGGGGATAACTCCTAGGACAGGATCTAACTAAACTGGATCACTTATTAAATTCAGCAAAATACTAATTTGCATGTTTAGTTTCGCTGGTAGCAGTGTGGAGGCGTAATATTTTAACAAATGCTTAAAGATGACAAAATGCTACTTGTGGCAGAGATCACATGGTAGCTGACACATAGTTTTTTTTAACTTGAGGTGTACTTGGTAGTTTTGATTTGGTAAATTATCTTCCTTAATTTCGCTTTAAATTAATCATTAGTCCCTTCAAGTCTTCAGGAGGTATTCTGAAAGAACTGAAACCACTTTACAAACATAAGTTGTATAGTTATAACCAGTGGCACAACTTACCATACTTCCTGTTGGATTCTGATGGAATTTGGAAGTTCATTTTGCCAACCATATGGGTGCATGAAAACTTGTACTGCATTTGCTTATTCATTTGGTATGAGTCACGTCAGGCTGTTTCCATCAATACCTATTTTTTTAAAAAGGCCAGATGTACACATTTAAAACCAATTAAGTGTGCATACATTTTCCCTTTGCAGCTACTAATCTATGAGACACTAAAATATCACTGTACAGATTTTGTATAGGTTTTGAAAACAGTGTCAATTATATTTTAACAAGGTATAAATAAAAGTCTTGGAATCCATGTAGAAACTATCCAAAAGGATGGGTTTTCATTTCTGCAACATGCCCATAATTTTTTTCTTTTTTGGAAAAAAAAAATGTAGTGTTAAATTCCCTAAAAATATAGGGAACAAACAATTAACAGTTGTTAGTTGATTAGGAAAACAGACTCCTACTAAATACAAAGGGTTATTCTCCAAGGAATTGAAAACATAGAACTAAAATAATTTCATGTGTTTTCCTGAATTATACATTGTTCTTCTGCTGGGACTGTGAAGTGGAGTAATGAAATACTTGATATTTGCGTAGGAAACTATGTAGTTTATAAACTAACTTGAAATGCAATTATGATGTAGCTTTCAGTTTTGTTTGTGTTCGACTAAATCAAATTGCAATATTCTTTTTCACTTTTAAAGAGGAATGATGTAGTTGTTTCCTGCATATTGATTATTTGATTGGTACCTGTCTCCTTCAATTTTTTTTTATTTTCAGTAATGCTCATTGATGTGGTTTAATGTGTGTTCCTGTAATATTTCCCCATTTTTATAAAATAATCCTAATCAAATTATGGCACAGTACATTGGATTTGTTCTACTAACATAAAAAAGGTTGTTTAATATACTTTTCTCCTGCTTTTATATTACCAAATTCTCCCCAATATTTTTGCTCTTAAACAGTTTTAAGAGTTATATTTTCCTATCAGGCATTTTAATGGAAATTCAAATATTTCTTTTTTGGAACTACTATCTGTATTCCTATTCCATTATATTTTATTGATGGAGTTACTAAATGGCACCTTACAGAGCCTGCACTATATGCAAAATTAGAACTATATATAACTGAAAAGTACACTTTTTGACAAGTTTAAACACAAACCAAATAAGTTACTTATTTCTTTGGGTGAGCAATTTTATACTATATTGAGACAATTCTCTCAATGGTGCATGAAGGTAAATTTTGATCTATTATTTAGGTTTATCTTCCTTTTAAAGATGGTACATGTAAATAGAATTGATGCTATGTAAGATTGCCAAAAACTTGGATCTGAAAAGTCATGAATCAGACCCTCCAAAAATCAGGAGAAAAGCGGAATCATAAAAGTAAAAAAATAACTTTAGTTTAATCATTGATGTGAAACTCTCATCCAGTTAAGCCATATATGTGTGTACTCATTTATTGTGCTGACTTGCATATCTATAGTCCAGATAGCTCTGGGCTAAACGAGGGATAATTGTTCAGACATGGTAACTGGTTACTGTTGAAGCCTCTGAAGCCATCTTGCACCTTCCTGCTTGTTCCAATAAATGGAGTTCTGTTTTTAACCCCCTGAACCAATTATGAATCTGCTAAGATGCACCTATCAAAGCCCTCCCCCAATTAAGTCCAGGCAAAAGTTCTTTGGTTGCCTTAGGAAGTTTCATTTCACATAGTCCTGCTACATCTCTGAGCTATTCATTGTGCCTGCAAGATGTTTACTGTCAATGAGAACTAAGTGGTACAAGTTCTTATAGATAAAACCACTGCCATGTTTCTTCAAAAAAAAAAAAAAAAAAAAAAAGCAGGGAGGTGCAAGATAACCTCAACTGTGCCAAGAGGTTATACTCCTACATAATTTATGAATTTCTCAGTTTCCCTTATGGCCTTTCACTTTCCAGGACTCAGACATAATTTCAGATTCTCTTGTAGAAAAAATAAAAAAATAGGTATTGACGGAAATGGCCTGTTAATTTTCTGTTAATTTAGTGCTATTTCACATATTTTACTTTTCCTTCAGACACACCCTAAACCATACTGTACCCATACCATACAACTCTTGTTACAAATCCTGATCTTAGCAAACTACCTAGGTAACTAAGATGTACCCTGGAGAGTTCTGTGGTAGCCACTGCAGGAAGTGCAAAGAATCCCTGTCCAGCTGATCACAGTGCATAATACTTTATAGCTGCTACATTGGCCCCTGCAACTCCCTTCATAGAACCAACGTATCCATTATCTCTACCATATTAAGAAATCATTCTATACTCCTTAACATCTTTACATTTGGGTTCAGAAAGACCTTGTGGAGCACAACTTTGCAGTGTAGGAGATCCCTATTCAATATTCAGACTCTTACCCCTTTCATCCCCACCACACAGTGAAACTACACCAGGACTGCTACTTTCGTGGCCTTCTGTAGTCATGGGTTGTGGAGGAATAAGCTGATTGGATCAGAAGTAACAGGTAGAAAATCCATTCTCTTATGATTAATTTTTTTAAAATTGTTTCACATTTTCAAAATACATCTATATGTACCCATATAGTGCTCTGGGTGCCTTACTATAAATTAAAAATTGCAGCATAAAACCTCTGTTGAAACATAGTGTTGTAAAACTATCCTTCTGCTCTTCTGCACTCTGAATCACACATCCAAATTAAGGGAGAGGATTGGATTTCAGTAGATCAAATGTAATTAATCAAGGAACCTGGGCAAGAGGTTGAAGCTGACATTCCTAATCTAAGCAAGTGCTCTTGGGTTCTTTTTAATTTTTGGTGACATCTTTAATCCAAGGATCTTGGAGCACTTTATGAACACCAGTCTCATCACACTCCTGCAGGGTAAGGTTTTCTATATCACTTGGATGCAGTAAACGAGAGAGACAAATCTTTTACACTACCCTTTTCTTGTTGATACCCCAGCTTTGCAAGTACTGGTGCTAGCAGCCATCAGGAGTCCAGAACTTGGCACTCATCCATCTGAGCATGGTTTGATGACTGTAGTTAAAATGCTGAGGGGTTCCTGGAATCTCGTCTACATTACTACTGCCATCATTGCTACTGAACTGGTGGTAGTAATGGTGAGTAATTTTTACAAGAGAGGCTAGTGAAAACATAGCCAGAACCTATAATATACTCAGAACTTATTTTAGAGCTCCAGTTCTGAGCTTTAGAAAAAAATGAAGAATTGTTCAGCACACTGGTGACCAGCTTTCTGAGATGGGCTATGTGAACTAAAACTGTTTTATGGATGCATCTTATCTTTTTATATTTCAAAATTTTTTTCCCCTCCATAAAAAAATAATTTGGAGTTTAACTGTTCAACAAAAAAGTAGTTGCTGAAGTGTTTTTCAATGATTTTGCTGGCCAGCATGTGCAGTTCATAACACCAACAAATGGAACTGAACCTGAGCCCTCTGGAGCAAATTGCACGAACCTATGCAGCTTGAGCTAATAGCCAGCTATCTCTCAGCTAAGGCCAAAGAGCAAACTCATTTTCTCACTCTGTAAGTGGTCACAGTGACCCACTCTCAGTAAATATGTAGGTTACAAAAGCACTGATGATATTTTTGACGGCTATTTAGGGTACTTCATTTTCAGAGCATTTGGTAACGTTTACTAATTCTAAAAGCTGTAAAATATTAGCATCCTTATTTTCTAGGGAGTGTTATAGATTGCCCAAGGCCCCAGAAACACTTATACTAGTAGGCTACATCTAGACTGAAGCCTCTTTCAAAAAAGAGTGTCTAGACTACCACCAGTACTTTCAAAAAAGCAAGCCGCTTTTTCGAAAGAGAGCACCGAGGCAGTCTGGATTCTCTTTTTCGAAAAAGCACAGTTTGCATTACATAGTGCCTTTTTCGAAAGAGGTTTTCCATGGTCGCAACAGCTGCCATTTTCTTTCAATTTACTTTCGAAAGAACGTGGCAGCAGTCTAAACACAGGGGAAGTTCTATTTGAAAAAAGGCCACTTTTTTTTTTCGAAAAAAACTTTTAGTCTAGACTTTGGGAGTTTGTGATATCTAGTTTGGTGCTTCAATATCAGAATCATGTGCTGAGACAGATTTATATAATTAATTTAACACAGGAGCATTTTTCATTTGCTTATTTTTTGTGAACATTGCTGTCTGGCATGCAGTTAATGATTCTATTCATTCTAAAAATTGAGTGATTTTTTTATATCAGTGTTTGTGTTAACTCAGTTTAAGTTCGTGCATTAATGCATTTCTGCATAAGTAAAAGAAGGTGACTACTTTCCTAATACTGTACAACAGCTACACGTTGGACCTCCCTGGTTCCAAATGGGAAAATTTGGCAGCCCAGGGGAGGTGTCCCCTGCCACCTGCCCGGAGCTCCTGCCAATGATCCCCCTCTACTCCCTCCCTAGCTGGGCTGTCCATCATGATGCCACTGCTCCCCAACTCTGGGCTGCCATGAGTGGCTGGGGTTCTCTAGCCCTAACACTGGCCTCGTGCTGTCATGGATGGCCAAGGTTCTCTGGCTCTGCGCTGCCACAGGCAGCTGGAGCTCTCCATGCCCCGGCTCTGCGCTGCTGCAGGTGGCTGGGCTTCTTTGGCTTTGCACTGCTCGAGCATCTAAGGTTCCCCATCTCTGCACTGCTACCTACTGCCGGGCTTCTCTGGCCCACAGACTTGTGCTGCCGCAGTCAGCTAATGTTCTCTAGCCCCTGGCTCCGTGTTGCTGTGAGCAACCAAGGTTCCTTGGCCCTGCACTGCCCTGGGCTGCCGGAGTTGTATGATCCCGGCCCCAGCACTGCTGTGGGGCTCCTCCAGCGCTGCTGCCCTCCTCCCTGGCTAGGTTGCTGGCCTCTTCGTTGCCAGACCAGAGAATGCCGGATTTCAGAGGTGCAACTTGTACTTAGAATTTTCTTGTGCTGACAAGCACTACGCTGAAATTTCTACTGCAGGGACCCTATCCACTAATCCAGTTATCGTATATCCATAATTGCTCTCCCTTTCTATATGATGCAATGGCATCAGTTCCTTGAGAAAAGTCAGAACACCTAACGTGGAAATGAGTTTCAGAAATATATGGCTGACATGAGGCATTTTAAAATGACAGTGGTATTATTTTACGTTGTGGTGTAATACATGCAGGAGTATGAAGTTGAAGTATGGCATGCCAGCCATCTGTTTGAGAGATCATAAGTAATTCCTTACATATGCTAATAGTTTTGTTCTTCTTCAAGTGGTCCCCGTGGGTGCTCCACGGTAGGTGTCAGGCTTGTCCCGGCACCGCAGATCGGAAACTTTCAATAGCTGTAGTCAGCCGGGCCACGTATGCAAGGTTCATGTCTCACGCCGTTCACACCCTTTGATCGTCGAGTGTGGTCTGGCTCCCGCCAGTTCCTCTCAACCGTCCTCAGCTGCGGACGGAACTCGTCTCTTCTCCTCATCCAGTCAGGATCTTGCAAACACAGTTGTGAAGTTAGAGTTAGTTAATTAGTTGTTTATTAGTTATTGTAGAAGCTCTTCCTTGTTTTAAAAAAAAAAAACAAAAAAAAAAAACCTGTTTTGTTGAGGTGTTGTGGCTTCGTCACTAAGTAGCGGCTTACACCACTTTCAAAAGTCTCCTTCACGTGAGACAGAGCTAAACCCTCTGGTAGTGCGACTACTTCAACATGCCTGGGTTGCCAGGTTTCAAAAAATGCTCCCTCTGCCGCGAGGCCATGCCAGCCTCCGATGGCCACTTGACATGTATCAGATGTTTAGGAGAGGCACATGTCCCACAGAAGTGTGCCCATTGCTGCAAACTAACTGCTAGGGCATGCTGGGACAGAGAAATGCGACTCAAAATGATTTTATTTGACAAGGCTCTCCAACCTGACAATGCCCCCAATGGCAAAACCACAATCGACTGTGATGCGGAAGGGCAGGGCTTCTTCCCCAGACATAGCTGCACCTAAAAAGATAAGAGCACCTCCCACCCACTCTCTTCCCGCTGAGCCAGTCAGCAGAGGAGACAAGCCCAGCATGTCCGGCACTGTCTCTGGACCCTCTAGGTTCATTACTGCTTGTAAGCCTAAGAAAATGGCAGTTTTGGCACCAACTAGTCAGGCACCACCGGCGCCGAGATCTGCATAGAATCTGAATCACGGAGATTCAGTTTAGGCAACAGCCGTCCCTGGCACTGACAACGCTTGAATCACCACCGGCACTGACATCATTGCAGTGGCAGGTAACGATCGACGCATGGCACAAGTCGTCACCTGTGCCATCAGCACTGCAACCTTCCTAAATGCTGGCACCGTCAGCATCGCCACGTGAGGGGGGGTTCATTGGCACTGTCTACAATGGCACGTAGTGGCACGGCCGCACCGAGTAAAGCAACTGACAGAAGACAAGCAACTATCAGAGCCCTATATCTCCTTCTCCAACCTCTTCACCGCACCCATCCCTTTCATCACCAGGCCATCGTTCCCCCATGCAGAGCACAAATCTGTATTCATTCCAGCATTCGTCTTCCCTGTCACCATACCAGGAACAGTCACGAGATTATAGGAAGCATTACTATAGATACCATTCACTTTCTCCAGCCCTTTCCTCCAAACATTCACCACATTCACCGGAGCACTCGGCTCATGTCACTGATTGCAGGTGATACCATAGCATTGTATCATCAAGACGTTCATCACCAACCCGCTCTGACCGCTATTATGACCATTACCACAGACGGGGTTATTCCTTGCATCACCTATTATAGTTCGCACTCATATAGACTATCTCCATGCCGTTGTCACTCACTACTCCATCAGGAGACTACAGTCAAACCACAACAATGTCAACCAACCAACTCCGCCTCTACAAAGCCCTGAGATAGTGATGCAACATTCTGAACCAGAAGAAGGCCAGTTATCCGAAGGGGGAGGATCAACATCCTGACCAACCAGTAATGGACCATTCATCATCTTCTCCAGATGAGGCGATCTTTCCAGGGTATATATCTCCACCAGACAACCTGAAGCAATTTCAGGAACTTTTCAAGAGAGTTAGCAGAGTCTCAGGATGTCCAATTAGCCGAGGTGCAGGCCAAACAGTACCATTTATTGAAAAACCTGCACCTCCAACAATGCTCAAAAATAGCTCTTCCCATTGATGGAAGCAGTCATGGAGGCATGGGAAGCAATCATGGAGGCTGCAGAAGATATTTGGCAAACTCCAGCTTTGGTGTAGCGCCCACTAGTAAACAGGCAGATAAGAAATACTTTGTGCCCTCTAAGGGCTTCGAATTCTTGTTTAATTACCCACAACCAAATTCACTTAGGTCGATGTGGCTAATCAGAGATCTAAATCGCCGCAGTACAAAAATATGGCTCCTGACAAGGACACAAAGAAATTGGATATTTTTGGCAGGAAATTTTACTCTTCTTCCACATTACTTCTCTGCATTGTGAATTATGCCGCCCTCTTATTGAATCATAATTTTGAAAATTATTCCAAATTAACCGACCTTCTTCAACACCTTCCTGACTCCAAGAGGCCACTTTTAAGATCTGTGGTACAAGAGGGATATACATTGGCAAGAGCAGGGCTGCAGATTGCCCTTGTCATGGCGGATACAGCTGCATGCTCCACCGCCATGGCTATAGCTATGAGGAGATCATCTTGGCTTGTCTCGATGGGAGTTCCCAAGGAACTTCAGAAAAAAGTTTTTTTTTTCTTCTATAATGGAGATTGCCTATCTCCTAGAACTGGAAGGGACCTCGAAAGGTCATCGAGTCCAGTTCCCTGCCTTCACAGCAGGACCAAGTACCATCCCTTACAATCTTTTGCCCCACATCCCTAAACGGCCTCCACAAGGATTGAACTCACAACCCTGGGTTTAGCAGGCCAATGCTCAAACCACTGAGCCATCCCTCCCCCGTTGAAGATCTTCTGTTAGAAAAGAGAGAGCTTTTTGCAGACAAGACAGATGAGGTCCTTCATTCCGGGAAGGACTCCCGTATGATGTTACGTACTCTTGGAATGTACGCACTACCTTATAGGCGTAAGAGGTATTATCCGTACCAAAGAAGGTATTACTACCCATTCCAGAGGCAAGAGCATCATGCTTTCCATCAGGCCCATCCAGGACAACGTTTACAACGCAGACGTCCCCGATCAATAAGGCGGCTGCAAAACAGCAGACTTGACGTGTCGGTCAAGGACATGCAACCAGTCGATGTCGTCGGGAATCAACATCACATCCCATATATTTTTCACCACCTTCTACGTCCATTTTACAACCAATCAGGCACCATAACAATGAACCGTTGGGTCTTAGAACTTGTGGCATTTGGACTCATAATCCCATTCATATCTATTCCCCCCACTACCCGACTACCTTTTCAGGGACTCATCTCATGCGGATTTCTTAAAGCAAGAAGTCCACCGACTCCTGTCCATCAGAGTCATAAAGATGGTCCCATTGCAGTTCAGAGGAAAGGGTTTCTATTCCCATTATTTTCTCACGAAGAAGAAAAAGGGGTTGCAGGCCCATCCTAGATTTGAGAAATTTGAATCACCACCTCAGGAAGCAATGTTTCAAAATGGTGATCCTTACCACAGTAATACCAGTACTAGCCAAAAATGATTGGTTTGCAGCCCTCAAACTCCAAGACGCGTATTTTCACATCACCATCTACCCAGCGCCCAGGCGATTCCTTCGGTTTGTGATTGGCGACGACTATTTCCAATACCGAGTTCTACCGTTTGGTCTGACAGTTGCTCCCAGAGTTTTCTCAAAAACTCTGTCAGTAGTGTCCGCATACTTAGGTTGCAAGGATGTCATGATTTTTCCTAATCTTGAGAACTGCCTTATAAAAGGCCAGTCTCGGGAAGAGACATCCCACATGGTCTCACTAGCCAGGCAGACTTTTGATTCTCTTGGCCTTATAGTAAACGAGAAGTCCACAATAGATCTGACGCAAGTTATAAATTTCATAGGAGCATGGTATGACTCTTATGGTACGAGCATACTTTCTGATGGAATGTTTCTGCACAATTCAAGATCTAATTGCCATCCTGATGCATGCTCCCACCGAATTGGTGCTCACTTGTCTACAGCTCATGGGGCATACGGCAGCCACCATGTTTGTGGTTCAGCATGCAAGACGTCACTTCCACTGTCTTCAGCATTGGCTGACATCAATATATATTTCATCGAAACACAGCATTCACAAGATTATAACTCCTCCTACCCATGTCCGCATATCCCTGTTGTGGTGGACCAAATCAAGCAACCTCATGGCAGCCGTTCCATTCCACTGGCCGCAATCGTTGAATCCGGTGACCACAGATCCATCCCTCACCAGCTGGGGTGCCCATATGAATGGCATGACAGTTCAGGGCAAGTGGTCAGTCTCGGAGTCCCTTCTCCACATAAATCTCCTTGAGCTCAGGGCAGTGTTCCATGCATGCAAGCACTTCTGTGTTCGCATTGCTGGCACAACTGTCAGGGTTTTGACAGACAACATCGCAACGATGTATTATATAAATCGATAGGGAGAGGTACGCTCCTGACCACTGTGAACGGAAGCAGTCCGATTGTGGAATTGGTGCATTCAAAATGACATCACATTGGTAGCATCATATTTACCTGGCACGAGAAATGCAGTGGCAGATTCACGCAGCAGACATTTCCCGCACGATCACAATTGGGAGATTTGCTTAGACATCCTTTGCACCATCTTCCGCCTCTGGGGGTCTCCAGAGATAAACCTGTTCACGACCTACGAGAACAAGAAGTGTCAACACTATTGTTCAAGAGCAGGCATCGGGAAGGGATCCCTAGGGGACTCATTCCTGATCCATTGAAAGATGCCCCTGCTCTATGCATTTCCCCCGACTGTACTGATACCCAGAGTGTTAGAAAAAATCAACACAGACTCAGCACAAGTAATCCTCGTAGCCCCAGCATGGGCGAGAAAACCATAGTATTCCTTTCTATGTCGGATGTCATTACAACCACCCTGTCCTCTTCCCCTCCTATCAGACCTGCGTTCTCAGGACCACGGCACTTTCCTTCACCTAAGACTGGAAACTCTACATCTAATGGCATGGCTCCTAGCTGCATCAGAGCAGCTGAGGAGCTCTGTTCGGAACAAGTAAAGATGGTATTAATGTATAGCAGGAGAGAATCTACAAGAACAACATACCTTGCTAAGTGGAAGAGATTTGTAGCCTGGTGCTCCGATAAACAGATCAACCAGTATGCATCACCACTACACCAGATCCTCGATTACGTTCTTTACCTTCAAAAATTGGGTGTGTCTGTCTCCTCTTTGAGAGTTCATTTGGCAGCAATCAGTGCCTTTCACCATTATATAGGGGGTTTTTCAGTATTTGCTCATCCAAGCACAAAAAGACTAATGAAAGGGTTGACAAATCTCCATCCCCCACGCAGGCCTCCTCCACCCACCTGGAGCTTGGACCTGGTGGTGGATACGCTAATGTATCCCCCCCTTTGAGTCATTAGCTACGACTTCTCTCTACATGCTCATTGTCAAAGTGGTTTTTCTATTGGCAATCACATCTGCACACAGTGTTAGTGAGCTGGCAGCCTTGATGGCTACTCCACCATACACGTCTTTTACCAACAATTCAGTGATATTGTGGGCTCACCTTGTGTTTGTTCCCAAAGTCTGCTCTAACTTTCATGTCAACTAACCAATTGTACTACGTTCATTCTATCCGAAGCCCCATCCTTCTGCACAAGAAGCGCTCCTACATACCCCCGACGTACATTGAGCAATTGCTTTCTATATCGATAGAACACGGGATTGGCTTAATAGTATCATTAGTGAATCAATCTAAAGGTAATCTTCTGTCATCTCAGCGCATTGCGAAACTTGTAGTAACATGCATTATTACCTGCTATTCCATTCGCAACAAAAGCCTTCTGAATTCCCTGAAAGCACATTCCACGAGAGCTATGGCTACATCAACAGCCTTCATGCAGGGGGTGCCCTTGCATGACATCTGCAGAGCAGCTACATGGTCATCGAATGCCACATTTATGAACCACTATGCTAAAGTGCAGTGGTGGGCCACTGATTCCTCCGTGGCTTCAGCAGTACTCTGTCATTGACAAGCCTTGACTCTGGAGCACATTATTAGTACCGCCATGTAATCACCTACAGTGGAGCACCCACTGGGACCACTCAAAGAAGAAGAAGATTTACTCACCTTCGTGCAGTAATGATGGTTCTTCAAGATGTGTCCCCGTGGTGCTCCATGTTCCGCCCTCCTTCTTGCTCCTGAGTTTCAGTCTATTTCTCGTTACAGATAACCGAGGAGTGAGAGGAGCTGGAGGGAACTGGACTGCATGTGACAATTAAAGGGCGCAAACGGCGCGAGATGCTAACCACGCATGCGCGGCCCGGCTGACTACAGCTATTGAAAGTCTCTGATCTGCAGCCCGACACCAACAGTGGAGCACCCATGGGTACACATCTCAAAGAACCATCATTACTGCACAAAGGTGAGTAACTACTTCTTTCTTACTGCAAGCTAAGTCAGTCAGATCCAAGACTTCTATCAGCTGGTAAGGCAGCAGTCTGGTTGATGTTGTTGAGAACTAGTGAATCCCTTCCAGCAAGAAAGCTGCTGTGTATTTCAAGTAGTTTCTATCTCAGTACTGTTATGTATAGATAAGTTTTAATATTGCACAATGTTGTTAAATGAATATTATTACTGACGGTCCAAGGCTGCAGGGGGAGGGATATTTTTAAATGACTTTACTGAATGAATCTATTTTTACTCATGCCTCCCACCTTCACTGCTGTTCTTTTTTTGTACATCTGTAACCCACCCTTCATGTTCTGAGACAGCCTCTCCTTTACATCACTGTTTCCATTCTGGATGAAACTGGAATTCCTTTAACAATTTCAGTTACTCTTATGACACAATGCAATTCACTCAACAGGTGTCAACAGACTCCATATTTATAAATAACAACTCAGCTCCAGTAATAGGTGGTGTGTGTGTGTGTGTGTGTGGGTTTTTTTTGCCTTTTAGCAGGTGAAATTAATACATGTGTGTAATGACTGCCGGTGCAGATACTAAGCTATATGCTTGACTTTGATTTAGAAGAGCCTGATTTCAAGATAGTTTAATAGATCTCACCTGACAGTCACTTTCCTCTTCTCTTACAATATACTGGACTGTTTTCTTACTGTTAGGTCCAGGGGTTTTGTTGTTGTTTTGTTTGTTTTTGGATCCTAATCCTCTGTGAAGGATTCTGTTCTTTCGCCGTAAACTAAATGCTAATGTAACTCCTCTTTTCAAGCACATCTTCAAATACATAAACGGAAGAATATCAAGCAAATATCTGACATTTGGCCAAACAAAAACCATTTTTTCATATTCTAAGCTTGTAATCCTGGTAGTATGACTAGCTTGGGTGGTGTTTCTCCTTTCCAAAGAGAAGTTAAAGTAGAAGTCAGGATAGGTGAAGTTGCTGGGAAGAACTGATGCTTTTAATCTCTAACGCATTGGCCAGTTTTTCTCTCTTTATTATGCATTAATTGTACCTTTCTAGATCCTCTGAAAACAGATGTCAAAGGTTTCCCCTTTTCTCAGTAGCAAAATAGAAGATTTAAAAGTATTTTAAAGAAGCCTTATTGAAGGCACAGGAACAAACCATCCGAATGCGCAATAAGAAAAGCAAATATGGTAGGCAACCATATTGGCTTAGTTAAATCCTTGGTGAGCTTAAACACCAAGCTTAAAAAAAAGGAAGCTTATAAGAAGTGGAAACTTGGACATATGACTAGAGAGGAGTATAAATATATTACTCAAGAATGCAGGGGAACAATCAAGAAGGTGAAAGCGCAGTTGGAATCGCAGCTAGCAAGGGATGTGAAGGGTAATTAGAAAGGTTTCTACAGGTATGTTAGCAATAAGAGGATGATCAGAGAGAGTGTGGGGCCCTTACTGGATGAGGGAAGTAATCTAGTGACATGATGTGGGAAAAGCTGAAGTACTCAATGCTTTGTTTGCCTCTGTCTTCACAGACAAGGTCAGCTCCCAGGCTACTGCACTGGCAGTACATTATGGGAAGGGGCTGGGCAGCACTCAGAAAAAGAATAGGTTAAGAACTATTTAAAAAAGCAAAATGTACATAAATCCATTGGTCCGGAATTAATGCATCTGGGTCCCCCCTTCTCTCTCCCCCACCACTATAGAAAGGATGTGGACACATTGGAGAGGGCCCAGCGGAGGGCAACCAAAATGCTTAGGGTCTGGAGCACATGTCCTATGAGGAGAAGCTGAGGGATTTGGCTTATTTAGTCTGCAGAAGAGAAAAGTGAGGGGGGATTTGATAGCAGCCTTCAACTTCTTGATGGGAGGTTCCAAAGAGGATGGAAAGAGGTTGTTCTCAGTAGTGATGGACAGCAAAACAAGGAGCAATGGTCTCAAGTCACAGTGGGGGAGGTCAAGGTTGGATATTAGGAAAAACTTTTTCACTAGGAGGGTGGTGAAGTACTAGAAATGGTTTACCTAGGGAGGTGATGAAAGTTTTTAAGTCCCAGCTTAACAAAGCCCTACCTGTGATGATTTAGTTAGGGTTGGTCCTCCTTTGGTCAGGGGGCTGGACTCGATCTCCTGAGGTCTTTTCCATTCCTAGTCCAGTGTTTCTCAACCTTTTTTTTGCTCATGCCTCCTTCTAAGCCTCGTTTACATCTGTGGCCCCACTCATAGCCGCTGTTAGTTGGAAAAAAAAGGTACATAATTTACCTAATGTTCCATTTTTTCCATGTGGCCCCCTAGAGGTAGGGCATGGCTCCTAGGGAGCCATATGGCCAGTGGTTGAGAACCACTGAATGCTATCAACAAAATTGATTTAACAGTTATTGCTGTAAATAACAAGGCGTAGTTTTCAGCACTGTTCAATAGACTTGTCTTATAATCTTAAACTTCTAGATCTGTACCCAAACTTTAAGGTCATTTCAGTAAAAATTTTTAACTTCAACAGAAGGCAATAATCTGTTTAGGTTTTTTAGTTTGAAAATATTTTATAAAAGAAAAATGAATTCATTTTTCAAAATTGCTCCAAAATGGAAATGAATTAATTTTTTCTAGGATACCCTTTCCCATCGTCCAAAAGTAAATCTTTTCTGTGTAGTGGGGAGAGGGTTGTTTTATTTTGTGATAATTGTTCCTTAAGTTGTTTTCCCCTTACTATTGACGAATGTATCAATTTTGGATGTTTAGTGGTTGACTATTGTTCAATTCTACTAAGAATTTGCTGTACTAACAGACCAGGTTTAATGTGACTATTTCTATTTCCATTATGTAGCTGAATGTTATTTCTCAGTGTCTTGTATGGCTCTTGTTATTTCTGAACCAGTTCTCCAGCGAAGTTTAAGCAAGCACTCTGCTACTTAGGGTGCCCTTTTTCAAATGAGGAGTTTTACCGTTTGTCATTAAAAGACATTTTTCCTCAAGAGTAAGTGTATTAAAGGCCTATTTAACAAAATTAAAAAAAAGAATTGTGCTCTGGGTAAACTTTCTCAGAATCTAAATGATTGTAGTGTGCTGTTAACCCCTGGTTTGATTCAGATATTCTGGGAGCTGGAGAGGGGGTAAAGAGAGCTAACACAACTACTAAGAACTTGAGCAATCAATATTTATTTTAAAATGCTTTGGCTTTCCCTTTATATGAAGGGTGCTTTAAAAATGAATGTAAGAAAATTACAAATTCCCAACTACGTTTTTCATCTTCCTGGAAGATGGTTTAACGTTGTTTTTTAAAATTTCTTACAGTGGTGTTTTCCCATTTCAGTTACACCTTGATTATCTAAAGAAATAAGGGACCCTAAAACTGTTCATTAGAAGTGTAGGTGTTAATTTTAACTCATGTAGGGAGAAATAATTGAATTTTGGGTAATAGGATTTTAACATAAAAGGAATTAAGATAATAAAAGCTCTATTGTAGTTTTCCCTAAATGAATCAAATTCGTATAGATCACAATATGTACACTTCCTTAAGCTATCATCTCCTTTTCTGAAGTGTTGGTATTGCAAATCTGATAGCTGAAATACAAAGTTTTTGATTTAGCAGATTTATTGATGGACTTACTGCCAATGAAAGTGCTTACTAAACTCTGGGAAAGAGATACTCTCGCATAACCCAATATGGTCGAATTGTCAATAAGGAGAGGAAACTAACACCACTGTGGGTAATCAGTTGTTTGCTTGTTTTTTAAATTAAGTGCAGTGATTCACTAAATTGTGTTCTCAGGGTACTTTAGGATTCAGTGGAAACAATTTTATGCTATTGTTTAATTCAATGTGTCAATATTTGATTGTGGTTTTGGGTAGGAAAGGGAGTGTTAAAATTCATTGTAAAGTGCAATTGAAAGGTTTACAAGTATTGTAACTATATGTTTAGAAATGAGCTCTGTGTCCCATAGAATAGTTATATTGCATAGTGATGGTTATAATGTAGCTTACTGTATAATGCATGGTATACTGATACTTTTCCAGTCAGGAAATCTGTATATACCATATTTTGTAGTTGGCTTTAACTGTATGGCAACTAGCTTTGTGATTAAAGTTCACTTGTATATTAAATTGGCAATGGCCTGTCACACTGCTTTGATCTTTGTTTCAGATTATTGGTTGAAATCACTATAATTTCAAGATTCCTTCCATTAGTACAGGGTACTTAAATGGGTAGTGAAAAGGTTGCATGTACTGACGGTTAAAATATTATCACTATGTCCAACAAGCATACAGAGGTACACTCAGAGTATCCTTTTAAAATGGGGAAAATTAGATTTTTGTGATTAGAATTTTTTTTTTTAATTTAAATTGCTGTGATTAGAATTAGCTCTGGTGCTCTTGAAGCAGCATCAAATTTTTAATCCTGTTTTCTTTGTTTTACTATGAGGGCATCCAGCAGGTGTCTATTTCTGTGGTGGGCCTAGGCAATCAGTTCTTTTATTCACACTTGGATGGGTCTTAATATATTTTTCTTGAAGTGATGCTTCCTACATGGGTTCCAGATGTTAGTGCAACAGATGGAACAGCAGGCGATGACATGGGCTTCCCTGAGTCAGTAGAGACAGTTCTGATGCTCATCACCTACAGAAAAGGAGCATAGGCATGAGGCATAGTTCTTGAAGCTGACTTGTGAGGTCATACTACTGGAAAGCAATAAAGAGTCTGCCCACGAGGAGAAATCCAATAGCGGAGTCTCTCTAACCTGTACAGTACTATATATAATGTTAACAGTTATATTCAGATGAGAGAAATGGTCAAGAATTCTCTTACCAGAGCTCTCAGAAAAGAACCTCCGCTAAGTAACCTCATCTTTATTGTTCATCATAAGATGAGGGGTGGAGAGCAAAAGGATTTCATAGTGAGTGTGTTTGTAGTGAGTCTAGGATAGCAGCATGGCCTTCCTCTGACCCGGAAGAGGAAGGGGTCTTTAAGACCCCTTGGTGAGTGGGACCAGATTCACCCAGCCCCACCCACAGGAAGCAGGAAAGCAGGTCTGGGAGTATAAGAGTCAAAGCTCAGTTGGAGCCTGGATGCCGAGCAGGCCAGATGCTCAGCCCAAACTCCAGAAAAGGAAGGCTCTGCCGCGACCTCCTTGACAGGAGGACGGGGTTGGGCCGCTGCCTGCCTCCGAAGACTGGCCAATGCTGCCACTGCCACTGCCAGGCCCCGACGACTGGTAAAGGCTGCTGAGACTGCTGCCATGGCCTGAAGATTTGCCGGGCAAATCTCACAAGATCAGGGGCAGGTCTCACAAGATCACGTTGCTTTAAGAAGTACAGTCTCTCCTGGAATTGAGAACTATAGAAGAGGTTTCTTATTATTATCAAGGTAAAGGATTGTAATTTTGTTACTTCCGAATTCCCATTTTGACTATGAGAAGTTGAACAGCTTTATCAAAAAAATCAAATTCAACGGGGTTATCCTCGCTTCCCCTATCCTTTCCTCATTTAGCAGAACACATACTTCCATGTGGCAATACATCCTGGCCATAGGAGTTAGCTATACTTTAGAGTAAGAGACCCCGACTATGCTGGAGTTTCCCTTTGGCCTGTTGTTATCCCTAACGGTCTTTACAAATTGCATGGTGGAAGTAGTGATGTACCTATTGTCACTTTCCTTTACCTGGACAATTGGCTATTGCACAGCACTGTAAGCATCCAAACACATAGCAGTATCCTCATTATCAGGCAGATGTTATTTCATTTGGGCAGAAACTGAATTTTGGCATATTTAATGTTACAGTCAACACAGAATTCTCAAGGGCAGTCCTAGTCATTAATCACAATGGCACATATTCTGACAGATTTCAGACCATAATTGCTTTGTCTATTGACATAAGCACAGAAGCTTGAAAACTGTAACTGTTATTTTTATGCCTTTTGTGTTTGCAACTCACTTATGCTTTCAGAATTTTCCTTATTAAAAGATCTTCCTGCATTGTTCAATTAGTATTACAACTGTGAGAGCAGATAGATAATGACTGAAAAGCTAGTCAAGGCAAAGAAATCCAGTAATTTTGTAACTATGTAATGCAATAGCCTTATAAGGAGGTTGGTGAGCTTTCTGCCTCTCTTTGAATATCTCAGCTGTTTACAAGACAGTTCAAGGTTGGTCTCTTATGTTTTTGTTAAACACAATAGATTCCCCCCCGCCTTGGATACAAAGTGCCCTATTATTCATAATTCGGTGTCATACTACTTCTATCTTGTCTTCCATGTGCTCACTACAGGTTTTCTTCCAGCATGCTCAACATGTGGAGTTGGGAGAAACTTAATAACCTGCAGTCGCTGTCTTTGACATCTGCTGGAATGTCTGTTTCCACTCCCCCTCCCAAGAGATTGTCTTTGTCCTGGAAATAGGAGTGCAGCTGACATTTTTCTCAACTGTCTCCTGGGGCTGGAAGCCTGCTGGGAGTCTAAACACGTCAGCCATTATATTTACTTCCTGAGCATTGCCATAAAGTGTTATTTTTTTCTACCACTTGTTTGTAAATTAAGGTTTTGGCTATGTGGCTTATTCAGGAATGTAAAATACTCAAGCAGATTTTATAATAAAATTAACAAAAAATCCTACACTTTTTTCAAAGTATCTGTTAAAGTCTGAAAAGAGTAGATGCTCCATTGTAAAGGTCTGCCTAATTTCTGAATGTTTTTGTAATAAGCTGTAAAACAAGCTTGCATTCACAAGCCATTAAATGGCTTCCAAGAAACTTCACACTTTCTCTTTGGGTTCCTTATTTAGTTCCTTTCTAGATCTGTGTATGGTTCATAAATGTCATGTACTTTCCAAGAAAAGAAGCTTGATTTAAATGTAGTATTATGCAAATACAAATAATTTTGACAAATAATTGCTTAGATACCAAGATGAAGAAAGCAACTTTGAAAAATACTTCCTCTTATGTAATTCAGCAGCCTGTTCCTCCTTAGATAAGTTTATGGTACTAATGAGATTTTTATATTTACCCTTTGGTACTGAAAGTTTTGGATTTAATTTGACTTAATTTTAAGATAGGCTTTAATACACTTATTGGCACGTAAGAACCATAGATTTAAGCAACAGAAAGATTTTGTTGGGCTTCAGCAGAAAATAATTTCAGTATCAAAATAATACTCATTTAAAAATCTGCCTGAAATGTTTGTTCAGAATTAGAAAAGTCTCGTGTAAAATGTCCCATTAAATAATAATAGTCCAAAAAACAATGGAAGTTCATAATGTAAGGCACTTCCACTGAGGTGTGTAAAGTAGTGTGATGGGGAGATGTTGAAATAGCTGTTTGGAAAGAGATTGCAATCAGGTCTTAAATTCAGCTGGAGTGAACCATAGTGGAAGACCAGTAAATATATTTAAACCTACAAGAGTCCCTGTGTCTGCAACAGGGCAGAAGACCTTAGTTCCATAAGAGAAGCAAGGAGAGTCTAGGAAATAATCTGGGAAGTACTGGTTGCAAGTACTATTTATAAAATATCTGCATATGGGAATGAGATGCTTCTGGGAAAGCTCATCTGTTCTTTCTTTTAGTTTCTGAGGCCATGTCTTCATTCCACAAATGATCTTTTGGAGTTTGATTATAGTGGGTCTAGTAAAGACCTGCTAAATCAAACTCAGAGGGCACCCCCTTTGGCAGCTGGTACTCCTGCTGCTGAGAGAAGTAAGGGACACCGATGAGAGTGTTTGCTCCTGTCAGCCTTCTGCTATGGGGATGGTAGTGAAACTCAAATTAAGGTACATCAATTCCAGCTACACAATTAACGTAGTTGGAGTTGTGTATCTTAATTCAACCTTCTCCTTTAATGTAGAGCTGGTCACTGCGCAAGTAAAAAGCCTTTGCTACACTCCTTTCACTAGAGGTGAATCTCGCAAATGTCTGACAAGGAAAGGTTTGTATTATAAACTGAGGTATAATTGTAGCCATTCTAATTTTAATCCACCTACCATGGGAAATGATAGTATGGGTAATGAAGTACAATTTCCACTAGTGAGGACAGAATTATTTGCATGCTTAGTGTAGGAAAATTGATATGGAATTCTGTAGTACAAATAAAACTTTTGCTTAACATCCGAGACTAAAAGTCTTTATACAAAAATTTATGGTACACATTGCCAATATCTACAATATTCCTCATATAAGATATTCCACTATTACCTTTAAAGATGATTTTGGTTGCATTTCATATAACTTGTATTGTCCATCAAACTGAAATTTAAGGGCAGCATTCCACTTTTGAAATGTACAAGAGCCCTGCTGGGACTCTTGTACATTTCAAAGCGGAAGCGCCCGCATGGAGCCCCAGGGTCAGCGCAGGACTCCATGCTGGCCCCGGGCTCCATGCAGTGTTTCAGTCTTTGAAATGCACAAGAGCCCTTATCGACTAATAGAATAGTCGATGGAAATCCCATTGACTATTCAATTAGTTAATTAATCAAAATTTAACATCCCTATCTGGCATAGTAATATCCTCCCAAATCACTGGAAGAAAGATGCTACTCTGAGTGTGTTCAAAAAAAGCCAAGAATAGCTATTTTAGAGGCTTGATGCCTTGATGTTTGTTGGTCTCAGGAAACGTATGCCTGCATCCATGTTAATATCTCAATCAGCAGTGCACTTTGTGGTAAAGGATATTGAGTACAACTTTACACTTGGTTGTTCCAGTGGCAACTAACTTTAGACAGCTTTTTCAGAAGGTGACTGCCTTTAATAAATGGTGCTCAGCACTTTTTGTAGGCTTCCATCAAACCTTTGATTCAGTGAACTGAGCAAGCTTGTGGGAACTGATGGGTTTGCATTCTGCACGGCTGAGTTGTGCCTTCACTGCCTGAGCTACTGGGGCCACGTTACTATTTGTTCTAGCACTCTGGATGAGAGCTAGTGTGAACATGTATACCTGTGCAGGGGAATCATTCCCCTATCTTATAATTTAGCGGTAACCCAAGGAAGTAATTTGAGACAAAAGAGTGCAGTCAGTTGGATACTATGTACCCATTACTTTCATAATGACAAAGCCCACTTATGTACATGATCAATGGAATCATATTGCTGGTTCCCAGAGTAGATCCTGGTGCATGTAAAGGTGATAAGCGTCTCCATCAAATCCCAAGCCTCTTGTCTATGTGGGCATTTGTTGTTTGATTTCTCTCTGTATAACTTCCATTTCTTGTTTAACTTGGATTTATAAAGTTTTAGCTACTATTTTTTAATGTAAATTTAGTTTCCAGATGCTATGTTTGTCTGCCAAACAAATATAAAGTGCTTGCCTATCCATATCACTAAAATGTAGATATATTATAAAGTGACTATAGCTTTATAAAAAGGTATTGTATCTGTAGACGTCATATAAAGAAAGAGGAGCAGGATAATTATCAGATTGTACCTACCAAATCCCCAGTATATCAATTAATATAATGTTTGCTAAAATGCTTTAGATCAGTGGCGCTCATGTATAAAACACAAGTACTTGTGAGTACCAACTTTTGTAATTCTAATCACAATTATAGTGAATTCTTTGATACTATAAAACTGTCTATGTACTCTGATGACTCTCATGCAGCAGTTTGAGAATTGCTGTGTTAGAACACCACCATAGTCCGAGTATTTCTTTAGTGGGAACATACAGCCTGGTTAGCGGCTGTGCATGCTTTACCATACAAACATTGTCTGTATTCGTGAGTGTCTTTTCCAAATGTTCACTTGATTCTCAGCCTGAGAGTGGAGGCTATCAATCAGGCTGACAGTTCTGTGGGGGTATTTATTAGATTTGATAGTAACTTTCTTCTTATTTTAAAAATATCTGACATACAAACTGCAGAGTAAACAGGGATCAAACTTGGCAAGTGTTAAATGGCACACAGTACCACTGCCTAATAGATTATGATAGGAAGCTATCCAACTAAAACTCCAAGAGAATGTAAGTAATTGAAAAAGAAATATAATTTTGGTGGAATGTAATTGCCTAAGTTGGAATTTGACTGGAATGCCTGGGTAAAAATGGTCTGCAAATAATTAATCTGCAGCTGTCATTCAGTGGCAGCAGCGGGAAAGGAGGGAACAACAGCGAGCAGAGGGGAGGTGGCTTAAAAGCAACAAGGAGGGGTTGTGGGTTGTCATTATGATTAACTTGTAAGCCCAAGCTTTTTGGTTAATGGTGTAACCAACTACTACCTATTGTAAATTAGAAAAAGTGTAACTGAGGGTGCATAGCAATTTCTCATGATGTAGTCCCTAATGAATGAGTAGTTTTTCCTTTCTGCTCCTGCGTAATTTTTATTTTTAATTTGACCTGTGTTCCTGTTAGCTGTAAAATAAAACCTTATGCTCTGATCTTTAGGAAACAAAAAGTAAAGTTATTTTTTCAATACCTTTACTGTGGTGCTGACCTGCTGGATCTCAACATGTCAAGATTTTGTAACTAGTCTATGCAATACCTACAATAAAACTCCAATGACATAAAAAAGTTTGTAGGATTTGAAGTCATAGTTCAGCTGTGGGCATTGGACCTAATCCTGGTTTATTTAATGATTTAAATGGACAAACTGAGGAAACAGAAGTCCACGTGGCCCTTACTTAACTGCACTTGTGGTGCCACTGAAGGAGAGGGAGTAAGAGGAGGACACTGATGTGTATAATCAACTTCTTAGCATTGAAGACACTTCAGGGAGTACGTAGCAGGTTGGCTGTACTTCCCTTGGGCATAGAGAACTTTTCATCTATGTTATATTGCTCAATCCAGGCATAGTCACATCCGTCTTTCTCATTTTAAATTCTCAGCTACTTCAGGCTTAATGCGTGTCAGAAGTTGTTTTTTTTTTTTTTAGTTCTGAAAAAATAAAAGTAACACTCTTACCATTGTAGTTGTTGAAGTTTTCAAAAAGTTGCACAGATTGTAACGTGCTGGTGTTCTCTGAAGTACATTGAGGAACAAGATATTAGTGGGAAAGGACCAACAGAGCATTTCACTTCTCTTCAAATGCAATAGTCATAGATAGAGGGAGAATAAAATGACTTGTGTGTACTATGTTATGCTCAGGTTCATTTGCTGGAATTAGTTGAGACTGCTTAAACTTCCTGTAATATTTTTTCACATTTTACCAGAAATTATTCTTGAATTCCTCGTTGATTGCATTTCGAACAATTATTGCAGTACTATTTTAGGGCAAATTTTTCAACAGCTCTTTAGTCACTAGATCCCATTTTAAACTCCCATGATATTGAAGCTTTTGAAAATGTTAATCTTGACATACCTTGCATATTGCATTAGATCAGTGTCGCTGATACAGATAATGTTGTAGTGTTATATTATTTTTATACTATATACTCAATCAACTTAAATTCGCTACCTAAACTAGAAATCAGTGTGTTGTGATGAAAGACATTTTTCTGTTGCTACTATAAACTGTATTCTTATCAAACCAATTACAATATATTTGAGAATTATCGGAAAAAAATATAATGGTTGAGGAAAAAGTGGCTTGAGGATATGGAATGAGAAAACTCAAGTTCCAAAACCACTTAGATTGCTCCTTTGCAGTTATACTACTATTATGAATATATTGACCCTGGTTCCTCAATATAATGCTTCAGAGTTGCACTGGTATGAAACGGAAGTAATGCAGCAGTAAATCAGCTCTACTGAATGTAGTATTTGTCTCTTCCTATATTATTTAAATGTGAACTTTAATGTATCATTGTTTATTAATGTATCCCATAAATATTCTCAGCACATCCTATGTATTTTATGTATCCCATAAATTTATATAGACTGTACAGAATACCCTGTTATTTTGAGGGCAATCTTACCTTGTTCTTGTATTTTAAAAAAAAGTGTTTTGGTATGAAATACATATAAAACATTAATATTATAAAATTTAAACAGATGGAGATCAGTCCTTGTCTCTTGCCTCACTTTCAAAGCTATGTAAGATATGTACCAGTGATTACCTCTGAGGTTGAATACATTTTTTAAAATGTAGCAGTTAGTCATTTCCCTGGCCGGGAAAAAATCAGAAAATACCGGACATTTTAAGTGTCCGATATTTTCTGACTTTTTTTTTTACACCAGACAGGAGCCAAAAATACTGGACTGTCTGGGTCAATACCAGACACCTAGCAACCCTAGTCTCCCACCATGGGAACTGGTGGGATATGGAAGAAAACTGGAAGGGCTACTTGGGTAAACAAATAAGCAATTACGCTGCAAAAAATACATGCATAGCTTTGAGTTCACAATTATTTCAGCCGTTCTCAAGAAGGAGATATCAGCATTAACTGGTTTAAGTTCATCTCTGAAATCATTGTGTGTAACAACATAAGCCTGGTAAATGAAAACCTGAACCAGCTAAATAACATACAAAATAAGTCATCATCCGATGTATATCAGGAATAAATTGTGAATAAACATGATAAAATGACTCTGAATGGGAAGAGGAAATGAGTATCTGAAATATGGCACGATAACTTGTTTTTAATGCAAAGCATATTCCTTGGAAAAAAAACTGAAATTCCTAATAAAATATGCCTATCTTAACTATTTCTTTTCTCTTTAGATAACAGTGATTTAATTGCTTGTACAGTGATTACAAAAGATGGAGGTCAAGTTCAGAGATTTCTGGCTGTGGATATTTACCAGATGAGTTTGGTTGAGCCAGATGTTGCCAGACTGGGCTGGGGAGTAGTTAAATTTGCTGGCCTTTTGCAGGTAAGATATGTTAACCTGAGGATTTGTTTTCCAGCTGAAAAATCTATAGTGTAAGAAGCACTGTAATGAAACTTAGTATCATTTTACCACTGCAAGTTTGAAATTAATAACATGCCTCCCTATTTTCTGTGTGTTTAGTAGTTTTTCTAATTCTATCTTCTCTTAAATTGCTTTATGCAATTTCCATCTTTCCAAAGAAGCTCTTAAAAAGTTCACAGGCTGGACATTTGCAAATGAAGTAACTCCCTCATTCAGGCATCTCTATTTAACAAAGCATCTCTGATCATTGAGCAATGAAGTTCCGCTGAAGTCCATAGCATTTCAAAACATGCTTGAAGTTAAATCTTTGTATTAGATATTTTCTCAATTAGAGCAGTAGAGAACAGATCTTATAATACTTGTGATGAGATGCTTCAGAGGGCTAGCCATGTTAGTCTGTTTTAGCAAGAACAGCAAGGAGTCCTGTCACACCTTAAAGACTAAGGGTACGTCTACACTGCACACTTATTTTGAAATAAGCTATTCCAAAATAGTTATTCTGAAATAGCACGTCTACACTGCAGAGAAGCCTCAATATTAGTCCAAGGCAGGGTTCCCTAATGTAGACATGCTATCTCAGTTTGGAGGCCCAGGAGGAACTGGGGAGGAATAACTTAAAGTGGCCCTGATGAGGGGCTATTTGAAATAGCAGCAGTGGAGCATCTACACATGCCTTATTTTAAAATAGCTATTTCAGAATAGAATGAGGTATTCCTTGTAGAATGAGGTTTACTGATTTCAGAATAAGCCATCCATTATTTCGGAATTATTTTGAAATAACGGGATGTCTTTGTAGATGTTTGAATTGTTATTTCAAAATAATGCTAGTTATCTCGAAATAAAGGTGCAGTGTAAACACACCCTTTCACATTTATTTGGGCATAAGTTTTTGTGGGCTGGATCTCTGTTCAGATGCATCTTCAGTTTGATAGGATATAACACACATACAAAGATGGGTGTGTTAGATTACTGTGCAGAGGGCCAGTGCTAAGGAGATCAATTCAATCAGGGTGGGTGTGGCCCACTCCCAATGGTTGATAAGAAAATGAGACTACCCAAAGGGGAAAAAATACTTTTTGTAGTGAGCTAGCTGCTCCCAGTCTCTCTTCAGATCCAGTCTGATCAGATAAAGTTTGCGTATGAACTCCAGCTTTGCAGTTTCACATTGCTGTCTGGTTTTGAAGGGTGTGGTGGTTTTTTTTTTGTTTTGTTTTGTTTTTTGTTTTCCTGAAGTATGGCAGTTTTCAAGTCTGTTACTGTCTGTCCAGGGGAAATTGAAGTGCTCTCCTACTGGTTTTTGAATGTTGCCATTCTTGATGACTGATTGGGTCCATTTATTAGTTTGAGTAGAAACAGTTTGGTTTGGCCAATGTACAGGGCAAGGGGAAATTGTTGGTACATGATGATATATACCATATTAGCAGATGTGGCAGACAAATTAGCCTTTGATGGTATGGCTGATATAGTTAGATCCTATAGTGGTGCCATTATGGTAGATATGTGGACTGAGTTGGCAATGGTCCTGGACCAGAGAGAATGGGAACTTAATGGCAGGGGGCGAGGGCTGCAGTGCGGGGTTGGGGAACCTTAGTGCCTGCACAGTGTGGGACCGAGTGTGAAGAAGCCTAGTCACTCACAGCAGTGCAGAGTTGGGGCTGGAAAATTGCAGCCTCTTGTGGCAATGTAGAGCCAGGGAAACCTGGCCACCTGTGGCACCGCCAGATCAGTGCAAGGGGCTGGTGAACCCTGCCTGCCCATGGCAGTCTGGAGTTGGGGGGCAGCAGTGGCACAATGGACAGCCTGGCTGGAAAGGGAGAAGAGGGGGCCAGAGGCAGAAGACCACTGGGGAAGGGGACAGAGGACATCTCCCTGGTCTGGCAAGTTCTCTCATTCAGGACTTATAAGGTCCCGACTTGCCAGACCAGAGAGGTCCAACCTGTATTAGGATTTGTTGTGGAATTTTATGAAATCTTATATTCTACAAAATTACCAGATTGTTGCAATGAAATATAGAAAATTCTAGTCCTCTGAATTGCTACTACTTGAAAAAAATGAGATTTCTGCATCTTTCATTCTAGTTTATAATATTTTTTTCATTTAATCCAAATATGATAATACCTAATTCAAATATCTTGGTATTCCAGCTGTATCAGAATGTAAACATATATAAGTGAGTTGCTTTGCAAAAGTAGTTTATTAAGTTATGCAAAGCTCAGTAGTCATGTTTCTAGAAAACGTATAGTGGGTACAGCTATTTCACTTAACTGAATGTTTGCCTGAATTAGCTGCATTGGTTTTACTTCACAAGAAATTTGTATGAATTTACTGGAACTTTTTGTGTATTTTTAACCATTACCCTATCTTTCTGACTTCTTTGTTGTAATGATGTATTGCTCATCTATAATTTAACTATTAACAATGAACAACTCAATTTGTTTCACAGCTAATTATAGTTTGTTTCTTTATAGGATATGCAGGTAACTGGAGTAGAAGATGATAGTAGAGCTCTGAATATAATAATTCACAAACCTGCATCTAGTCCTCATTCTAAGCCCTTTCCCATTCTCCAAGCGACATTTGTTTTTCCTGATCACATTCGCTGTATCATTGCGAAACAGCGTTTGGCAAAAGGCCGCATCCAAGCTCGACGTATGAAAATGCAGAGAATTGCAGGTAAGTGGATGCCTTCAAATGTTATTCTTTGAAGTGGTAAACATGTTTCATGACAATTCAGTGTAAGATCTGCTCTTGTGTCCTCTAAAGCATTTGAAATACTGTGTCTCAGGAGAGGAATCTTGAAAGCAGTTTCTAAACAATAGATCTTAACAATATCTTCTTACTAGCAGATGTACCCAATGTTGCTCAGGTCTGTAACTGAAGTAATTTATTTTAATTTTTTTGGAAAAATATTGCATGTGTTATTTCCATGATTATATTTTTTTTTTAAATAAAGGCTGGAGTAAGAGCTTGGGACTGAGGAGGAGCAAACAGGGCATCATTTCAGATTTTGATGGGGGGGGCAGGTGACGACCAGTGCATGCTTTGATGGTGGGCAGGGGGAGAGCAAGAACATGAGGGGGTGGACTGAGGACAGAGGGAGGCTTCAGCAGTGTTACTGAGCATGTTTGGTAGAAGCCAAAACCAAAGCTCTATATAAGATCATCAGAATGGACATATTGGGTCAGACCAAAAGTCCATCTAGCTCAGTGTCCTCTCTTCCAACAGTGGCCAATACCAGGTGCTTCAGAATAAATGGAAGCTGCAATCATCAAATGATCCATCCTTTGTTGCCCATTCCTCGCTTCTGGCAAACAGAAGCTTGGGAAACCATTCCTTCCCATTCTGGCTAGTAGCCGTTGATGGACCTTTCCTCTTTGAACTTATTTTGTTCTTATTGGAACCCTGTTATATTTTGGGCCTTTCCACCATCTCCTGGCAAAGAGTTCCATAGGTATGAAGAAATAGTTTGTTTTAAATCTGCTGCCTATAAATGTAATTGGGTGAGCTTCTTATGTTATATTAGTGAAGGAGTAAATAACATTTCCTTATTCTATTTTCTAGATCTCTAACATATCCTCCCATGCTTTAATCATTTCTTTTCCAAGATGAAAAGTCCCAGTCTTGTTAATCTCTCCTCATATGGAAACTATTCCTTACCTAATCATTTCTGTTGCCGTTTCTGTACCTTTTCCAAATACGGTATATCTTTTTAAGATGGGGTGACCAGATCTGCATACAGTATTCAAGATGTGGGCATACAATGACTTTATATAGAGGCAATATGGTATTTTGTCTTATCTGTTCCTTTTCTAATGATTCCCAATATTCAGCCTTTTAGTTTTTAGACTGCCACTGAACATATCAAATTTGGTGGTCTTAACTCTTATGGTTTAGGAAGAGTTCTTAAACAAATAACAAACTGATGCACAATCAGAGAACTCTAAAAATATAGAGAGAGATTATAGCAAAATGCATATTCACATAGGAATATGTCTGCCCCTGTGTGGAGGAGGAGAGAGGGAATGAACTATATGTTAGTATTGCTCAAGTCATTAATGGAAGGTACTCAGGTGATGATGATGTGGGCAGTATCAGAACCTACATAAACTAGAATATCAGCAGTTACACCTTCTGAACTTGTATCTGTTAAGAGATGTATCTGTTAAGGGGGATTACCCAAGAAGGTGGTTATCCAGAAGGTTTATTAACAAAAAATCTATTTCTTAAATGTAGCTCTCCTGGATCTTCCTGTCCAGCCTTCAACTGAAGTGATGGGTTTTGGACACAGCTCTACATCTGCATCACAGCACCTGCCATTTAGATTTTATGACCAATCACGACGTGGCAGCTGTGACCCTACTGTACAACGATCCGTTTTTGCATCTGTTGACAAAGTCCCAGGTAAGATAGCACTTCTGATGATGTAAGCAGCTATTCCACATCAGTCAAATATGTGAAACATATGTCACAGCCTCTTGAACTTTTTGAGCAAAACCTCAACCCTCTCCAGAAATGTTTTTTCTTTCACTATATCTTTTTTAATTATCTTGTACTATTATATGTTATTTATCAAGAAATGAAACCATTCTATTTTCCAGTGTTATATATAATTAAGTTGTTTCTCTGAACCTCAGTCAGTGTGTGTCCTTAAATATATATCTAATGGTTAGTATTTTGGCTTCTGTCTTGTTTTCGGGTTATAAATGGGTCTATTCAAAATTTTCTTAGAATTACAACTTTGAAACTTCTTAGAAACACTCAAAATCTTACTAATCAAGTTGTGGTAGTTTCATCAGTAGTACAAAATGACTAGTTCAGCAGGGTGTGGTTACCCAAAAACACTGATTATAAGGAAAAGATGACGGCACATTTCAGTGTTATGTGGTGTGAGCTTAAGATAGGTACGATGCAAGCCTTTCAAAGCCCTGTTTCTAAAAATGGAAAAGCTGGTTTACAAGTTCTTAACTTAATAGCCCAGGCATAAGTCTTTCCACCTTCAACAAATGGTGTGAAGGTGCTTGTGCAGATGAGTATAAACTTGATACCTGAAAGTTAGTGATATCTGGTTCTTATAGGAACACTTGCTATATAAATTATAACACAGGGCGTCCCTGCTATACATCCAAGATGCATTCCAAAAAAGTGGACCTATAGTGAAAGAATGTAAAGCAGGAAATTTTTTTCTGCGGCTGACATCCATTTACACAAATTGGTCCTTTTTTTGTATGATGGAAGAGTGGAGAATGGGAAGACTTCAAATGGAACAGCTCCCTCAAGCATCAATGACGCTAGTGCGGAATCAGGGTGACTTACAGCGGGGACACCCTGTAGCATATGGTCCTAAATTAGTTAGCTTTGTATAATGCAATAGAAATATCTGTCAAATAACTATTGATGCAACTTTAAAATATGTTAAAATTGCTTGTTAGAAGTCTAATGTAATTGGCTTCCATTTCCAAATGAAATGAAATAAAAAAGCTTCCTTTAAAGGTGTACTGTGCCTCTGTATCAGAGGAAGAAACTCAGAAACTTCTGAGCAGATATACTCCAGGATGAGCCTTGAGGAAGAGTTGTTTAGTTAATCAATATAAGAACATAAGAATGGCCGTACTGGGTCAGGCCAAAGGTCCTTCTAGCCCAGTAGCCTGTCTGCCGACAGTGGCCAGCACAAGGTGCCCCAGAGGGGGTGGACTGAAGACAACGATCAAGTGATTTGTCTCCTGCCATCCTTCTCCAGCCTCTGACTAACAGAGGCCAGAAACACCATTTCTATCCCCTGGCTAATAACCTTTTATGGACCTAACTTCCATGAAATTATCTAGTTTCTCTTTAAACTCTGTTCTAGTCCTAGCCTTCACAGCCTCCTCTGGCAAGGAGTTCCACAGGTTGACGCCGCGCCGTATGAAGAAGAACTTTCTTTTATTAGTTTAAAACCTGCTACCCATTAACTTCATTTGGTGTCCTCTAGTTCTTCTATTATGGGAACTAATAAATAACTTTTCTTTATTCACCCTCCCCATACCACTCATGATTTTATATACCTCTATCATATCCCCCCTTAGTCTCCTCTTTTCTAAACTGAAAAGTCCCAATCGCTTTAACCTCTCTTCATATGGGACCTGTTCCAAACCCCTAATCATTTTAGTTGCCCTTTTCTGAACCCTTTGCAAGGCTAAAATATCTTTTTTGAGGTGAGGAGACCACATCTGTACACAATATTCAAGATACAGGGGCAGTAAGATATTCTGGGTCTTATTTTCTATCCCTTTTTTTAATAATTCCTAACACCCTATTTGCCTTTTTGACCACTGCTGCACACTGTGTAGAAGTTTTCAGAGAACTATCCACGATAACTCCAAGATCCCTTTCCTGATTTGTCGTAGCCAAATTAGCCCCCATCATACTGTACGTATAGTTGGGGTTATTTTTTCCAACGTGCATCACTTTACACTTATCCACATTAAACTTCATTTGCCATTTTGTTGCCCAATCACTCAGTTTGGTGAGACCTTTTTTAAGTTCTTCACAGTCTACTTCTGTCTTGACTATCCTAAATAGTTTAGTATCATTAGCAAACTTTACCACCTCACTGCTTACCCCTTTCTCCAGATCATTTATGAATAAGTTGAACAGGATTGGTCCCAGGCCTGACCCTTGGGGGACACCACTAGTTACCCTTCTCCATTCTGAAAATATACCATTTATTCCTACCCTTTGTTTCCTGTCTTTTAACCAGTTCTCAATCCAAGAAAGGACCTTCCCTCTTATCCCATGACAATGTAATTTACACAAGAGCCTTTGGTGAGGGACCTTGTCAAAGGCTTTCTGGAAATCTAAGTATACTATATCTACTGGATCCCCCTTGTCCGCATGTTTGTTAACCCCTTCAAAGAACTCTAATAGATTAGTAAGACATGATTTCCCTTTACAGAAACCATGTTGACTTTTGTCCAACAAATTATGTTCTTGACAATTTTATTCTTTACTATTGTTTCGACTAATTTGCCCGGTACAGAAGTTAGACTTACCACTCCATAATTGCCAGGATCGCCTCTAGAGCCCTTTTAAAATATTAGTGTCATGTTAGCTACTTTCCAGTCATTAGGTATGAAAGCTAATTTAAAGGATAGGTTACAAAACACAGATAATAGTTCAGCAATTTCCCATTTGAGTTTTTTTAGAACCCTTGGATGAATGCCATCCGGTCCTGGTGATTTGTTAACATTAAGTTTTTCTATTTGTTCTAAAACCTCCTCTAATGGCACTTCAATCCGGGACAGCGCCTCAGATTTATCACCCACAAAGGACGGTGCACATTTGGGAATCTTCCTAACATTCTCAGCTGTGAAGACTGAAGCAAAGAAATCATTTAGCTTCTCCGCAATGGCTTTATCATCC
>JANRFK010001605.1:25121721-25138327 GCA_030068395.1 Apalone spinifera | reverse complement strand
ATGCTCTGTTCCCTTGAGACTTTCATCCTCCTTAAGAGCACTGGGGCTCTCAAATTGGAAGTGGGACAGTACTTCAGTGTCCCGGAAAGTCTCATCAACATAGTTTTCTGACTCCCTTAGCTCCTCCAATTCAGCCACCCTGGCCTCCAAAGCTCGAACTCGGTCTCTGAGGGTCAGGAGCTCCTTGCAACGGGTGCACAAATACGCCACCCACCCACAGGACAGGTAATCATACATGTTACGCTCAACGCAATAAACAGGATAGCCCCCACTCTGCTGCTGGGCTTCTGTCTCCATTTTTCCTTATGAATAAGTTTAATGATAAACTGGGCTTCTTATTAAATGTCTGGAATATTGATTATTATAAAAGTTATGTTTAAAGAAGGTCAGAAGAAACTAGCACCCTCTAACCTCCCTCTCAAAACTCCCAGTTTGCTGCTCCTGTTCGCAAGCTCCCTGGTTGCTGACTCACAGCTTTATAAGGCCCTGGTAGCTCCTCCTCCTGACTAAGGCTCAGCCAATTAACAGAGGTGAACAAGATGCCAAAGATATTTTCTTGAAGTGCCAAAGAAGCATACTAGATCTTCGAGTGCACACCCTATCAGATATTGCTGCTGTTGGATTATGGGTCACTTAATGTCTTTTAAAAACTTTATGTAACACATCTGTCCACTCTGAATAACTCCTTATAATATAGAGGTTACAAATGGCTTTTCTCACCTAGTGTGTGGAATCAGGCTAGTGAAAAGAGAACTTCTTTTTAAGTATGGAAACAGCAATGTTTATAATTCAATTGAAGGGTTTAATATTCATTAGAGGATGGCAGAAGATGCAGAGTGCAACTTTGCTGTGCTTCCTGGAAGTGAAAAGATGGGGCATCTGTTCACAATGGTTTGAAGTTTTCTGCTTTTGGACTGTGGTGAATCTTTGATTCTCCATTTTTGCATCACGCATTTGATAGTGAGATGATATAGATGGTACTTTTTGTTTGTCAGAGCCTGCATAGGTGTCTTCTGGGTAGAAGTTGGATGACAGCCTCTTCCACTGCCCAGAATGTTTAGCGGGACTTAGAGCAAGTGTGAAGTAGACAAACAAGGTTGTCGTGGAGCGTTCTTGTACCTGCATAAGATAGCCATCTCTTGACAGATGATTGGAGGAAAGACGTTTGCATGGACTGAAAACGAAAGCAGTAGAGTGGTCTTCAGACTCATAGCTGTATTTAACTAGATATCGATGAGGTCCATTTGTGACTTTCTTCCCCATACAAGTGTGCAGTATTAGGCTATGCAGTAGACTAAAATCACTTTAGCAATTCATAATGCATAAGTATCAAAACACCAGCTAGAACCTTCTAGCTTTTGGACAATATTAATATAACTAACAGAGAACTGAAACAGTCAGACCTTGTGAAGCTGCTGATGAGTGGGTTTCACCTACAACAGGACAGGCCAAACAAGGAAAATAACAGAATACTGCTGGTTATCACCTACAGCCCCCAGCTAAAACCTTCCCAGCACATCATTGACAATCTACAACTAATCCTGGAAAATGATCTCTCTCTCTCTCACAGACCTTGGGAGACAGGCCAGTCCTTGCCTACAGACAACCCCCACAACCTGGAGCAAATACTCAGCAGCAGCCACACGACATACCACAGAAACACTTATCCAGAAACCTTTCGCTGCAACAAATCCCATAGCCAACTCTGTCCACATATCTGTACAAGCGACAGCATGACTGGACCTAACCAAATAAACCATACCATCAGGGACTCAGCCACCAGCATGTCTACTAATGTGATATATGATATCATGTGCCAGAAATGCTCCTCTGCCGTGTGTATAGGCCAAACCAAACTCTCTCCCTGTGCCAAAAGATAAATGGAAAGAAATCAGATATCTAAAAGGTAACACACATAAATCAGTAGAACACCTGAACCTCCCTGGACATTTGGTAATGGATTTAAAAGTAGCCATCCTTCTTGTCATGGGATGTGCCAGTCCTGCATTGGGCCTGCAGGGGTTAACTAGGCCTACTTGACTGAGAGGGTCCCTCCCCCACAGCCGTGTTGGGCATGCTGCAGCTGGGAGACCAGTATAAAGGCCAAGGGAGCAGCTCAGTCATGGCTGACCATCGCAGAAGCAGGAGCTGCTGCCAGAGGTCCAGAGAAGGAGCAGCAGTTGGATGCTGCAGCAGAGACGTCCAGGGAGGCCCCCAGTCCAGAGGAGCAGCAACTGTTGAACACCACAGCAGAGGCCAGCCATCAGAGACCAGCTGGGAAAGCACACAGCCCAGAGTATGCAGGTGGGGAAGATGCTGATGGTCTGGAACAGTGTGGGCAGTAGCCCATGGCGGAAAGCAGGAGCACCCTGTGAGTTCAGTGTGTTTGGGACGGTTTCCCCACTGACCTAGTAGTGGGACACGCCCATCACTGACAAGGCCCTGGACTGGGACCTGGTGGAAAGGGAGGGTCTGAATCCTCCTACACCACCCTGTTAGTCCTCAAGGGAGACACTACATCTGGACTATCAATTCAGGCCAGTAGGCCTTACTGCCTTGCAATAGGAGAATTTGCTACTGACTAGGCTGCTGGGTCCTATTGCCCCGCTGATGGGGGCT
This sequence comes from Apalone spinifera, assembly GCA_030068395.1. NCBI lineage: Eukaryota > Metazoa > Chordata > Testudines > Trionychidae > Apalone > Apalone spinifera. The sequence continues at coordinate 25,135,708 of JANRFK010001605.1, read as the reverse complement.
GCTACAGACGTGGCTGCTGGGCCTTATTGCTGCATTGACGGGGCTGCTACTGACTCGGGGACTGTAAGAATTACGGAGTGGAGCACCCCAGATGGGGCTTAAGAGTGGGCTGGGCTTACCCCACTCCATGACACTTCTACAAAAAAAATTTCAAAACCAGATTACAAAAAGAAACAGCAGAACTTTAATTCATTTGCAAATGTAATACAAATTAGGACTGAATAGGGATTTGAATTGGTTATCTCACTACAAAGGCAACTTTCCGTCTCTTGGTATTCACACTGTCATCAGGTGCTGCAAGTGAGCCACATCCATCCTGACTGAATAGGTTTTAACCCTGGTCCTGCACTTTAGTAATTTCTATTCCAATTCATTTGATAAAGTAGGTTTGACTCATGAAGGGTTATACCCTAATAAATCTGTTGTTCTAAGGTACCACAGGACTCCTCATAGTTTTTGCAGATACAGATTAACACAGCTATCCCTCTGAGATTTGACTACATTACAATATAAATTATAGAATAATAGAACTGGGAGAATCCTCAAGAAGTCATCAAGTCTAGTCCTATGCGGTCATGGCAGCACCAAGCCCCATTTAGATAATTCCTGACAAGTATTTGTCTAATCTGCTCTTAAAAATTTCTAACTCCTCTGACAAGGAATTTTTCCTCATGTCCAATCTAAGCGTACCTTTCTGCTATGTAAGCTCATTTCTTCTTGTTCTATCATCAGAAAATAAGGAGAATATTTTTCTCCCTCCTCCTTGTAACAGTCTCTTAGCTACAGGTTGAACTTCTCTAGTCCAGCACCCTTGGGACCTGACCAATGCCGAACCAGAGAATTTGCCGTACTGCAGGAGGTCAATGTTGTCTTGCAGCGTTATCAAAAATTCCACTGCTTACTGGGCTCTTAGAAGATATTTAGGGTTAAATTAGAGCTAAATAGTAACACAGAACACTGAGAGCCAGGACTCGTGGTTGTAAATAAACTTTATTGGCCACACCCATAAGTGAACATCTGGCTAACTAAAATCATGCCAGACCAAAGAAGTTGCTGGACTAGAGAGTGCTGGACTAGAGAGGTTCAATCTTCTACAAAAGAATTTCAAAACCTAGTTACAAAGAGAGACGGTTGGAAATGGAGTTCATTTGCAAATTCAACACTATCAATTTAGGATTGAATAAGGATCTTAACTAGTTAATGCACTGCAAACGCAATTTCCCCTCTCTTGAAATCCACATTTCCACCTCAATTGCTGTGAATGAGCCATTTCCACCTTGATTTGACCAACCTCATTTACCAAGGCTTTCTTTTGATGTCTTTGTATATACCCAATGCCTCTGTAAATTCCAGTCCATTTCATTTGATGCAGTGTGTTTTACCCTTAATAAATCTGTTAGTCTCTAAAGTACCACAGCATCCCTCATAACTTTTCAAAGTAATTTTTAACTTCTTTCCATATTTTAGTTTTTGAACTTACCCCATTTTCATAGGTATTCATTATGTTAGGCATCCAGTTGCCACCAGTCCTTCTTGGTGCAAACCAGAACAAACAGGTCATTAAGGACCTATGCTACAAGCTTCATTAACAAACATAACTTCTTCCTATATGTACTCCTGCTTCTGTAACTTCCACTCAATTCATCTGATGAAGTGGGATTTTCCCATGAACACTAATGTCTTAATAAATCTGTCTCTAAGATACCACAAGACTTGTTTTTCCATGTTTTCTGTTACTCAATGAAATATGAAAAACAGTAACAGGCCTACCCTGTCTTTGGTCTTCCTCTTCCTTCTAATGTATTTGTAGAAAATTTCCTTATAACACTTTATTTCTCTAGGTAGATTGAGGTTGTTTGTTCCTTTGCCTTTCTAATTTTGCCCCTACATACTTGTGTTGTGTAAATGATATAATGAGGTTCATCTTCTTAAAAAGCAGTATATAACAATTCATAAAAGTGCATTATGGCCAAGTTAACGTTATTGGAATTGCATTTGTTCCTTATGGTTTAATCTGTTTTGTTTTATATTTGGAGGCAATGAGCACCCTTATTCACCTCAGTAGAAACTGTGAAAGCTCATTTTTAGTGATTGACTGAAATGGAAGTTTAGAAGTAAAATTAAAATTCATTTAAAATTCATCTGATAAGTAGCAGTTGAGTTACATTATCCCTGTACAAGTCATTTTCTACTGCTGCATGTTTTAGTGCTATGAGAAATGGTTATTCAGTGCTTGTATACTGGGTGAGGCAGCAGAGTGCTATTTCTATTTATAGAGAACACAAGACTTACCTGTTCATGTACAGACATGGATTCACAGAATAAAATAGGCACAAATTCTTAACAATATTCTTAGCATAATAAACAGTTCCTTAAAAGAGCCAAATGTTATGCATAACTCTTAGAGTTGCATAATCTTCAGAAAATATGAATCAATATGATGTGGAGTTGCAGCATAGATTTTTTTTTTGACAATCATCAAATAGTCCACATACACTTAACGCTATTAGAAAAATGTTTCCAAAATAACTAAAGATACCGGCATACAGGAAAAGTCCATTAATAATGTCTGCCTGCTGTATGCTACTCACTCCATGTTCTCTACCATTAGTGCTATATAGCTAGTATAGCTATTGTAAAAATAGTTAACATCTCCTGTGCCTCATATATAAGCAAAATTGTCTATTAGGTTCTCATTGCAGAATGTTTTATTGCTTGATGTAATCAGCGGAAATACACCAAAAAAACCCATGAGTAGTTTCCATGAAATTTTGCTTGGCACAAAGTGTGTTAACTCAGTGGTTCATTTAGTGTTGATGTACTGAAAAGCAAATGCTATAATTGGACTTCTCTCTGCAGGGCTGTTGCTGGGGGGGGGGGAGCAAAGGAGGTAGATGCCCCAGAGCCCAGCAATTTAAAGAGCCTAGGGCTCCCAACCATTGCTGCTACTATCGCAGCTGTGAAGCTCTGGGACCTTTAAATCGCTGGGCACTGTAGAATGGCTAGCAGGAAAAGGCTAGCCCCCAGTCTGGTCCCTTCCATCTGAGGACCCGCCCCTCCCAGAAGCACCCAGAGCCAGCCCCCCAGCCTTTTCCAGGTGCCCAGCATTTCTGTCTTCAGCCCTGCCTCTGTGCACAGATATCTAAATATGGCCGTACCTGCATTCAGGGCCCAAGTCCTGGACAAAATGTTAGGAAAAAGTTTAAGTTCCTAATTTGCACATAAGTAGGTCTTTTGTTCCTTAATATCCTTGTTCATCTCCTGGCCCTCCAGAATACTCTACCTCCTCTGAAGAGTAAAACGTCAAACCCTCATGTACTCTGCATCAGGCTGGACCTGGACTCTGCAGCATTTCCATATTGCAAACAAAAATTCTGTGGCAAAGCCAAGTAAACCCCAAAAGAAAAAAAATGTGATTTGAAATATTGAAAAATGTAGGCAGTAAAGAATTGGTTTTGGTATTTTTGTTAAAATGATCAGTGGGGAAATGACTAGTGGCATTTGAATTATCATGATTAGGCTAGATATTTGTATATATTTATATATATAATGCTTCTCAGAGCTACTGTGTCTAGCTGTTTGAAGATTTCACTGCATGGGTTATGTTGTTCACCTTTCAAAGGGATTCTTTACCCCATGCAGTTGTGAAGATGTAAATGTAGATGAAAACTTGAATTTTTAAGGACAATTAAAAGGCAACTTTAAAAAAGAGCAGTTGAGACTATTTGCATCATATAACATATATATAGATTATGTAAATGATATAAGTGCTTTATGTGAATAATTCCTCTGCCCCAACTTGCTCTTTGTGTTTTCTAACCTAGCTTCAAAGCTGCTTAAATAGTGTGTGTGCCAATGTTGTCTTGAAAGAAAAGGTACATGAAAGAGTACTAAAATATGACAAGGAAGCAGTTTACCACAGTGACAACTTCTCTTATTGTGTTTATGAAATGTGTATTACGCAAATACATATTGAAAGGTTTTTCTCAACACATATGATTCACTTGGAAATATGCATCTAAAATAGAGCATATTTTATCAGAGAGGAACAAATACAAATAATTCTATGGAGATGTTACTCAGTCTTCACTGATTGTGGCCACTAATTAATATGCTCAAAAGGTTTTTTTGAGTATGTTAAAATTCTTCACAAAACTATAAGGAACTTTGAGATCCTTTCCATGACCATCATGTTCACCACCTGCCTGGATACTGGTAAATCTTGCTGCCAGAAATTCTGTACCTTGAAGCTCATAATTGTACTTTTCCACACTTTCTGTGGAAAGGATCTGATATCCCTTGAAGGGAAATTTACTTTATAAATGTTTCTTTGTGGAATATCTTTCAAGGGAAATATCTCTTAACTTACCCACCAGTTTCCTAATTTCAGATTAAACCAGATGAACACTGAGATGTATATTTAGTGTACCTTACAAAAAGGAATCATAAATGTCCTACATAATTCTCTTTAATCTTTTTACCAAATGGTGCCACCTGCTCTCCCACTTACTAATGGTTCAGAGGGATTTTTATTAAAATAGGAGAAAACCAGTTCCCTGTGTCCCCTCACGGTGGATGGTATATAAAAGGACATAACCTAGCACTAATAGAATGAAATTTTTTAGAAAAGATAATATAGGCAAAATAATTGGAATATCATCTTAGTGTATTTTGTGAATGTGCTGGAAATCTCATCACTTCAGTTGCTGAAACTGGTCTACACACACAATGAAAACATCCTGAAGATGCATAGATTCCAACGCAGAAAGGATAATTATGATTCTTGCTCTAGCGTGGGCTGCTCTAAATGACCAAGGTAGCTTTACTCCTGTTTCAGCGTCTGGGATCTGTGAACTCTGTAAAATTCTGTTGTAACTTGTAAATCCAAAGAAGGATTCCCATGTTACAGGATAATCAGAACACCTATAGGCCTTTGGGGTTAGATGAGATCTTTTACTTTAGAATGAAAAATTACTGCATAAAGAAATTCCAGTTGGAATAAGTCACAGCTACCATAGAAGTACCAGTCATTAATAGGAATCCTCAAAATAAAATAACCAGACTAGCTTTTCAGCTCTGAAATAAGAGTATGCATAAAATGTGAGAATAGGAGATTGCAGATGCAATATCAGTGTATAAACTGTAATCTGTCTAGGTACTACACATAACAGTATGAAACTGTGATTAATGAAGGGCTGCATAGCATCTAGGATTTAGGTATTAAATCTCTAATAAAACTCTTTAAAATTAAGAGGTGATAACATCTTTCCCCCTTTTGGGGGATGGTCTGGAGAAGGTAAATCTTAGTACAGCTGGAATAAATGAAGCCTACTTTCTCTAATACTTTTGTTAAGGATGACAGGTGATTTGTGGACAAGATTACTTTTGTATTTTTTCCTCTGCACTGGGCAAAGAGATCTGTTTACCTCAGTCATTTAGTAGTGTCTTGATTTGTCTGGGGAGCTGACTATCTGTACCTTCCATTAACTTCGGAGGTGGGGAGAGGTGTCTCTGAGCATCTTGTTCTCTTGAAAATCAGGACAAAGCTTTGTTTTACCTGGACTATGGGACTTGTGGGATACCCCAGACTTTAATCTCATCACCACCTGCCTTCCTAATAATCTACACTGAGTATTACAGCAGAGTGACAGATCTGCTGAACCAGCTTTCTATTTTAAAATTCTTTCAAGTGCTCTAAAATCTTTGTGTTTACTTGGAGTGCCTTCAAATTTGGTGTGCCTCATGAGATCATGCGGTTCTGTTAGTGATTCAAATTTGGGGCCATTTCACCAAGGGGGTTTGACTTACCCCAGACCTCCATTTTGATCACCACACACTGTCTTAACAGCACTTTAAATGTAGCTTCCTCCAGTACTTGTTAAATTCTGTTCAATTTGGATATCAGATAAATGCACGGAAGCATTTACTTCAAGAAGACATGGGTCAGTGGTGATTTTATGGCAACTGAAAGGCTGTTTGCACTTAAGGTGCTGTAGTAGTTTACTTTTTCTTCCTGTTACAAAATGTATACTAATATCTCCAGGCAATGAATACTTAAAAGCTGAATTATTTCTCTTTAACAAAATGAACTGCTGATTTCATAATGATACCTTATCTTAACGTTTACTTTAGCCCTTGTTACTCAATGGAACTGTGGGAAAATCAAAATGTGGATGAGTTCCAATTTGAGAGATGCTGTGGAGATAAATAAATTGTGCCTTCCTTGTTTCACAGTTCATCAAATAGCACAGGGGATGATAGACAGAATTAGCAAGTTTAAACAAGCTTAATTCACTCTCATTCTTTGGGGGGGAGGGGGAAGATATATGCAAATACTATCTCAACCTGCTATGGAAATAATCATTATGGATGATAGAGGCTTTTTGCCTTAAAGTGTAACTCTAATTTGAAAAATTGATATTTTAATGTACTACTTATTGTATAGATCTGCTCCATATGTATAGTCAGGCATATCTGCTAACTTTAATGGCAAGATATTACTGATTTTTACTCCAGTTAACACTGCAGGGTCAACACAGTAATGGTGCATGGCCTGCATTCTATTCCTTGTTTGCCATCAACAGAACTGTTTGAAATATAATCAGTTACATCTATGCAAACTTATTAAAAAGCAGTGGGATATGATAGGTGTATCTGAGCCCAATTTAAGTCCTAGCATTGAATTTGTAGGTGTGACAGTTGGAAAAAATTTGGCTTGATTAGAAGCTAAATGTGCTTGAGATGGAAATAATGGATCCCTGAAATGGAATACTTTAGAGTCGTTTTTGAGAAAATACCTACAATATTGAATAACACATTGAGGGGAAGCCCAAGAATTTTTGGACTCCAATAATGTGTGCTGATGGTTTTTAATATTAGCATGTTATTTATTTCCATTAAAGCCCCTCTATTCCAGATGAATTCCATTGTTTTAATTTCTTTGGCTTTCCAAAGCAAATTCCTGTCCAAGTGTCAGGGAAAAAGTTTGGTAGATTATAGTATTCTTCCTCAAGTGTTTGCTCTTATGTAATCCAATTAGGTGTGCGTTTGCTGCATGCATGGCTGCTGGAAAGTTTTACCCTACCTGCTACCCATTGGCTGTGGAGCCCCCTAGAGTGGTGCCAATGTGACTCCCTATATATGACTCTGCTGCCCCTCAGTTCCTTCTTACTGCCAGTGATGGCTGTTAGAGCTGTGTTTCTTCTTCAAGCGATGTCCCCATGGGGTGCTCCACTCTGGGTGCTGGTGCGTCCTCACACCGGCGACAAGAGGTTTTTCTAGCAATGCTCTGGCGTGCCGCAGTACCATCTTGTGCCATGGGTATCTATTAGGTGCGCATGCAGCGTAGCCCCCTCAGTTCCTTCTCTACCACCTTCAGTGGCAGATGGAGCTCCATGGATTTTTAGGCCCTTTTTTGCCTAAAAAAACCCAACCAAATTACTTTATTCTCCTCAGTTTTCTTCTCTTTCCAAGTTTTGAACTCCTATCTAATCACTACCTACAAAAACAAAAAACCCCAAAACACCTTTTTCTCAGGACAAAAACCTCTCCATTTCTTCATAGTTTGACACTCCAGTCTGTTTTTTTCCCCATGCCTGGCTCTTCAGGCTTCAAACATTGTTTGACGCTGCCGAGAGGCTACGGACAAGCCTCGTGTATGAAGCCTCTTGAAGAGGTCCATCTAACACAGAAGTGTGCACACGGCTCAAAACTCACTGCCAGAGCATGACACAACTGTGCCAACAAGCTGTAGACCTATCTATACAAAAAATCTGTTCAGCCACCACGTCCCAGGGTTAAAGTGACAGACAAGTCGAAGAGTATGGACAAAAATCGTCCCTCTACCTCATCTAACAAAAGCCTGAGTTTCCTTGGCAAGATCGCTACCTCTGGCACCAAGTTAATCTAGAGTGAGCATAGGCAACAGACCCAGTACCTCCAGTATGACGCTGCCTAAACCATCAGTGCTACAGAAAAGGGCTTATTCCAAACCCAGACAAAAACCTTCAGCAACAACGGCACTGGCCACACTGTTGGAACCCACAGCACCCTCCAGACACAAGTCGGTGCCGAAGATGGCATCAGAGATGGGAACACATGCGGCATCCAAGAAACCTCACACTGACATGTCTTTCCCTAAGGCACTGTCTCCGACGGTGCCAAGAGCACTGAGTATGGTGCATTCAGCCTTGGCACTGCTGCTGGAATGTGCACAGCATCATACGCCTTCCCTAGTTCTTGCCTCATTGGCACCTCTGTCTCCATGCTCCTCGGTGCATTCTGTCCATTCTCCGAAGTTACCAGTTCCTTCCATCTCACCAAGCAAAGCTGGCACCAAACCACACAGCTACATCTCATCTCAGCATTCTCGTCCCACCCAGTGGCAACCTCCATGGGAGCCCCACTTCTCTAGACCATCTCATTCACCTCCACAATCTCCATGATATTCACACCACTGGCCTTATCCACTACCTCCTTAACCTGGTCAGTGGCATCCCTGAGAGTCGTAGTCTTTTCATAGAAGCCTCCATACCACTCCTTCAACTACATCCAAAAGACCACCGCTGTCCCCTCGGCCTACACCATCATCCTTGGCACCAAACTCTCCAGAATGTGTACAGTCAGAGCCGGGAACTCCCTATCATAAGGGGAGGAAAGGTCACCTCTACACAACTCCTCCTCGCTGAATGAGATCATCATCCCTACCACCCCACCACCATCTGATGACTCCAAACAATTTCAGGACCTTGATAAGAGGGTAGCCCTGGCACAAGAACTGGACCTGCAAGAAAAGCAATACAGGCTCTTGCGCACATTACAACCTCTCATATCCTCTAGAATTGCCCTTCCTATGGATGAAGCCATCATGGATCCTGCTGATAATATATGGCAAACCCCGGCTTCCATTACTCCCACTAATAAGAGGGCCGGTCACAAATATTTCATCACCCCCAAGGATATGGACTTTTTTTAATACACCCTCCACCTAATTCTTTAGTGGTGGACTTGGTCAGACACAAGTCAAAGCAGCCGAACAAGAGGTCCACCCGCCAAGATGAGGACCATAAACGACTTGACATTATGGGAAGGAAAATCTACTCGTCTGTGACTTTACTTGTAAAGGCAGTGAATTATACTGCCATGCTAGCCAATTACAGCTACTCGAACTATTCCAAACTCCAAGAACTTCTCCAATTGCTGCCTGAGCAGAAGAGACTGATACTCCTCAGTGTTATCCAGGAGGTTCACACCATCTTCTGCACTGGACTACAGTCCACCATGGACGTGGCCAGTACTGCAGCCCAGGTTTACAGCATCTGCTATTGTGATGTGCATGGCCTCATGGCTCCAAGCATCTCTGGTACCCAGGATCTCCAATAAAAAGTCAAAGACCTCCTCTTTGACAAAACCACACTTTTTGCCACAAAAAAGGATGAGATTCTTCATTTGATGGATTCACGCACAACCCTTAGGACTCTGGGCATGTACACACCCCCAACAAAATCATAAGACATATCACCTACCAGAGACCCAAAGCCCAGTACCTGCTCCAGCCAAAGTACGACTTCAGACAAAAATAGAGGCCTCAACGATCTAGGCTGCAGCACCAGCAGCAACCTTCAATGGCCCAGTCTGCAAAATCAAGAGAGCAAATATGAAGGTTTGGTCAGGAGCCAGAGACACACCTCTGTCACTGTTACACCACCTGCTGAATGACCACAATTTGCCCACTGCTTCCACCCTTTTTTACATCATTGGAATAAATATCATATTAATGGGTACTAGAGTTCATCAGAGTGGGCTTCTCCATCCCTTTTATCTCTTTTTCCCCCACCCATCCTCCCTCTCTCTCCCTCTCCAGGGACCCCTCTGACGAGACCCTCCTTGAACAGATGGTCTGTTACCTTGTGCGAATAGGTGCAATAGAACTACTACCAATGGCTTTCCAAATGAGAAGGTTTTATTTGATGATTTTCCTAACCCAAAAGAAGACTGGCATGTGGAGACCCATTTTGGATCTCAGGAAGTTCAACTAGTATGTCATGTACAGAAGATTCAAGATGGTGATTCTAGCAACAATTATTACAGCACTAGACCAAGATTGGCATTTAATTCTCGACTTTCAGGACGCATATTTCCACAAAACAATGCATCCTGCCCACAGACAGTTTCTATGTTTCACAGTTGGGAAACAGCACTACCAATACAGAGTCCTCCAATTTTGCCTCTCAACAGCCCCCAGAGTTTTTTTCCAATAACCGTAGATGCAGTTGTTACAGTGCACCTACGGCATCAGGGAATGATAATATTCCCTTATCTGGATGACTGCCTTATAAAGGGCACATCCTGCCAGGAAATGCTGGCCATGGTCAACATAACCACCAACCTTCTACTTGAACTTGGCTTCAACAAAAGTCCACACTCCAACCCACCCAAACCCTGGAGTTTATAGGAGTGTACATTGATACCATCTCTGCCAGGACAACTCTACCAAGACACAGATTTGAAGCCCTTCAATACCTAATAACAGTGGCCTCAACTACAACAGTCTGCGATTGCCTCAAGATTCTCGGTCATATGGGAGCAACCACTTATGTGGTCACACTAGCCACACTACACGTTAGGTGCCTCCAGGCTTGGCTGGCCACACTCTACATCCCTTCCAGGGACCCGCTTTCCAAGACCGTCACTGTCCGATCACAGCTCCACAATTCATTGGACTGGTGGACAGACCAACACAATATACTATGAGGGCTATAGTTTCACCAGCCAACCTCGACAGTTACCATTATGATGGACGCATCCCTCATGGGACGGGGAACCCATCTTGGACCTCACACTCTACAAGACAAATGTTCCTTCAATGAGCAAACGCTGCACATCAATCTGCTAGAATTCAGGGCAGTGCGCTACGCGTGTTGCCACTTCCTGCACTGCATAGCACACAAGACAATCAGAATAATGATGGACAATACAATTTGTATGTGCTATATCAACCGACAGCAGGGAACTCAGTCTCCTTCCTTCTGTATTGAAGCACTGAAATTATGGAACTGGTGCGTTGCACACCAAATCACCCCCATAGCGATCTACCTCCTGGGGGTACACAGTGCCACGGCAGACACAGTCAGCCGCATCTTTTTCGACCATCACGAATGGTTTGTGAACAGGTGATTGCAGAGAGGGAGTTCTCCAGGTAAGGGAGAAGTGACTACAGGACTTTTGAGGGAAGTGGCTGTGTGTAGTGTGTGTGTGTTTGGGGCTTTCTTGCCATGTGCTGAGTTTGTGTGTGTGAGTGTGGTGTGGGTATTTCCCCTTTCCCTGCCCCTCCTCCTGTCCCCCCAGAGTGTGTGCTGTGATTGGCAGCTGGAAACTGTTGGCTTCTCATTACAGTTTGAAACCTAGAAGCCTCTGCTGATTGGCTGAGCCTTGGTAGGAGGAAGGATTATCAGGCAGTCCAGTGCTTTATAAAGGAGTGAGTCCGCAACCAGGTGATTGCAAACAGGGAGTTTGGAAGGGGAGAGGAAAGGGGGCGAGGTACTCTTGTCTTTTCTTTAAACCCTTTTTTAGCACAGCAGGTATGGGTGGTGTTAGTTCTGCTGCTGTTACCTGAACAGCATGTGCCATATTTGTCTTTCTCCCGGAAGAAAGAAGGGATTTAATCTGCACTAAGCGAGTCGCCATTTTGGAGGAAAAAATTAGAGGACTGGAGGCCCAAGTGTCGACCCTTCTCTCGATCAGAGAGGATGAAGACTTCCTTGATAGAAGGCAGCGTTTAATCCTGCAAGCAAGGCAGGTGGAAGAGCCAGAGAGGGCAGTACAGGATGGAGAAGAGAATTGGCAGCATGTAACTTCTAGAAGGAAAAAAAAGCCAGCACGGGAATCCCCCATTCCTACACAGGTAAGTAACTGCTATCAGGCTCTCACCACAAGTTCTGCGATGGAGAATGCTTTGGAAAGGACCTCACAAGGAAGAAATCGGAAGGGAACCACTTCAACTGGAAGGCATGGGATGCATAGTCCTAGGGATGGGGGTTCCACGACCACCACCCCCAAAAGAAGAAGGGGATGGTGGTGGTTGGGGACTCGCTCCTAAGAGGGACTGAGCCATCCATCTGCCGTCCGGACCTGGAATCGCGAGAGGTGTGCTGCTTACCGGGAACTCGAATTCAGGATGTGACTGAGAGGCTTACAAAACTGATCAAACCTTCGGATCGCTACCCCTTCCTGCTTCTCCATGTGGGAACTAATGATACGGCCAAGAATGACCTTGAGCGGGTTACTGCAGATTACGTAGAGTTGGGAAGAAAGATCAAAGAATTTGGAGCGCAAGAGATGTTCTCATCCATCCTCCCTGTTCAAGGGAAAGGACTGGGTAGGGATCGTCGAATTTGGAAAGTAAATCTGTGGTTGCGCAGGTGGTGTCTCAGAGAGGGCTCTGGTTTCTTCGACCATGGGACTCTGTTCCGGGCACAAGGATTGTTAGGAAGAGATGGGATCCACCTAACCAAAAGAGGAAGGAGCATCTTCGTGGGCAGGCTTGCAAACCTAATGAGGAGGGCTTTTAAACTACGTTTGTTGGGGGACGGTGACCAAAACCCTGAAAGGAGTGCGGAAGTCGGATACCGGGAAAAAATGCAAAGAGGAATGAGCATCAAAGGTGGACCCTTGATTCGAATGCAGAGAGTAGGGCGATCAACTGGTTATCTAAGGGGTTTGTATACCAATGCGAGAAGCCTGGGTAACAAACAGGAAGAATTGGAGGCCCTGGCCCAGTCCAAGAACTATGATTTGATTGGGATAACAGAGACTTGGTGGGATGACTCGCATGACTGGAGCGCTGTCATGAAAGGATATAAACTGTTCAGGAAGAGCAGGCAGGGGAGAAAGAGGAGGAGGAGTTGCACTGTATGTAAGGGTATGTCTACACTACAAAGTTAATTCAAACTAACAGCCGTTAGTTTGAATTAACTTTCATAGGCGCTACACTTACAAACCACTAGTTCGAACTTAATTCGAACTAGCGGAGCGCTTAATTCAAACTAGGTAAACCTCATTCTATGAGGACTAACGCCTAGTTCGAATTAAGTAGTTCGAATTAAGGGCTGTGTAGCTACTTAATTCGAACTAGTTGGAGGCTAGCCCTTCCCAGCTTGCCCTGGTATCCACTCTGGGCCAAAGCAGGGAAACTTTTCTGCCCCCTCCCGGCCCCGGAGCCCTTAAAGGGCCACGGTCTGGCTATGGTGCTTGTGCCAGTTGCAAGCTTGCTAGCACCCAGCCAGCAGACCCTGCACCTGGCATGGCATGAGCCAGCCACCCGCTGCCACCCAGCCCTCCGCCTCTTCCCAGGACCAGGCTGGCGGCTCCTAGGAGCCTGCCCAGTGCCGCAAGAGACAGGCGCCCGCCTGGTCTCGTGCGTAGATCGTGGACCTCATCGAGGTTTGGGGGAAAGCCTCCAACGTCCATGATCTCCGCACTAGGCACAGGAATGCAGCCGTCTAGGGCAGGATAGCTGCCAGCCTAGCCACCAGAGGCTACATGCAAACCCAGGAGCAGGTTTGCATGAAAATCAAGTTGGTCCAGTGAGACCCTCGACCCTGAGCTTAGAACATAAGAATGGCCATACTGGGTCAGACCAAAGGTCCATCTAGCCCAGGAGCCTGTCTGCCGACAGTGGCCAGCACGAGGTACCCCGGAGGGGATGGACCGAAGACAATGACCAACCCATTTGTCTCGTGCCATCCATCTCCAGCCTTCCATAAACAGGCCAGGGACACCGTTCCTACCCCCTGGCTAATAGCACTCAATGGTCCCAACCTCCATGACTTTATCTAACTTCTCTTTAAACTCTGTTATAGTTCTAGCCTTCACAGCCTCCTGTGGCAAGGAATTCCACAGGTTGACTATGTGCTGTGTGAAGAAGAACTTTAAAACTTATTAGTTTTAAACCTGCTGTCCATTCATTTCATTTGGTGTCCTCTAGTCC
>JANRFK010001605.1:25100865-25121621 GCA_030068395.1 Apalone spinifera | reverse complement strand
AGGTCTAGATGCACTAATTCGAATTAGCTTAGTTTGAATTAACTAAGTTAGTTCAAATTACTGCTGTAGTGTGACATACCCTAAGACAGCACTGTGATTGCTCAGAACTCCAGTATATAGAGGGAGAGTCTATGGCCCTGGTTCTCATGGGGGACTTTAATCACCCTGATATCTTTGGGAGACCAATACCAGCAGTACACAGAGAATCCAGGAAGTTTTTTGAGAATGTTGGGGATAACTTCTTGGTACAAGTGTGCTGCAGGATCCCACCAGAGGCTGTGAGCAGCTTGACCTGCTGCTCACAAAGAGGGAAGAGCTAATAGGGGAAATAGAGGTGGGTGACAACCTGGGAAACAGTGATCATGAGATGGTAGATTTCAGGATCCTGACCAAAGGAAGAAAAGAGAGTAGTAAAATACACACCTTGGACTTAAGAAAAGCAGACTTGGACTCCCTCAGAGACCTGATGGGGAGAATCCCCTGGGATGCTTCATGAAGGGGAAAGGAGCCCAGGACAGCTGGCAGTATTTTAAAGAAGCCTTATTGAAGACACAGAAAAAAACCCATTCCAATGTGTAGCAAGAGAAGCAAATATGATAGGAGACCGCCGGATTGGCTTACCAGGGAAATCCTTGGGAACTTAAGCACAACAAGGGAGCTTTAAAAAGTGGAAACTTGGACAGATGACTAGGGAGAGGTATAAATCTGTAGCTCGAGAATGCAGGGGAGTTATCAGGAAGGTGAAAGCGCAATTGGAATTGACTCGAAAGGGATGTGAAGGATAACAAGAAAGGTTTCTACAGGCATGTTAGCAAGAAGAAGGTGATCAGAGAGTATGCGGGGCCCCTATTGGATGAGGGAGGTAACCTAGTGACAGATGATGTGGGGAAAGCTGAAGTACTCAATGCTTTCTTTGCCTCTGTCTTCACGGAGAAGGTCAACTCACAGACTAATGCACTAAGTGACGCAATATGGGACGAAGGTGGACAGCCTTTGGTGGGTATAGAACAGGTTAGAAACTATTTAGAAAAGCTAAAAGTACATAAATCCCATGGGTCTGGACTTAATACATCCGAGGGTACTGAGGGAGTTGGCAAACGTCATTGCAGTGCCTTTGGCCATTATCTTTGAAAAATCTTGGAGATTGGGAGAGATCCCAGATGATCGGAAAAAGGCAAATGTAGTGCCCATCTTTAAGAAAGGGAAGAAGGAAGATCCAGGGAACTATTTACCAGTCAGTCTTACCTCAGTCCCTGGAAAAGTCATGGAGGGGATTCTCAAGGAATCAATTTTGAAGCACTTGGAAGAATGGGAGGTGATCAAGAATAGTCAGCATGGATTTATGAAGAGCAAGTCGTGCCTGATGAATCTGATTAGCTTTTATGATGAGGTAACTGGCTCTGTGGATATGAGGAAGTCAGTGGATGTGATATACCTTGACTTTAGCAAGGCTTTTGATACAGTCTCCCACAATATTCTTGCCAGCAAGTTAAGGGAGTGTGGATTGGATAAATGGACTGTAAGATGGATAGACAGCTGACTGGAAGGTTTGGCCAGTGGGTAGTCAGGATGGCAGTCGTTTTTTAGCGGAGTGCCCCAAGGTTCGGTTCTGGGACTGGTTTTGTTCAAAATCTTTATTAATGACCTGGATGAGGGGAGGGATTGCACCCTCAGCAAGTTTGCGGATGACACTAAGCTAGGGGGAGAGATAGATACACTCGAGGGCAGGGATACAGTCCAGAGTGACTTAGACAAATTGGAGGATTGGTCCAGAAGAAGTCTGATGAGGTTCAACAAGGCCAAGTATATAGACCTGCACTTGGGACGGAAGAATCCCAAGTATTGTTACAGGCAGGGAACCAACTGGCTAAGTGGCAGTTCTGTAGAAAAGGATCTGGGGATTACAGTGGATGAGAAGCTGTCAACAGTGTGCCCTTGTAGCCAAGAAGGCTAATGGCATATTAGGTTGCATTAAGAGGAGCATTGACAGTTGATCCAGAGATGTGATTATTCCTCTTTACTCGGCTCTGGTGAGGCCACATCTGGCGTATTGTGTCCAATTCTGGGCCCCCAATTACAGGAAGGATGTGGATGCATTGGAGAGGTCCAGTGTAGGGCAGCCAGAATGATTAGGGGGCTGGAGCATATGACCTACGAGGAGAGGCTGAGGGAGTTGGGTGTATTTGGTGTGCAGAAGAGAAGAGTGAGAGGGGATTTGACAGCAGCCTTCAACTTCCTGAAGGGAGGTTCCAGAGAGGCTGGAGAAAGGTTGTTCTCAGTAGTGACGGACAGCAGAACAAGGAACAATGGTCTCAAGTTGTGTTGGGAGAGGTTCAGGTTGGATATTAGGAAAAACTATTTCACTAGGAGGGTGCTGAAGCACTGGAATGGGTTACCTTGGGAAGTAGTGGAGTCTCCATCCCAAGAGGTGTTTAAGTCTTGGCTTGACAAAGCCCTGGCTGGGTTGATTTATTTAGGATTGGTCCTGCCTTGGGCAGGGGGCTGGACTTGATGGCCTTCTAAGGTCTCTTCCAGCTCTATGGTTCTATGATTGTATGAATGGGAGATAGGTGCTCAAGCCCTCCAAGAAGTATTTGTCAAGTGGGAGCAGCCGGATGTTGATTTGTTTGCAACGAGAGCCAACTGAAAGTGCCACCTATTCTGCTCCAGAGCAGCCCTTGGGAAGAGATCTCGGGGAGATATTCTCCCTGAAATGGGAAGCAACTCTCCTCTATACATTCCCACCAATTCCATTACTTCACAGGGTCATCACGAAAATAAGACAAGAACATTTTCATGTTATCCTCATTGTACCAGTATTGTTGAGGCAAACGTGGTTTCCTTACCTGTACAGATTAGCGATAGTGGATCCCCACATCTTCCCCCCGTAACACGATCTTCTCACTCAGCACCAATGCAAGATCCTCCATCCTGAACCAGAGAAACTCCACATCCAATACTGTTCAGTTTCATGCAGCAGCAATAGCAGCCTTCCACAGAAACAGCGAAGGCATTTCATTCTTTTCAGACCCACTCACTAAACGCTTTCTTACAGGCCTTCAGAACACCTTTCCATCAGTGCAGCCTTCAGCCCCCATCTGGGACCTAAGCCATGTCCTTAAAAGTTTAACTAAACTACCCTTCAGGCCTCTAGCAATTTCCTCTTGGATACATCTCTACATGAAAGTCGCCTTTTTGGTAATGATAACTCCTAGCAGAAGATTTAGGGACTTGGCAGCATTAATGATAGACTCCCTCCCCCGCCCATACACGGTATTTACCAAAGACAGAGTAGCACTTTGGCCTCACTCCAAATTCCTACTGAAGGTCCCATCTCCCTTCCATATTAATGAACTGATACATTTACTTGTGTTTTTTCCCAAGACACACGCCGACCCATCCTAACTGGTATTACACACCTTGGACATCTGAAAAGCACTTGCTTTCTATCTAGTTTGAACAAAACCATGGAGAAAATCAATAAGACTCTCATCATTTGCTGAACGGCCCAAAGGTCAAGCACTCTCTTCACAGAGAATATCCAAATGGATCTTGTCTTGCATTCACACATGCTAGACTATTCACAAGAAGCAAGTATCAGATACCATCACTGCTCATTTTACCACAGCCATTGACTCCAGAAAAGCTTTCTTTAAGAATGTACCACTGGAGGACATCATTTGCAAGACAGCCACTTTGTCTTCTGACCACACGTTTGCAAAACATTATGCTCTCAACTCCGCCATCGCTCCATCCATGGCGGTCGGACAAGCGGTGCTATCATCAATTGCAGTGGCAGGGCTCCAAATCTGCCTCCACAATACGACTACTGCTTTACCCAGAGTAGAGCACCCACGGGGACATCACTCAAAGAATAAAAGAGAGTTACTTACCCTGTGCAGTAACGGGTTCTTCGAGGTGTGTACCCCCCATGGGTGCTCCACTACCCTCCCTCCTTCCCCAGGTTGGAGCCTCTTTACTTCAGTGGCCAGGGTAGAAAAGGAACGGAGGGGGCCATGCTGTTGCATGCACCTAATGGACACCAACGGCACAAGGAGGCAATATGGCACATGCACGGTGCAGCAGGACACTACTAGAAAAAGCTCCAATTGCCAGTGCAAGGATCCACCAGCACCCAGAGTGGAGCACCCACGAGGACAAGCATCTCGAAGAACCCCCATTACTACACAGGGTGAGTAACTCTCTTTTCTCTTGCATTGCAAGCACCACATGTTGCTAGCATTTAGTTAGGGGCAGAGGTTTTCACTCCTCCTACTTCCTTGTCCAAAAAGGGTCTCCAGCCCATTATGGACCACAGGGAGCTCAAAGTTTATAGCCACTCACAAGTTTTCGATGATTTCCTTGGAGCTCTGTTATCCCTTCTCTGAATCCAGGAGATTGGTATGCCACCCTTGACTGAAAGGATGCCTTCTTCCATGTACAGGTTGAACCTCTCTGATCCCAGGTTACTGTTGTATCAGAGGGGCAGTTTGATCAGCAGAGTCATATAGAGGGCATTGCACTGGCACCACTCTAGGGGACGCCATGGCCGACCCAACGGGTAGCAGAAGCCATGCATGCAGCACACATACACCTAATTGGAATAGATATAAACAACACACCTCAAAGAACAACAGTTGCAAAGGTAAGGAACCATTTTTGTTTAGTGCCCTCTTCACATCATCAATCCCTCTTATCAAGGGATGGAAAGGGAGCCGAGGCTGTCAGGAATGCAAGAGATAGTTGAGTTCCTGTGGAGAACTTGCTGTGAGAGGCATTAGAAATATTTCCAGAGTTCCTTCACAGGTGGCTTAGGGTCATCTGGCTCCACAGTAGACTTCTTGGTGTACCCACAAGCTGCATAGACCTTCCTAATTATCTACACTGAATATTAGAGCAGTTGCTCTGACTTAATGTTATTGCCAATTTTCTGTTTAAAGCTCAACATTTCTAAATGCTCTAAAATCCACATCTTGACATTTCATGTGCATCATGAGCACATGGGGTTCTGTTAGTGATCCAAATGTGTGGGTGCTTGACTAAAGGGGATAAAAAACAGGGTGCAGGACATTACAGTAGAGGATTATATCAACACAGATAATCATTTCAGAATTACATCAACAGAGTGGATGAGTACCCACCAGCTCAAGCCTCATCTTCTTATTCTTCTGATAGATTGCACTGAGTGTGCATAGTTAGAGGAGTTAGCAGCAGTGGTATGCTGTGATATTTTTAGTATAGTGTGCAATTCTACATATGTGTTAGGTGATCCAGTGTTGCATCCTTCATGCAGTGTGACCTGTCACACTTGGTGTACACAAGGTCAAACTGTGTAGAGGACACCATTTTGTGAATCTATACCGTGGCATCCTCCTTGTGCAGGTAAAGCCAGATAGGATAATTCTATGGGCTGGACAAAGGGGTGTACAATGCATGCTCTTAATACATTTAAAAAGCAGAGGCGCAGTATCTGGGACTGGGCATGAGCTGGGAATCAGCTGATTCCCGCCTCGTACCCGGTTCCCGCTACCCCTTGCCTCCCACAGAGATGGTGCTGGTTAAAAGCTGGTTCCCCCACAGCACCGGCTCCTGCTCTGTCCCCTTGCTGCCTCTAATAGAAGCAATAAAGGGGGGAAGCGATTAGTCGAAGGATTAGTCAACTATCCGGTAAGCAAAAACCTAGTCACTCACTGCCCTGGCTTGTATACATAGTATACCACTGGCTAGAAGGATTTGTTAGCCTTAGAAGATAAATAGATCAAGGAGATAAGTAATAGTTCTTTGAATCTGAGTGTATCCTCCCCCGCACCTAGTTTTTGGTTCAAATCCCATCTTGAAACAGAAAAAGATTGAGAGGCATATTGCTAAAATGTATTTGTGTCAGGATGGCATTCTGTTTTGGGGTAAATAATCAAAAGTATTTTGTTTAAAAATAAAAATATATCTGAATTCTTACTGCCAAAGGAGGAGGAATAGGGATGAGAGGGGTTGAGTATCCATTGAGGAGAGAGAGGATAGATAGAGATGAGTGCTAGAGGAGGTGAAAGTGAGTGGTGGTGAGGACAGAAGGTAGGTGACTGGGAGAGTAACTGGAGAGAATAGGGCCAAGGGTACTTGTCAGTCTGACATTCTCTTCTCTGTGTGCCAGGATCGTGGCATTCCTTTTTGGTAAGCTGGGATCTGGAGGACCTACAAAATGTGGAAACTAGGTAAAATTACAAAGGATAAATATAAACAAATAGTACAAGTATGTAGGGGCAAAATTAGAAAGGCTCAGTCTAGCTAGACTCATAAAGGGCAACAAGAAAACATTCTATAAATACTTGTAGAAGCATGATGAAGACCAGTGACAGGGTAGGCATGTTACTCAATGAAAAGAGAAAAAACAATAACAAAAAATGTGGAAATTGCATAGGTGCTTAGTGATTTCTTCGTTTTGATATTCACCAAGTAAGTTAGTGGTGAATATGTCTAATATAACAAATACCAGTGAAAAATACCCAGGAGTAGGTTCAGAAAGCTTAAAATCGGGAAAGAAAAAGTTAAAATGTATTTAGACAAGTTAGATGTCGTCAGGTCACAAGGGCCTGATGAAATGCATTGTAGAATACTCAAGGAGCTGATTGAGATGATATCTAAGCCACTAGCTATTATCTCTGAAAAGTCATGGAAGATGGAAAAGATTCTGGAAGACTGGGAAAAGGGCAAATGGAGTGCCCATCTATAAAAAGAGGGGAAAGGACAACCCAGGATATTACAGACCAGTCCTTTGGCAGGAAAGATGATGGAGCAAATAATTAAGGAATACATTTGCAAACACCTGGAAGATAAAGTGATAAATAAGAGAATGGATTTTTCAAAAACAAATCTTGTCAAACCAACCTGACAGCTTTTTTTGAACATGTAACAAGCCTTGTGTATAGGGAGGAAGCAGTACATGTGGTGTATCCAGACTTTACTAAAGCTTTGGATACAGTCTCAATGACCTTCTCATTTATCAAACTTAGGAAATGTAATCTAGATGGAGTTACTATTAGATGGTTACCCAATCAATTATGCACCTGTTCACATAGAGTAGTTATCAATTGTTCACAGTCAGGACGGAAGAGAATAATGAGTGGAGTTCCACAAGGATCAGTTTGAGGATCAATCTTGTTCACCATTTTCATCATCGATTTAGATAATGGTATAGAGAATGTGCTTATAAAACCTGAAGATGATTCTAAGCTGGGAGGTGTTGAAAGAGCTATAGAGTATAGCATGAAAATTCACAATGATCTGGACAAACTGGAGAAATGGTCTGAGATGAATTTCACCCAGTTTAATGGGATAAATGCAAAGTACTTCACACCAGAAGAAATAATCCATCACACACACACAAACTGGGAAATGACTGCCTAGGAAGGATTATTGCAGAAAGGGATTTAAGAGTCATAGTGGACCACAAGCTAAATATTAATCCACAGTGTAGCACGGTTGCTGTAAGGAATAATTCTGGACACTCTGGATGCAGGTGAAAACAAGCAGAGGATTTATTGCACACAGTTGGAGTTTCCCTTGGGGTTAACCTGGTGAACACTAGTTAATCAAAACCGTACAGTAGATTATATAGGCAGCAGATGGGCGGAGTGGAAGCAATTTGATGGGGTCTGGCAGCAAAACGTAATGAGCACATAAGCCAGTGGTCCCCAACGCGGTGCCCACGGGTGCCATGGCACCCGCCGGGGCATTTATGTGCGCCCACCTAGTGACCAGGGCTGGCCCGATCCATTTTTGCGCCCTGGGCGCCCGGTGCATGCGTGGTGCCAACCCAGGCACCCGGCGCATGCGCGGTGCCAACCCAGGCGCCCGGCGCATGCGCGGTGCCACCCTGGAGGCGTAGCACATGCGCGTCCCCGCCCCCAGGTGCCCAGCAGCCCCAAAAGATTGGGGACCACTGACATAAGCCAGTAAACTACGAAGGTTACACAGCATCTCCGCCCGTTGCCAATTAAACATCTTATCAATAATATAGATAGTTATTCCTAACAAGCTCAATAAGCCAACATAAACAAGGCAAGCATTTTAATGGCAACTTTGTGTGTTGAAATTATGATGTGTCTACATCATATGATGATACCACCTCGTGTTGGAGTAGTCCTTGGGTCTCGGGCTTATCTAGGATTAAAGGAGACAGTGAGAACGACTGCTATAAAGTTTGTTTTGGTACCAGCCAGGGTCTTATCGGAGTGAGGCCTT
Organism: Apalone spinifera; assembly: GCA_030068395.1. NCBI lineage: Eukaryota > Metazoa > Chordata > Testudines > Trionychidae > Apalone > Apalone spinifera. The sequence goes on along the minus strand of JANRFK010001605.1, from coordinate 25,113,383 downwards.
CTTGGAATGTGGTTGCCAGGGTGACCAGGGTCATGTTAGCTGCTTGTTCTGTGTGTTTCCAGGCCTTGCCTCAAATTTAGGATTTTAATAGGGATTCTTAGCAGAATACCATGGACTGTTTCAGTTTACCCTTGTTGCAAAACAAGCAAACATCATTCTGGGATGCATTATCAGGTGTGTTGTAAGCAAGACACAAGAAGTAAATCCTCTGCTCTACACCACACTGATTAGGCCTTAACTAGAGTATTGCATTCAGTTCTGGGCATCATATTTCAGGAAAGATATGGACAAACTGAAAAAACTCTGGGAAAAAGCAACAAAAATTATTAAAGATCTAGAAAGCGTGAGGAAAGATTGAAAGAATTGGGCTTGTTTAGTCTGAAAAAGAGAAGACTGAGAGGGTGCATAATAACAGTTTTCAAGTGCCCAAAAGAGTATTACAAGGAGAAGGGATTAAAAATATTCTCCTTAAGCTCTGATGATAGGACAAGAAGTAATGGGTTTAAATTGCGGCAAGAGAGGTGAAGACAGTAGGGAAAACTTCCTGTCAGAGTGGTTAAACACAGGAATAAATTGCCTAGGGAGGTTGTGGAATCTCCATCATTGGAGATATTTTATAGCAGGTCAGGGATGGTCTAGATCAGGATTAGGCAATAATTTTTGATCAGGGGTGCACTCCAAGATTTGGAAAGTGGTCAAGGGCCACAATTCTTCCATTATATTAATGGACAAGATGCAGGGTCTGGGATAGAGGTTGAGTTCAGAAGGGAGCTTGAGGTAAGAGATTGGTGTGTAGGAGTGGTCTGGGAGGACGTTTGGGTGAAGGAGGCGGTTGTGACCTGAGACAGGGGACTGGGTTGCAGATTTGGGAGGGGGTATGTTTGCAGGAGGGAGGGCAGAGGGCTTGGGTTATGTGGGGCTGGGGGGCAGAAGGTTGGGGAGAGAGAGAATCTGGGTTGCTGCTGGGAGACTTACTTGTGTGATTCCCAGCCAGCAGCCCAGCATGTTCTGAAGCCTGCCTGGCCATGGCACAGGCCATGTGTGTCTGTGAATAGCTACAAGCCTGAGGGGAGAGGGAGGAGTACTTTGTACACTCCCTGTTCTTCAAACAGGAAGCTCCCATTGGCTGGAAACTGTGCACGAAGCCTCTTCCCCCTTCCTCCCCCCTCACCCCTGGGTTCAGCTAAAGACAAACAGCACCTTGGCATTGCTTTTCTCAGCATCATGTGTGGGGGAAAGGTAGGCCTGAGGCTTACTGCTGCACCCACAGGCCAGATCCGCAGCTTGGCAGGCCGCATCCAGCCTGCGGGCCGTATTTTCCTAGTCCTGGTCTAGATGATGTTTGTTCCTGCCATGAGTGCAGGAGTCTGGATTTGAAGTCCCTTCCAATTCTATAGTCTATGTATATAACAGTTTGGATTTTTCATGGCAGGCAGTGTTTTTGATTGCTTTTAATAGGTTTTCAATGGATTTCATGATGGTACGTACATATATGAAGTAAAATTATAATTCTGGGTAATTTTTTAATGTAAACGTTTGAAATGCTACTTTATGAATGAGATTAAAGTATTGTACGCAAAGGATGGCATTTTCAAAGTAATTCAAGTGACTTACAAACATGAATCTCATTGACTTTCAATGGGACTTGGACTCCTCAATTCTTGGCTAAGGTGAAGCTCCAGACTTTAGCAGATTCAGTATATCCAATACATCTATGTCTTCTGTGCTTTTTAAGGCACCAACATCAGTTAACTGTGAGTGGTCCTAATTTTCAATCTCCTCTAAATTTTTCCTGTGTTTGTGGGACATTTTAAATGTAAGTCCATCACTTATTTAATCTATTTTTCACTGTTTGTCCCACATTTTAGTTAATAAAACATATATAGCATCTTTCACTGGAGACTTTGAAGCACTTTATAAACATGCAAGGTAGATAAAGATTATAATACATATTACACTGAGCATGTGCTTTGCTGAATAGGAAATTGAATTGCAAATCTGAAGTGCTCAAAAATTGAGCAGGCCACTTTTTAAAACTTTTTTCTATTTTGCCTTTTGGCTTTAGAATCATGTTTCCTTTTCTCCAGCCCTATGAAGTCTAGAAACCTTTATTTTTTTATGACCTCAGAGATTGTCGTCTCATTGCAGGACTCCAAAAGTTCAGGGAAAACATCAGCTATCATGTTTCAGAGAAGTAACCACGCTAGCCTGTTTCAGCAAAAATAACAAGAAGCCTGATGGCACTTTAAAGACTAACAGATTACTAGAATATTAGAGCATAAGCTTTCATGAGCTACAGCTAACTTCCTCAGATGCTGAAATGAAGATGGCAGGAAGGAAAGAGAGACAGGAATATGAGAATTGCAACAGCAGGCAGCACAGGGAATGGGATTACCATGTGTTTAAGTGCTTTGTTGAATCAATCCTATATCCCTGTGCATGTCACTAAAATCCAGCAGCCATTAGCACTTCCACAGAATATTTGGAAAGCCAAATTTTGGTTAGAATTGAAGCAGAGTGCAGCTTCATACATACAGCAGCATGTTTTTTCTCTTCAAAGAATTTGTTCCTCTTGCATTCAAGAAGTTATGTCCACATTTGATTGCAGGTGAAGCCAGAACTTCTTTTAAATGCTTCTCAGAAGAGAAGCAAAACCCAAATCAAGGATTAGGGAAAATGTGGTTTGGAGAAAGAACCATTTAACAAAAAACTACAGTGAAAAGCTGTGGACTAAGATGTGGTAGGAAGGAGTGGGGGTAAAATTAGTCATTGAACACTGAAAAAACATAAACCACATGGCAAAATATTGAGACTAAAAATGATTAGAGCATGAATCTGCCATATAATCCATTAGAGCTGTGCAAATTCCTGGCTGCAAAACCCTGGATCTGTGAAAATTGTCAGGTTTTGTTTTTGTAGTAGACTTGGTCTGAACTTCACATCTGTAATATTTGTGAATATGGATGGAATATTTTGAATCAAAACAGTACAGAATTTACAGTATATTGTTCAGAATGACAATCCAGGAAGAGGTGGAGAGTTGACCAGAGCCTGCTAGTTTGCTCTTGGGCACTCAAACTGACTCTGCAGATCAGAGTAATTAGAGCAGTGGAGAGGGAAAGTAGGTAAATAGAGATATGACTTTGACAGTATTTCTTAGTGGATAACTGTGTCTCATGTCTCAGTTTTGTGGGTATTTTCCCCTTGACTGTGCTGTGTCCTGATCTGGAGGGCTAGCTCCTTATTTGAGGTGACAATTGAGGTTAAACCATTCAGAAGCAGAGACAGAGGGGGAAACTCTGAAATTTAAAACAGAGTGAACATGGCCTATATCGGTCTCAAAGGAATCGTTTTGTTATAATAAAACTAAGGAGCTACAACAGCTTCTTGCTTGCACTGAAATGTCAGAGGGATCTTAAAGCTTTCCTTGTCAATACTGTGACGTTAAGGAACTTGCCATTTTCATCATGCAGAAAAGGCATTATTTGATAGCACCTTAGGGAAATGCATCTTTTCTGGATGATAAGTTGGGTATCAAACCTTAAATTTCAAGGGAGAATGTTGAAGGACACAGGAAAATCATGGTTATTGGAATCGAAATGGAACATGCATCAGTGTCTGCATTTCCAAACTTTACTTGTACTACCACTTGAGAGTGAGCTGCATAGCAGTTACCGATAAAGATATCTTTAGACCCTCTTAGTTCTCATTTCGCTTCCAATAGCCATGACTAATTCTGCTTACTTTTTTCTTTGCAGATTGTTCCTGAAGAAGTCTCATGATTGAAATAGATCTTTCTTTATCAAGGCTCTCAAGCTCAGGCATTTTAGATTGAGATTTTATTTTTTTTAAAGTGAGATTTCTAGCATCCCAGTTGCAGCACCTTTAAAATTCTTCATCTGCAGATGAAGTGCTTAAAAACTTGAAACGATTGTTTTTATTCTCCCTGTATGTGACTTGATATGGGTCATCTTTTTTGTTTTCAATGTGCATTCTTGCTGAATCTGTTTTATGTTGTGTCAGATGACAGCCACACCAGATACTATTTATTTTCTCTCATTTTGTCAATATAACATTGTGTTGGTTTCACAAACTAATCTTTCTGAAAGTTTGCTGTACTTCTAGTTCATGTCCTATTCGGAGGAAAATATTTTGTACGGGGATACATTTTTTATACAAAATAATTAGCAAATTTTGATTAATATTTTTTCACATAAGTTAATATAAATCTTCCAGTTGTGGTCACAATTTGGTAAAACGTATTGTCTTACCACTTAATTCATGAGAAAATATTTGGGTTTTTTTTCTGCTTAGTGATTATTGTGTGTCTTACTTTGAAAAGTGAATATCTGTAGCAAAAAAATATACAGCCCTGTGGTAAATCACATATCTTACTGTGTAAAAAACCTCACATTTTGGAGTATGCTCTCATTTGAGATCACCTCACTTATCTCCTGCTCACTGAAATAAATTATACTCCAAAGTATGTCATTTGTATGGATGTGACTCTGCTTATTTATGTACATTGCTGTCTTCTATTCATGTCAAACAAATTGAGGCACGGTAAGCACTTGTGGTGTGTACATTCTAAGATTATGTGTTTGTAGAAAGCTAAACATAATGAAGCTGAGCAAACTGCTGAAGTGAAATAAATAATCACTTATGAGTATTTCCAGTAGAAAGAAACTGGAATTTTGTAACCTTGCATAAAAAATTGAACACTGAAAAATTACTTTATATTTTTGTCTAGTTCCAAAAAAGGTATATTTCTGCTAAGTTGAACTATTACAGAAACACAGCAGGTGAGAGAACATCTTTTATTGGACCAACTTCTGTAGATGAGAGCGCTCATTTCACGTCAGAAACTTTCCCTCTCACCAACAAAAGTTAGTCCAATAACAGATATTACCTCACCCAACTTGTGTCTAATATCTTGGGACTGACATGGGTACAACAACACTGCATAGGTTTAACTATTGATGTTATTGTGACCTGTTAAACTTTTGTCTGAAAATATGGCATATTCTTTTGCTTTTGCTTCATCTTCCTCCATGACACACAGACCAAAGAAGAAGCACTGCATCAGAAAAAATGTGATTATGGCAAATATATCTAGGAATATAAAACTAGGCTTATAAAGACATGCTTCACTTTAATGAGAAGTTGAGGCCTCCTTTGGAGTGCTTTAATTTCTATTTGAACTTGGGTTTTTTATCCATGTTTGAATTTATTTAATTTAGTGGCCTCACCTGCAATGATAAATTTAAATCTATGAATTAGAACGGTATTTTACATACAGTATGCAGTGTTAACCCGTGGGGCAAAGTCCTACTGACGATTTTCAAGTATCCACTTGTCCAAATAATATGTCTAGAAGTAATGGGTCCCTAAAAATGTTATATTCTGAAAAGTTATAGGCGAGATTTCTTATGGCTATTACATAATTTCTTAAGCATCTTATTGTAAGTGTTGTGTCCATGGAGTAATATTTTAATCTTTTTTGTAAATAGCTTTTAAAAATCCTTTTCAGCTGGGACGTTTTCCCCCTTACTCACTTCCCCCTATTTTTCTACTTACAGTATCAAAGGAAATGTGAAGTATTGTCTAATGTTTGAAGCATGAAGTGAGGAATTCTTTTCCTGGTGCTGTCACTAATTTATAACTGTGGGCAAGCCACTGAACTTCTCTGTGTATTAGTTTGTCAGTTTACTCATCTGTAAAAAGTGAGATACCTACTTTTCTTCCTTGAGAGGTATTCCCATGAGTGCTCCCCTCTAGATGGTGATGTACCTCTGAACTGTTGCATGGAGACTTTTGCAGCAGTGTCCCTGGGTCATGTGTCTACAGGGTGTGTCTTGCAACTCTCTGAGCAGGACCTGGAGTGGAAAGTCAGATCCCTTTCTACCATCCCCAGCTGAAAACAAAGTGCAACAATTGCATTAGCAAAGCACTCTCTTTAGATGTTCTTTAGTTAGAGTAGTTTCCTTCTTTTATACCTCTTAGTTAGGTTCTGAGTGTGGGGGAAATCCTCCACTTCAGCAAACCTTTAACATTTCCAGTTGCCAGGATGTCCGAATCTCCAGACTTCAAGAGACATGCCTCCTGCAGGGAGGCTATGTCCATCTTTGACGGGCAAAGCCCAGAGTGTTTGCTGTCTGAGGCAGGGGTATATCCTCCAAAGATGTATCTGTTGTACAAAACTGAAGTCCAGGGCACACAGAGATAGGAATTGCACACTGAAAGTCTTCCTAATGGAAAAGTCCTTTGAACTAGCCTCTGACCAAGGACAAGGGGAGCAGTCAGGAACAGGCTCCCAAGAAGGTCAATCAAAAAGTCCTTGAAGCTGCTGAAAGTGGCAGAAAAAGCACTAGAAAACTTGGCTGCAGAGAGCACAAAAGAGAAAAAAGTGCTTTCCAGCAGCATCCACCATCCCTGCTACTTTCCCAGCACCTCAGACAGACTTGGCACTGACAGCCATTCTACTCCCATTACAGCAGCAAGGACTTGTCACTCCTCGTCTGCAAAGAACAATGCAGCTCTGTCAGTGCAGGCACCAGTATACAACAGTTTGTGAGTCTCCCCAGTGCCAGCATCCTCCCTGCTTGTGGCACCCCTTTCACCTACTCCGCATCATGGTTACTCATGGGAGGCGTCCCCCTTTTCCACTTATGAGGAGTCAGGCTTTTTTTTCCTCACAACTTGCCTCTCTCAAGAGCCCACAAGCTTGACAAACAGCCTATTACAACTACCTGTCACCATAGTATGGGCACCAATGGGAGCCACCCCCGTCACTATTCTCAGGTCCCTGGCTATGTTAGAATCATGGGGACCCTATAAGTCCTATCTCAAATGGCAGGACTGCCCTGGGGCGGGAGGCACCATCAAATTTCTATCACCACCTCACAGCCTACTGGGCAAATGGGACTTACCTGTCGACAGCCACTCAGAATACATAGTCCATAACCTATCTTCTCAGGCCAATGATGCCCCTTGCTATCAGACAAATCTACTCTGCCTCCACAGACACCAACTATAAATTATTATACCCATTTCCAGGACCTATTTAAATGGGTGACAGTGCAACTCCACATATATATATGAAGGAGTTGTCAGAAACCCAGTTTGAATTCACCAGGCATACTGCAACCACCCTTCTCAGCTTTGGCAATCAATGTAGCAATTCTAGATCCCACAAAAATCAGCGTGGCAGACTCCAGCCACAGCAACACCCATTTTTGCAGGAGAACTGATCACAAGTACTGTGTCTCCACTAAGGGCTCAAAATATCTCTTCACCCATCCCTCCTCTAATTCACAAGTGGTGGAGGTTGTGAACCAAAAGTCTAAACAATAAAGCTACGTCTACACTGCAGGGTTCTTGTGCAAGTAAATTTACAATAAAGCAGCCACCTTTCACGCAGAACTTGGCCCCCACCAGCTGGTGCTTGGGCAGGGCAGTGGCTCTCCACATGGCGCTTGGCTCCCCTGGCCAGGGCAGCTACCCTTCATGCAGCACTTCGCCCCATTAGCTGGGGCAGCCACTCTTCAAATGGTACTTGGCCCCACTGGCTGGAGCAGCCACCTTCACCCAGCACTTGACCCCGCTGGCTGTGGCAGCTGCTCTCCATATGACCCTGCCAGTCGGGCCACATAGCTGCTGCCAGAGCTGGAACTAGGGCCATGGTGAGGCTGCCCCAGTAAGGACCGCTTCGCAGCACACCCAGCTGCCCCACTCACCCTGCTGCTGCTTGGGGAAGTGGGAGAGAAAGGAATTCCCTGGGAACCCGACCAGGTGGGGCTAAATAAAAGCTGGGGGCATGGCCCAGCAGAAGGGAATTCCTGCCTAAAAAGAACAGAGAATGGAAACCAATTCTCAACCTCAGATGATTAAACAAGTTTGTAAAGAAACAAAGGTTCAAAATCCTCACCCTCTCTACAATAATCCCAGCATTAGAGCAGGGAACCTGGTTTTCAGCCCTTGACTTGCAAGATGCTTATTTTCATGTTGCCATATCTAGCACGATAGTCATCTCTTAGATTCCTACCTACTTTGCTCCCTGAACACCGCAGCAGACGAACTCAGCAGATGGTTTCTCACAGACCTGAGTGGGACCTGAACAATGAGATCTTCAGACCATATTCAACTAACAGGGTTACTTAACCACATAGACTTCTTCACCATGGTCAAGTACACTAATGGCAAAACCTTTTGTTCCAAAATGGGTCTTGGCAAACATTTGATAGGTGAATCGCTCCTCCTTGACTAGCAGCCATACCAGGCCTATGGGTTTCCACCCACTCCACTACTACACAAGGTGGTACATAAAATATGACTCAACCAGGCAACAGTAATCTTAATCACCCCAGCATGGCCCAGACAAAACTGGTACCATTATATCCTTCAGATGTCCATCTCTCCTCCTTCACACTACCTCCTATTGACAACTTGCTAACACAGTAATAGGGCCAAATCTGAGAGACAAACATAAGGATCCTTCAGCTTAAGGCATGTCTCCTGTCTTCATAATAAATCCAGAATGTCCTATTACACAGTAGGAAATCATGTCCCCGTACAACCTACACATACAAACAGAACTGCTAGGTCTAGACTGGCCCCCTTTTCCGCAAAAGGGATGCAGATGAGGCCAGTCGGAATTGCAAATGCAGCGGGGATTTACATTTTCCCCGCTCCATTTGCATGAACATGGCTGCCGCTTTTTTCCATTTCGGAGCTTTGACAGAAAAAAGCGCCAATCTAGACAGGGCTCTTGCGGAAAATAAAGCCTTTTCCGCAAGAGCTCTTATTCCTTTTAATGGTAGAAAAAAATTGTGTGTCTGAAAACTGTAGGTACTGGGGGCACTTATAATTTTTTTTAAAGGGGGGGTACTTTTTTTTTAAAGGGGTACTTTATAAAAAAAAGTTTGAGAAACACTGCATTATATCATCCATCAGGGAGGGGCATGGTCCAACTTCCTTTGAACTGAGGCAATCAAACTTTGGAACTGGTGCATATGGCTCCAGATTACCCCTACAGCAACCTATCTACTGGGAGTTCTCAGTGTTACGGCTGACAGTCTCGGCTGTCTATTTTCAGACCAACACGAGTGGGAACTGGACACAACAGCCCTCCAAGAAGTGTTCTGCAAGTGACGTCAACCCAACATCGACCTCTTCGTGACCCGGTCCAACCGTAAATGCCACTAATTTTGCTCCAGGGCAGGCCTGGGAAAGGGATCTCTAGGCAGCGCATTTCTCCTGAAATGGGAAGCCCTACTCCTATACCCGTTCCCACTGCTGCCCTTGGTACATTGGGTGATCATGAAAACGCAACAGGACCAAGCACAGGTCATACTAGTAGCATCATTGTGGTCCAGGCAGACCTGGTTTCTGTACCTGCAGCCACTGATGATCTCTGCTCACCATACGTTCCCATGGCATTGCAACCTTCTATCCCAGCATCATGGCAAGAGTCTCCATCTGGACCCCGTAACACACCATCTTGGCTCCTTCATGACTCCATGATGCCGAAACTCCCTGCTCTAAAAGGTTAAAACAAATACTAATCAACAGTCAACAAGCTTCTATAAGGAAAACTTATAAATGGAAGAGATTCTCAAGGGATTCAGCAAAAACATAACATTCCACCCCCACCACTCTCATACAAATCATACTGGACTACTTCCTTGAACTATGGGAATCAAGTCTCTCTTTTGACTCTGTAAAAGTCCACGCTGCAACAATTGCAGCATTTCATGAACTGCTGGATGGGGTCTCCCTCTCTTGGCATCCCATGACCAAATGTTTCTTAGTGGGCTTACAGAATGTGTTTCCCACAGTAAGACCACCCAATCCTTTGTGGGACCTCAACCACATCCTAAAGAGCCTCACAAAGCTGCCCTCACCACATGTTCCTGGCTACATCTGTTGATGAAAGTAGCCTTCCTCATAGCTATCACTTCCAGCAGACAGGCTGGCGAGATAGCAGCTTTGATGGCAGATCCCCCTTACACAATTTTCAGTAAGGACAAGGTCACACTTGCACTTCACCCAAAATTCCTCCCGAAAATCCCCACATCCTTGCATATTAATGAACCAATCCACTTACCTGCATTCTGTCCAAAGACAGGCAGCGTTATATACTCTCTATGTCCGATTAGCAATTGCTTTCTACCTCGACAGGACCTAGTTCTGGAGAAAGTCCATAAGGCTTTTCATTTCTTTCACTGAACGCTCAAAAGGACATGCTGTCTCCTCGCAACAAATATTGAAATGGATCTCCTCCTGCATCCATACCTGCTATACCATCCATAACAAGCAACTGCCACCTGTTCAGTCACCAGGGTGGTGGCATCAACCACAGCCTTCCTCAACAATGTCCCACTCAGGGATCTCTGCAGAGCAGAAACCTGGTCCTCTGAATACACATTCACCAGGCACTACATTTTGGCATCTGGTCTAATACCAACAACATCAATAGGACACGCTGTCCTCTCCACTGTCTGCAGGACACAGCTCCAAAACCCGTCTCCATGAGAAGGACCCTGCTCTTCAAACACCTAAAGTGGAGCAACCACAGGGACAATGCTCAAAGAAGAGAGAGTTACTCACCTTGTACAGTAACAAGAGTTCCTCGAGATGTGTGTCCACGTGGGTGCTCTGCTACCTACCCTTCTCCCCTACTTTGGAGCTTCTTCAGGGCTGTATCCAAGGTAGAGAAGGAACAGAGGTGCCGAGCATGCCATCAATGGACACTAACAGCACGAGGGGACATTACTGCATATGCGCAGTCCAGCAGGGTACTGCTAGAAAAGATCACCGGCATGAGGATGCACCAGCACCTAAAGTGGAGCACCCAAGGGGACACACATCTTGAAGAATCCTCATTACTGCACAAGGTGAGTAACTCTCTCTTATGAAAGCTGTAATTGATGCAGTTTTCATCTAGAACTTCTGGAGAGTTACAGTAATGATCAAATGAGGAGGTGAAAAATTCAGTATTCAATTTATGAAGAATTCAACATACATAGGACCTCGCGGACTAGGTATCCAAGATAAGTGGAGGATTCTCTTGCAAGTGGGGGTATCGTATTTCTCTGAAAGGCTTCCAAACTTATCAATAGAAATTTGGAATTTCATCCCTGTTCGTAAGCTTAACTGACACTGAGTGTCTGCAGGCACAGCCGCACCCCACACCCCCTCCCCTGCAAACTCCCAGTGGCTATGGTTCACCATTCCAGGCTAATGGGGGCTTCAGGAAGACGCAGGCCACAGTTTTTATCCATCCTAGGAGACAGCACAGCGTAGTCAGGTAAAGACATATGAAGGGTTGGGGGTATGTTCCAGACTACATACGCTACATGTTTCTATAAATGCCTAAGCCATGGTACGCTACTATTTTTAGCAGTGTAGCATCTTACAGCCTCTCTGCTGCTGGAATCTTTTCTTGTTACTGGGAAAAGCTGAGAAAGCAGGAAAAGTCTCTGCCAGTTCCCACGTCTGGAGTCTCCCCATGCTTTCTCCTCCATAGACTTTCACTGACACATGTAGCTACACATCACGCTGTGGACCCAGCCTCCATTTCACTGACATGTAGCTTCAAATACATTGCATACCGCTGCCAGTGCCATGTAATATAGATGTAGGCTCTGGTGCCAATTTGTGGCAATTAAAACTTCATAGGACTTAAGCTGGCCAAAACCTCAGGGAAATGCTCTTTTGACACAATACCATTTGTCAGAGATAGATGATCTTTGTTAGTAATAAATGCAATTATGTAAGTTAAGTTCTCTCCATTTCAGAAACATAGAATAGTTCAAAACTGTATCTACGGATGTATTGCTTTGAGGTAGTCCAAAAGATACAAACAACTTACACCTAAAAGAAATTGTCCTAATTATTTTGAAGACAATAATCACTAAACACACTAATGGGTCCCAAAGAAGATCAGCAAGTTGGATAACACTGGTCTACAATTTTTTAGAAGTTGTCTGCTTCGGAGATAAAATGTGCTATTTATTATGTATTTTGATGTGCTGAATTCAAATATGACAATTAAAACAACTGATTGGCTACTGTTTCCAAGATGTTTAAGTTTTTACATTTTACGTCTATGTATATTGTGTAGATAGAGTTTTCATCATAAATTGTAAACCGAGATCTTTTCATGTGTTTATGGTTGCTTTACATGATAATATTTCACCTGTCCTGTTTATGTAACACTTTATAAAAAGGCAAAAGGGTTATATAAATAAAATTTATTATGAAACAAAAGACAAAAAACTATTATGTACATCGTTTAGTCCTATTCAGTGTATACTAGGCGCTTCTTGGCTTGTCTCTTGTATTCATTAAATGGAGCATCTCGTGTCGCTGTCCAGCAATAGTCTGCAAGCATTGATGGGCTCCATTTGCCCTGATAGTGTTTCTCCAATGTTGCAATGTCCTGGTGAAATCACTTGCCATGTTCATCGCTCACTGCTCCGCAGTTTGGTGGAAAAAAATCTAGATGAGAGTGCAAA
>JANRFK010001605.1:25089410-25100765 GCA_030068395.1 Apalone spinifera | reverse complement strand
TTTGACTACATTTATTTCAGAAGCATTTTGGCTGTAGAGCAGTGTAATCAAACTATTGTTGAGATTTTGATAGATCTCTCTAACCTTTTTTCTTGTGTTTTAAATACTTGACTGAGTTTCAGATGGTCTGCAATATTTGTCCAGATCTGTCACTGGAATTTTGATATTTCTAAAAGAATCCCGAGTCTGCCTATTCATGCTCTGTTGACTATACATATCCTAGTGTGATATTGCATAATTTGCTTGCTATAGTATTTCTGCCAGTTAATGTTTGAGGAAACCAGAGAATATATGTAACATTGAGTAAATGGGGAATATGAAACAATCCAATTAATAGGGGTATGTCTACACAGCAAACTTATTTTGAAATAACAGCCCTTATTTTGAAATAACTTTCTTAGCATCTACACAGCCAAACTGCTATTTCAAAATAAATTCAAAATAGTGGCGCTCTTATGTCGAATTTGGTAAACCTCATTCTGCGAGGAATAATGCCAAATTTGAAATAGCAATTTCGAAATAAGTGCTGTGTAGACACTGATTTCGAAATAGGGAGTCTCCAGCCTTCCCAGCCACAACCGAGAACACTCCACTTCCTCCCTCCCTCCCCGGAGCCCTTAAAGGGGTAGACTCTGGCCACAGTGCCTGTGCCAGCTCCAAGCCTGCCAGCCCAGAGCCGGCAGTCACTGCCCCTGACTCAATGGCCCCAAAACATGAGCCAGCAAGCCACTGGCAGCCAGCCCTCCACCGCTCCTCAGGAGCAGTCTGCCAGCTCCCAGGAGCCTGCCAGGGCCTGGAGAAGGCGGGCGCCTTCCTCGTCCAGGGTGAAGCTCATGGACCTTATTCAGGTTTGGGGAGGATGCCCCCAACGTCCATGATCTCCGCACTAGATGGAGGAATGCGGCCGTCTATGGCAGGATAGCTGCCAGCCTGGCCACCAAAGGCCACATGCGAACCCAGGAGCAGGTTCGCATGAAAATCAAGTTGGTCTGGTGAGACCCTCAACCTTGAGCCCTGAGCTTCCCCTCCCCCTTCTTCTTCTTGCTTCTCCCTTCCAGCTCCCTCCTGCCAGGTTTCCCCCTCCCTCTCACACCCTCTCTTCTCCCGCCTCCTTTCCCCAGTCTCACCAGAGTTTCATTCCTGCTCCCCCCCATTTTGTTAAATAAAGAGAGTTTGTGTTCATGAAAATACATGTATTTTATTTGACATCAGGAAGGGGGGTTACGAAGGAGTAAGTGGAAGGATGTGAGGGAGGGAATGAGGCACAAGCCCCCAGTGGGGCAGACCAGGAAGGCTCTTAGTTCTCCTCAGGGTGGAAGCTCTCCCGCAGGGCCTCCTGGATGTTGACAGCCTCACGGTGGACCTCCCGGATGGCAGCCTACAGAAAGTGCAGCCAGGCTCGCAACAACGTGTCCAAGAGAAGCACCAGAGTGCCCAGGGGCAGTTCTGACTCCATGTTGCAGAGTGCTGCGGTGTCCCGAGTGAGGGCAACCAGAGCACGCAGAGACAAAATGCTTTGCTGTCCCTCATTGAAGTAGGCAAGCAATCAGGGAAACCTGAGAACTGACTGTCCGCGGGGGGGTGTCCCTTTAAGCCCAGATCTTTAAGCAGCCCCACACAGTAAGTCCTGACCCGGTGCTCTGCTGGAACTGGTTCCGGCCAGCCTTAAATGAGATTCAGAGTCCACTCAGTTTGGATGCACTATTTCGAAATAGCAAAATGCTATTTCGAAATGCATTTTGTGTGTAGACACGTTATTTCGAAATAACACTGTAGCGTAGACATACCCTAGGAGATTACACTGTATTCTTAACACAGATGTCCATGAAATCATTGTTATAGAGATTACAGAATGACAAATGCAATATCCTGGACTAACATGGTTACATCACCATGAATAACAAATGTGAAAGCATACGGGATCTACTTTTTCAGCACATTACTGGCTAATTCTGTATTCTAGTGTACCTCTTCAGAGTTTCATTTTACAGCTTTAGATATGTATCTTTTTACATTTCCTGTATTCTTTGTTTTTTACAGTTTATATTAGATTGGGTACCTCTTATTTTAAAATCAGAATGGAAATCGCCCACTTCATGGCATTTTTGGAAGACTATCTAGTGCACCTAGGCCCATCCAGTTAGGGACTAGATCCTAGCTAGGCAATGTTATGCTGCTTTGATTTTTGAAGCCAAGGTTCATTTGCATCTGCTGTTACCATTTGATTGGGAGCATATAGAAAAGAAAAAACTTAAACAACGAATTGTCCTGCAGCATCTTAGAAACTAACAAAACATGCAGATGGCATCATGAGCTTTCATGGGCACAACCCACTTCTTCAGATAAATAGAGCAAGGGGTCCAGGATATAAATAAATAGCAGAGAAAGACAGGGGGTGAAGAAGGAAAACAAATCTTGTCAGTTAGTGTCCATGATAAGTGAGGCTAATAAAGTGGGCTAAAAGTGCTCTGTACCTAGCTTTTGATGTCATTAGGGTGTGGACTGTAGTGGCCCATCCCATTCAGGTCTTGTTACCTTTTATTGGAAGGTCTCATTAGCTATAGATATTCCTGATCACTCTACGAATGGTGAAGGTAGGAGCAACAGCTCATCAAAGAGATTATTGCTATAGAAGAGAATGGGCCAAATTATTTTCAATTAATTTTGGCCCATTCTCTTCTAAAGCAATAATCTCTTTGATGCGCTGTTACTCCTACCTTCACCATTCATAGAGTGATCAGGAATATCTATAGCTAATGGGACCTTACTAATTATTGTTGAACTTACCCAAAGCTTCATAAACCCGTCACATCTGTTCGAGACCCAGACGTAATCCTAGGCTATGTCTACATTACCAGGTTATTTTGAAATAAAATATAATTCCTGAAATAACTATTTCGAAATAAGCTTATTCCTCTTCACAAGCAGGAGTTATTTTGAAAGAAGAAACCCATTATTTTGAAATTACAGGCTAGGTAATGTGGACGCTCGCCTTGTTGTTTTGAAATAACTCCCTAGTGTAGACATGCCCCTAGTGAAGAAAGTACAGTGTACTGTCAGATGTCTGCATCTGATATTATGGAATGCACAGCTTAGTTTATCTAATAGCTCAGGTTATGATACTGTTGCAACAAACAGGCCTTTTTCTGAGAAGTGCAGAGAAAAAATTTTAAGTCAACAGTCTCAACATCCATTGAAGTAGACATTTTGAATTTCAGAATGCAGATATCCTCATATAATTCAAAGGAAAGATTAGTTTTCTAGAGTTGATACAGTTTAAGCAAGTAAATGTATTACATTTGATTTACTTCAGTATGGAAATAAAAGGCTAATGAACTGCTTGACCACAGTCAAAGTGAGGGAGGAAAAAGATTATTCGAATTGGTTAACATAATACAAGAAGCGAAAAGTTATTTTAATCTAGATATAAACTGTATGAAATGGGATGCAATTTATTGTTATGTGATTCCAAAGTATTAGAGACCATGCTGGCAACTAGTTGCAAAATACTTTCCATTGTAAGTTTTCAGTTGCTTATAACTTTGACAGACTTTAACCATTAGTGCAGAAATTTTTGTGACACATGTCTATATCTGACATTTGATGTGTTAGCAAAAAAAAAAAAAACCACATACATACACACAACCCCTCCTCCCCCACAAAGCTCTCATTTTTTTCCTAAGAATGAAATTAGGAAATTGTTTGGCCAATAGTTTGTATTTATTTAAAATGTTTTAAATGCTGAGAAGTTCTAGTATCTCCATGTTTTGATGCAGGGATTTGAACTCTGACACAGAATTTGCTCTAGTATCAGAGGTGCCAGTTCCAGTGAATAACCACCCAAATTTGTAGCCATCTGAAAATCCCTGTTTGCACATTCTCAGGTGTTTGTTAGTTTGGCTGCAAAATTCTCCAACATTCCTTCTCCACTAAGTAGGATTTTTCCTTCAGTTATTCCTTATCTGCTACAGTGGCACTGGACATCAGAACTAATCAGACACACATTTTTCTCTGCTTTCAGACTATATCTTCACTGCACACTTATTTTGAAATAACTCATATCAAAATAACAGTGCACATCTACATATCAAGCCCATTATTTCAAAATAATTTTGAAATAACAGGCTTCTTACTCTGATTTCTGTAGCCCTCATTTCACAAGGAGTAAGAGAAGTCACAGGAAACATGTTCTTCCTTCAACTTCCTAATGTGTAGACAGCACCAAAAGCCAAGTTAAACTACTTTGACTTCAGCTACACATTTAACATAGCTGAAGTTGCATATCTTAATTCAACTTTAGCCTGCAGTGTAGATGGACCCTCGGTGCTCCCACTTCTGACACCCAGACATCCATGGATGAGTAGGAGAAACTACCTGACTCTCGTGCAAGGGATTGGGTGGGGGGAAGAGAGAGAATGGTAGTGACAGGAGAAGGCACGGGGTGGAAGTTTTTGTAACTGTTAGAGAATATTCTTCTTGGGTCTTGCAGCAAGAGAAGGAATGGTCTTATGCTTAAGACAGTTGAATGGCACCCTGGAGAACTGGGTTCTGCCCTACACTGCCATAGAGTTTGTATGGGGTAGCACACAAGTAACTTATAATGACCCCATGTGAAAAAATTGCATGTTCCTCTTTTACTGGGTGCCTAACTTGAGATCTAGGACCTGATCTGTGAGAATTTCTGAGCTAACACAAGTGCAAGTGAATTCAAAGAAAGTTTGCTCTGAGTATGTATAAAGTGCCATAAAATGCTGAGTTCTCTGAAAAAATCAGTCTCTAGGCTTCTTTAAAAAATCATCCAAACTTAGCCTGCACTTTTGGCAGTTCTGGCTTTAATCTCTCTCTGCCTCAGTTCTCTATCTTGGGAGTGTGATTTTGTTTTTACCAAAATAGTTGAACCACTGCAGTCCCTAGAGTGGGTACAACTCTACTGGTATAGAGATGCTGTCACGGGTCAAGCATTCACCTCCACGATGCCTCCTGCTGGTTCAGCACCCAGTCCCTTCCTGCCCATGGTGCAGTTTCCTCTTAGTACTGCCCTATGTCAGTGCCCCTGCACTCTAGGGTTCTCCCCTCCCAGACAACCCCCAGTTTCCTTCTACCCACCTTGCCTCAGTGACCCACTGCCAGTCATCTTCTAACCCCTATCTCAGGGGCAAACTGCAGTCTGAAATGGCCACTCATTGGCAAGGGGGTGTGGACCTGCTGCCTTCTATCCTGGCTGTTGCCCATCAGCCCTAGTTCCTTCAGGCCCTGCAGCCTGGGAGAGAGGTCAGGCCAGAGCTCCCAAGCTCTACCTGCCTTTTCCAAGCACCACTCTGTCTAAGGAAGCCTCTAGCTCCCCTGGTAGCCAGGTCCCTCCTGTTCCATAGCTGGAGCAAGGGTGTCTGTTCTCCTCGCAGGAGCCCTTATTTAGACAGCCCTCAGCTAGGTCTTAATTGGCTGCTGTGTGCTACAGCTGCTTGCCCCAGTCCTCTCTCAGGGCTAGATTGAAAACTTCTTAGGCCAGTGCGAGGCAGATGCCCTGTCACAGATGCATAATACTTGCATAGCTTATTCCCATCCTTGTTGAAGCATAGTGAACACTTTCAGGAAGAGCAAAATAACTTTAAAAAAATAAATATAAGCAAGCTAGAGGCAAAAAGAAGCAACATGAACTTTAATTTGTAAAACTGTTGGAACAGTAGGCAGTCAGGCTAGAATTCTTAACAAATGAACCCTGACCTCTTTTCTACATGTCCTTTTTAATAACCTGGTTGAGAAGCATCTGCCAGCTCTGGTTAATGTGCACCTTTCAACACCCTCAGATCAGCACCTAATTTAATGCAACTGGTGGTCTCTACTCAGGAAGGAGCCTACAGCTATTCCAGAATGAGGCTGAAATTCCATTGTGAAAGCTCTTTGGAAAAGCTTACATACTTCCTACTCATGGTACACCCAGCTGTAGCCTATGTCTTGTAAAAGTGAGTGAGAGAATTTTCCTATGGCTTGCTCATTATTGGGGATAGACTGACATAGAGTGGAACTGATTTGTGATTGCTTAGAAAGCAGTTTCATGCATTCTAACAATGATTGTGC
Source organism: Apalone spinifera (assembly GCA_030068395.1). NCBI lineage: Eukaryota > Metazoa > Chordata > Testudines > Trionychidae > Apalone > Apalone spinifera. The sequence continues at coordinate 25,094,687 of JANRFK010001605.1, read as the reverse complement.
TTTGCGTGTGCAGTCTCAAGTCCATTGATTGTTCCCTGTTTCCCAGAATAACTGGTCTTCCAAAATGTGAAGTATGTACCAGAAATCTAATGTGCAAAAATAAACTTCATTGGGCATGACTGCTACTCAGCTCCTTCAAATCTGAGTAAGTTTAGTTTGTGGTTCCTTTCAGATAAACCATCAGGCGCCATTGTATGCAACTTCACTTTGTTAATTTCGTCTAAATGATTGTGGGAGATCAATCAGCTTGGTTTCTGAAACAGAAACATAAATATATCCTTGTGTTTTACACTATAGATAGCTGCTTATTGGTTATGTTGAATTTTTAAAACTGATTTTTATCCGATTCTTAATGAACATTGACTTAAAATACCAAAGAATCCTGACATAATACTGTAATTCTTCCCCTGTGGATAAGTGTATGGTCTTAATGAGGTGGACAGAAGTGTTCAAATGTAGAGCTACCTGGGCATAGATGCAGCTTTTACATGAGCACCTCATTGTCTTTATTGTTCTTACCCTGCTTTCCATGAATTCTTTAAACTGGAATCACAAAAGACACTGAATCCTAAAATGAAGGATTGTGGATAAGTTAGAAGGGAATTATGAAACATAGTCATAGGAGATATTGTAGGAATATCTTGGCATGTGATAAGAAACTTTCTGGTGGATTTATGTAACTATGAAATTTATAATTACAGCAAATGAAATTCAAAAACTATTTTAAATGGAAAAGTATGAGCACAGTCTCCAAAGCCAATTAAGAACTAGATGTTTATTCTTCCAAAAGTGATCTTTCTTAATCTTATACAAGTATCTTGACCTCTGTTACCATCCAATCTCTTTTGTCCAGTTTCCTACCTTTATAATGATGGGGTTTATACATTTACTTTCAGTTCAATTTTTGCTGCTTCCTTCTGATACAAGGGTAGTCATTCAATTCCACATCATAGTCATTAGAACAGTGATGTTAAGAAAGTCAAGGGTATATAACTCATATCTGCTAAACCATTTTGCATTGTCACGGTCCTTTTACCAAGCAGTGTCTTTTTTGGTGATATGTCTAAGGAGGAATATCTGTTAACATGATCTACCAAAAAGGAAACTAGCCTGTTCTCATAATGTCTCATTCACTGTCTTCATTCTATTCAAGCTTCTATCAGTAAAGAAAAGAAATAAATGCTCCTATGTCTAGATTGTTTTAAGAGAGTCACCCATCTGAAAGCTACTGAGATGTTTGAAATACAAATTGTAGTTTTGACTACGTGGAATAGTAGGCAGAGTGCAGGTGAGTCAGTCAGAGGTGCGTGATGAGTGTCTCTATGGCTGAACATGGATATCTCTGCTGAGCATGATGTCACATCAAATTACAGACATCACAACTGCAACACACTGGTTATGAAATTTGTATTGTTCTATTTTTAGTTTGGATTTACCAAGGGGGGCTAAATAATCAAGTATATTTCTGATTTAGTTTACAAAGTGTTATACATTTTCCAAGTTTATCATAAGTAAAGAACGTTTGCATGATCTATACTTAGGAGGAATCTCTCACAGGGAATGCAACAATTTTTATAGCAACTGTCATCAGAATTTGAGCTCCTTTGTTTTGCCATGCTTGTGGAGATTTTTTAGATCTATCTGAATACAGACTCTTTTTAAATAACAAAAATAAAACAGAATGTGTGAGAAACCAGAACAGAGACTATATACAAAAGTTTTCTGATACGCACAAATCCAGGACCAGTAGTCCAGTCATGCACTTTTTTATAGAAACTCACAACTGCTCTGTATAGAAAAATGTAATACTGTTTACACCAGTGGTAACCTGTATGTCATAGACATTCTCAGATTAACTTCTCTTTTGCATTAAAAGGCCATCATTCTATATCATCTTCTTAAATTTCTTATTAATTACCTCTTAAGTTTAAGTAAAATGGGATATAAATGATTATACAATACTGAAAGTATGTGACGTGATTAACTTTTGGAATAGAATTCTTACTGTGTAAACATTGGGGTTTTTTTTAATGGACATCGTGTTTATTTTGTAAGATTTTCAAATGACTGATGGGTCTGTGTTCTGTACTCCTTTCCATGCAAAGGGCCACAAGCCTACCGTATGAAAATACATGTAGACGATAGAATGGAAACCAGAATTTTTCTGTCACCAATCAAAGTAATCTAATCTACCTCATGTTTTTATAAGGCACCGCTTGCTGTGGTATTAAAGAACAGGAACTTCCTCCACATTTACTCCCCCATACATACCACCAAAATGTCGGGAGATTGAGCTTTTAACCAACAGACATTGAGTCACTTTCAGATAAGCAACTACGTAGTTTCAGTTCTTCCCCCTTGGTAACATTTTTCCAGGAGTTAAGCTGCTGCTAACTGGAAATAAATCTCTACCACTGCAATTCCTACTGCCCAGGAGAGTAGCAATGCTGTTGATTCAACTAGCAATGACTTTCTGGACAGGTTTCCAAATTAGGTAATAAGTAAATACTGAGGAAACTTGCCCCTCCTTTCTCCATCTTGCCCCTCCTTTCATGCTGCTCTCAAAAACAAACCAAGCCAATTAAAACAAAAACAAAACAAAAAAACCCAAACACCAACCCCACCAAAGTGGTGTGTGGGTGTTTTTTTTTTTGTTTGTTTTTGTTTTTTTTCTGGGAGGATTTGGTCTTTTGCATTGTCTCAGTTTTGTATCTTGTCCCATATCAAGCAATTGTCAGTGTGTTGTGTTTTTTTTAATTCTGAGATTAGTTTGAACATACAATCTATTACAGATTGTTCTGGAGGCTTTGGGGGAGGGGGAGCTGAATGCCATATAATAAAATGAGATGAGAAAGGAAAAATACTATAGGGGAGGTATATGTGAGTTATAGCAGCAAAGTTATGTGATAGTAAGACCAGTCCTGATATAGAGGCAGGTGCAGATTCAAAATTTGGTTTCTGCAAAAATGAGTCATGGAAATCTGTATCCACGGATGTGGATATAGTGCAGATATCCACAAATATTTATTTGTTAGAGTTGATCCTTCTTTGGGCAGGGGCTGGACTCGATGACTTCCTGAGGTCTCTTCCAGCTCTGGGATTCTATTATTCTATGAAATTTGAAGGGTTCTATTTATGGTTTCTACCCTGTTGCATTATGTGGAAGTACAGTAAAACTCCAGTGGTCCGGCATCCAATGGTCCGGCACTCCTGGTGGTCCAGCACCATCTGGAACCCGGAAGTGCTCTGGGCAGCCGGACAATTGGAGCTGCTCTGCCCCCGGCTTCTCCAATTCAGCCGCTGCTGAAACTGACCAGCGGCTGACTCCGGGAAGCCTGGGGCAGAGCTGCTCTGCCTCGGGCTTCCCAGAGTCAGCCGCTGGTCAGTTTCAGCAGCGGCTGACTTGGGGAAGTCTGGGGTAGAGCAGCTGGGGTGCTGCCGGGTTGGTCCTGCAGCACCGAGGGGCACATTCCCCCCACTCCACCTCAGACCCCTCATAACCCCCCCTTCCAACAGTCCGGCATAGCTCATAATCCGGCACCCCCTCGGTCCTAAAGGTGCCGGATTATCGGAAGTTTACTGTATATGGTGAACAGCAAACTGAAATATCTTTTCCCTTATTTGCTAATGGCCAGATTTTCTAAAGTGTTGAAAATTCACAGATCCCATTGCAATCACTAGGAACAGGAGATCTTGAGCACCTTTGAAAACCAACATATACTGATTGTGTGTTAAATGTGTCGTTGAGACCTGGTGTTTAAAAAAATTGCAGTAGTATTCTAGTTATATAACATCATATGGATCCCACTTCACTGGATCTTTCTGAAAATAGACTAGAAAATGACATGATTCAGTGATTAAAATGTCATGACTTTTATAAAAATTATTTAAGGGATCTAAACTTTAAATGATTTATCAGAGTACACTTAGTTATTTACAGTTATTTTACAGCAAGTATTTCATGGAATCATAGAATCCTAGGGCTGGAAGAGACCTCAGGAGGTCATCAAATTCAGCCCCCTGCTCTAAGCATGACCAATCCCAACTAAATCATCCCAGCAAGGGCTTTGTCAAGCCGAGACTTAAAAACCTCTAGGGATGGAGATTCTACCACCTCTCTAGGTAACCCATTCCAGTATTTCACCACCCTCCTGCGAAATAGTTTTTCCTAATATCCAACCTAGACCTCACCCACTGTAACTAGACACCATTGCTCCTTGTTCTATCATCTGTCACTACTGAGAACAGCCTTTTTCCAGCCTCTTTGGAACCTCCCTTCAGGAAGTTGAAGGCTGTTATCAAATTCCCCATCACTCTTCTCTACTGCAGACTCAATAGACCCAAATCCCTCATCCTCGCCTCGTCGGTTATGTGCTCCAGCCCCCTAATCATTTTGTTGCCCTCCGTTGGACCCTCTCCAATGCATCCACATTCTTTCTGTAGTGGGAGGCCCAGAATTGGATGCAGTACTCCAGATGTGGCCTCACCAGTGCCGTATAAAGGGGAATAATAACTTTTCTAAATCTGCTGGCAATGCTCCTCCTAATGCACCCCAATATGCAATTAACCTTCTTAGCTATAAGGGCACACTGTTGACCCTGATTGTTAAATTTGCCCCATATTGCTAATCCAAAGTGCATATTTATGTGATTTTGCAGGTTTTCTTGTTCTGAATTGTACATCTTAGTACCTGATATTATTGTCTTACATCCACAATCAGTCACTGCCATGCTCACAAAAGCAGTTTGAGCAAGGCAAATATTTAAAGATAAACAGCTATAGTCAAGTACCAGTCTCTTAAGTGACAAGAGCTTACATAATTTTTACTTTAGCAACTTAAGAGGACTGTGACTTGTTGTACAGACCTAAAGGCCATCTACAAATTGCAAGAGTTCTAGTGTTTCTGGAGTTCTGCTGCATTTATTCAATTTTCTTCATTTTTTATAATTTCATACCACTATTTTAGCATACACATATCAAGGACTCTATCCCAGTGGAAATGGCAGCGCCTCGACCCACGCTCACTCAGGTAGCCCATGAGGTCATCATTGTAAGTGGGACTATGATAGAATCATAGAACCATAGAACTGGAAGAGACTCCAGAAGGTCATCAAGTCCAGCCCCCTGCCCTAGGCAGCACCAGTCCCAACTAAATCAACCTTGCCAGGGCTTTGTCAAGCTGAGACTTAAAAATCTCTAGGGATGGAGACTCCACTATTTCCGTGGGTAACCCATTCCAGTGCTTCACCACTCTCCTAGTGAAATAGTTTTTCCTAA
>JANRFK010001605.1:25048547-25061434 GCA_030068395.1 Apalone spinifera | reverse complement strand
GTGTCTGGGATGGAAGCTAGAGGCATGAAAGTAAGTGTAGTGGTTGGTAGGTTTGGTGGAAATTTGTCCATCATTTAATAGTACTGTATCATCAAGTATGCACCTGAGCTTTACTCACTGTGTCCTTTTTCTTCCTCACCTCCATTTTTTGTCCTTCTCCACACCCCACTCCCCTCCCCCACTTATTTATTCTTGGATCTGGACTTTCAACACTCCGGTCATCTGAAGAAGTGGGTTGTGCCCACAAATGCTCATGATACTATCTAAATGTTTTGTTAGTCTTTAAGGTGCTACTAGACTATTCATTGTTTTTTAAGTTTTTCCTGTTTTAAATTAGACACAGATCTTACCTTATAAACAGATCCAAGTTACTAACATCCACTAGAGAAATAAAAAAATTCTGTCATGCTAGCACTAGTTACCCCATTATGTCATTCATTGTTTACCCTTACTAGTGGCTATTTTTTCCACTAAACCATAGTTAGCATTGTCAAGTGCTCTGCTGGGATGCAGCAAATTTGTCACAGCTACCCTTAAATATAGCAATACAGTAAAGGAAATTAACTTCACAGAGCTACTAATGGGTTATGGAAAGCATATGATGAAAGAAAAATTAGGTCCATTAATAATAAATATAACAGAGAAAAAATACAGTACAGAAGATCTCTCTTTCTGTACTTTCTATTTATAGGTTTTACAGCTGAACTATTTCAAGGGCAAGTTGAATTTGTTCTGCCGATATTTATGCCATTTTCTAATCATTCCTCTGAAGTTGTTTTACAGCATGTTGAATAGATTAATAGAACATTACATTTCTTGGCCCTGGATATGTTCTTCAAATATTTTTCAATCCTGTATTTTTCTTTAAATATAAAAGGTAGGAAGCATTTTAGCATTCATTTAGGTATTGTGTAGGACTGGCACAGCAAAGTACAGTAGGCTTTAAAAAAACATTTAGGATTATACCAAAATTTCTATCTCAGGGGAAATAGCTATAATTAAAGCAATTGGGCATGGAACTAAAGTGTAACTGATTTTTAAAGAGCTGCAATAGAAATATGTGCACTACATTTTCATATTTGAATTCATTGATACATTACATTTACCAAAATTACTAATGTGTCTGAAATAGAGATGTTAAGTAGTGGTTATTAGCTAATTGACTAGTTGATAGAATTTCCATACATAGAATAGATAGATAGATAGAATACCCCCATTATGGCTCTACAGTTTAAATGTAGTAGGAGCCAGGTGTGCAGGCAGCCCAGCTCTTACTACATTTAAACTGCAGAGTCACAGTGGGGTTAGCTTCTGGGGGCAGCGCAAGCCAGAATTAAGTAGTCCCTGCTCACACAGGCTCTGGTACCATTCCAGCTCTGCAGTTTAAATATAGTAAAAGCCCAGTGGGCTACATTTAAAATGTAAAGCCAGCACCAGCTCCTGCTTCCCACTCCAGAGGATAAGCCTAAGCTTGCCGGGTAGTCGACTACTCGAGTGGTCGCTTAGGGCACATCTAGACTACATTTTACTTTCAAAAGAAGATATGTAAATTCAGTGGGAATTTGCATATCTTCTTCCAATAGCTTTTTCAAAAGAACATGTAGGCCTCAATTTTTGAGGAAGAAGGTTCTTTCGAAAAAAGGGGTTTTTTTTATTTTGAAAGAACCACATCTAGACTGCTTGCTTTTTTGAAAAAAAACTTTTGAAAAAGCAATTGGAAGAAGATATGCAAATTCCCACCAAATTTGCATATCTTTCAAAAGTAAAACATAGTCTAGACGTGCTCTTACATCCCTAGTCTGAAAACTAATTTTTAGTGAATATTTTCACTATATTCAAAAGCCTTGGAATTCAGAAAAATAAAAATAATAGAAGTTCCTGGTTGATATTTTCTTAGCATTCTCTTTTCTTGAAATCTTGCATCAGTTTCTCTATTGTCATTTACCACATTCTCCCCAAAGGCTTTTTACAGCTAATATGAAAAATTTGCAGGGTTATTTTGTATCAGCACCATCTTTCAAAAGACAAGTAATCCTATGGTACCTTAGGGTGCATCTACACAGCACAGTTATTTTGAAATAACTGACATTATTTCAAAAAAACAGTGCGAGCGTCTACACAAAAATTCAGTTATTTTGAAATGTATTCGAAATAACGGACTGCTTATTTTGAAATCTGTAAACCTCATTCCACGAGGAATAATACTTATTCCAGAATAGCTATAAAGTGGGGTCTCCACAGCTGCTATTTCAGAATAGATCCTCCTCATAGCCTTTCAAAGTAATTACTCCCCAATGCCTCCTAGGACTCTAAATCAAGGTAGCGCAACCACATTAGGGAACCCTGCCTTGGACTAATTTTGAGGCTTCCCTGTAGTGTAGATGTGCTATTTCAAAATAAGCTATTTCAGAAAAAAAAATATGAAATATCATATTTTGAAATAAGCTTACTGTGTAGACGTACCCTTAGAGACTAACAAAAATATATAGTATCATGAGTATTCATGGGTAAAACGCAAGATGAGGTGGGGTCTACCAACAAAGCCTCATACTACTATATTTTTTGTTGGTCTCTAAGGTGCTATAGGACTACTCATTGTTTTTAAAGTTACAGACTAACATGGCTACCCCTCTGAAACTTTCAAAAGGCAGATAGCCATGACATTTGAAAAAAAGTAGGAGCCAAGATTTTGCTACCATTTATAAATCTTATTTTTCTTTTTATTAAAAAAAGCAAGACGCTATAGCTCATAGAGTATGAACAAAAGTGAAATTAAGTGGTTTCTAAAGTGAAAATATGCATTTGTTTGGCGTCTTGTTAGCAGAAAGAATGGAAGAAATAAAAACCACTTCTCTCACCCACAACCAAACCACTCATTCTCTCTCTCTCTCTCTCTCTCTCTCTCTCGGGTGACCATTCTTATCTTCATTCCAGTCTAAGGTCTGGTAGAGTTTTTTCTTGTGTTTTGCCTTAAGTTTATATTTTCTGTTCTTACAGGATTAACTGGAATTCATATCGAAACTGAAATGTCTTTTAAGGACATTCTGGAATTAAAATACACACATGCACTCACACAGAGCAAAAAAACAGTCCTCAACTTTCTCTATACTCACTAGAATGCTTTGTTGATTTTTTTGCAAACATCTTATGCACTTATGTAACTGCCTGCAAGTGGAACCAAACCTGAAATCTGTGGAGCTTAGTGGAGGAGCCGCTACCTTTTGAGCTATAAAGCCAGCTGGCACTCAGCTTAGACTGTAGAGCTCACTCATTCTTATCTTTCTCTGCATGTGGTCTATGTGTTGCTACATGGGACAGTGAACCATAACCCGTAGGTGTGTGGGTTACACTTACACATGCTATCTCTGAAAAGAAGAGCCATATAAATTAGTCTGTCTGGTAGTTGGGCACCTCTTTGTGTTAGGACATGTCTACACTTGCCATTTAAAGTGGAAAAACTCCCTTTTTTGTGCACAAACTGTGGAAGCCTCTATACTTGCCAGTGACTTTGTGGTAAAATTCAGAAGTGTCATTGCAAAAAGAAAACCACCTCCATGAGAGGCATAAAAGCTCTTACCCGTGTTCCTTTTGTGGTGATGTACAAGGGAAGAGATGTTCTCACTGTTTACAGAGCTTTAGCTTCTGCCCAATATATCACAGTGCCCACTAGGTGACCACTCTAGCCAGCACCTATACCTGCCCTTCCTTCTAGAAAAGCACCAGGAACTTTGAAACTCCGCTTCCTATTTTCTTAGCAAGTGCTCACTTATTATCTGGCCAGGTGACAATGCCTGCCCTGCAACAATGCTAAGCTACTGGAGCAGGGAGAGAGGGCTATTCAAGGACCTTGGATGCCTTGCAATCCCAGGAGAGCTGCACTGTGGGATAGCTATCCTCAGGTTGCTGCTCTCAGTGATGGAAGTGCTGCAATGTGAACGCTCTCTGATGCATGTGCCCCTGAGTACACAAACCAGCACTTTTCTTTTACTGGATCCCTATCACTGGTGAAACTGACAGCACAGAAATTCTGCAAGTGTAGACATAGCCTTAGTTACTGTAATCTGAAATAATGCATATTGGCCTGATGTGGGAGATTTTCTAATGTAGGACAAAACTTGTAAGAAAATTGGGGTTTTTCACATCTGAAATATCCACTGAAGCCAAATTAGTAATTTTTTCATCAGTTACCTAGGATTTTTAAGAAGAAGCTAAAAGAGAGGTTCATTTTTAAAATGGATGCTTATTATGTGTAATTATTCATAGCCACCTTCATTTTGTTTGCTCTATACCTGTGAGCACAAAAGCGGAAGAGGAATAAACAGTCCTGTTACCTGCATTAACCAAAAGATTCTGTAGACTTATTCTCCCATGGTTGAATTGTCATATTTGATTGTTTCACAGGTTCATGAGAACCAATCTTCTTCATGGGAAAATGAGTGCTACGGTTCCCCTGTAGCCAAAAGAAATTCTGTGGGCTTATGTTGGTGGTTATACTCTGAGCTAAAATCTAGGAAAGCTTTCTTCACTACATCACACCAAAAATACTAGTGATATTTATACTGTCACATTTTGAAGGAATTACTTACAAATACAATATTTAATATCTGTCCTTAATTCAAAAACCTTACAGCTGGCATTTCACATCTCTGTCAAATATTGCTATATTTCATTATTTACATTTCCACAGTTTACATGTGTAAACATATTGCTTCACAGATCTTTGGTTTCCTCCTGAGTTTGTGTAGTAAAGAGCTTTATACTGTTAGTGTCTCTCATGTGTATTGAGCATAACTCAGATGCTAACACTGCCTAATGTTTTCTTTAGTAGATGACTCTTCAGCTCCTGAACAGCCTCCGATGACCTTCTCCAGTCAAGTGATGTTGGCTGATGAAACCCCTGCAGCTGCCTCAAAATCTGGCAGAAACCCTGTAAAGAATTCTGACATAGAAACATCTAATCTGTCTCCCAGCCTGATTCCTGCACAACAGCCCACTATATCTCTTATCTCTAATGACAATACAGATGCACTGAGCGTAGATTCACTTACACTGGTCCCACCAGTTGATCCACACAGCATTCATACTTTCAGCTGCATTCCTCAGTCTTCCTTGCTGTCTGAAGTTTGCAGAGTGACAGAAGGAGAAGATTCTGATCAAAGTCCACGAGCAGACTTTGATGAACAGTGAAGAAAATGTGACTGAGTACTCTTTATGTTGTTTAAGTGAGGTGATGGGAGCATTAATAAAGCCTCAAAGGCCTGTTGGTTCACAAGGAAGAAGCTAATTACTGAGTAACTCAACATACGGGCAACTCTTTAAAATAAACATACATTCAGCATTTTTGAAGGAAATCTGTTTGAATCTTGGTATTTCAAATTCTTATTTAAAAGTCAGAGAAATTGCCTCTGGATGGTATTTGAAAAGGACTTGCACTACCAATACTGTGCCACTTGCTTGCACCATTTATCTGTGGGAAAGTGAAGAAACTTTGTTGGGCTGCGTGATATTTTACTTTTCTGAATATGGAGACACAGCAATTGCCAGAAAAAGGAGATATTTGAAGGTATTATAGTACAGAGATGCTGTTTCCATTTGAAACAGTTTTTCTATTTCGTTGGTCTCCTTCAGCTTGTAGAGATATGGCAGGTCTGCATATAAACGGACTGTCCACTTTCAGTATTGTAAACTTCAATATTGTATCCTCTGTGTAATATTTATTTCAGTGTTTGACTAAAGGCAACATAAATATCAAGCAAAGATTTTTTTTATTAAAATTAAACAAATCCCTGATGTTATAACAATCAAGGCTTATTCAGGTTAACATAGGATTATTTTTGAGAGAGGTGTGCAAGGGGATTTGCCGAACAATGGAAGGTCCTTCCCAACATGGCCTATGCTGCCCCCAGCTAGGATTCTAGCCAAGCCCCCACTGCTGCCTGTCTGGCTGTGACTCCCTAGGCCAGAGCTCCATGTCTACCAAGGCCGAGGCTCTGCAGCTGCAGGAGTGGCTGGAGTTCTGTGGCTGCTAGCCCCCCCGACAGCCCGGCATCAGGGGCCAGAACTCCCTGCTGCACTGCCCGCCCCTCTCTCAATGTGGGGCTCCTGGCTGAATTGCACTCCCTCCCCGTCGTTCCTGCCCTGTGTCTGATCTCGTTTTACCTGGACTCTGTGGTCCAGGAACATCCATTGTCCTGTTGGACACAGATGTTGCCCGACCAGAGAGTCCTGGTTAAAGGAGGTACAACGTGTATTTTAAGAGAGTGATCTCACTTTCTTATGTGATTGCTTTAGTCTGCTCACTTCTGAGAGAGGTAAATTACTGCATCTGAGGGACAGTAAAATCCCTTCCGCAGAAGGACATAGTCTCTTCTTTAAAAGCAACCACGCTTGTGCTACATACAAGTTTCCATCTCTAGTGTAGCAGGGAAGGTGCCTTTCCCAGCTGATATCTCACTTTAGATACTTACAGGGGAATATATTCATTTTTCTATGTGGAATCTGCTAACCTTGATGTTAACCAGATTAAACTGCTTAGTGAATGTGAATCTGGTCTGAAGCCTGCCTTATTTTTCTCTGTAGCTCCTGGCACAGAGCAGAAGAAATAAAAGAGAAAGCATAAAACTTGGCATGTTCTTTGCTGAACTGATTCAGACTTTAACATGAATAGAATTTAACCTGTCTGAAGTAAATCTCAAGTACACTCATTGGAAGTAGTGATTAAACTAGCAGGGAATATATGATGATGTAAAATATTTCCTGGTTCTCAAAACTTAACAAACCCTTAGTTTTGCTTCTGTTTTGATGTTAGTTACCAATATGATCTGATTCTGTCTCTGTTTAAATCAGTGGGAATTGCCATTGCATTCAATGTTTGTTCCTCAGTAAGGGAATACTTGAGTAGGATGTTTTAAAGATTATATTTGACACAATTCTGACTTTCAGTCTTAAGTTTGTTTGCTTGCTTTTCAGGTGTGGTCCTTTATGAAGTAACTTACCCATAGCAAAATACACATACACAATGGTAGAGGTGGAGCCAGGAAGTATTCCTGTGTTCATTGACTGGTTCAGATCTGTTACGCTGTCTGACTGATGCGTGTTGCTTTTGTGAAGTTCAGCAGGTGTTTAACCATCTAATTGATGGTCTGATCCTGTAAATGTGATGGTCCCAAGCCCTACATAAAGTCTGAGAGTTGGGGGTCCTCAACATTACTCAGGAGATGCTTAGTAATTTGTGGGACCAAACTCAGATCAGAATTTGGCCTTTGAGTTAAATGGGAACCCAGATTTTTTTGTACCATTCTTAGACATGATAGTTGGAAGACCATCTAAAAAATGATTACCTGCTTATTTTGAAATCTTTTGTGATAGATGTGTCATTTCACTCAACCTGGATCAGAGAAAATGCCATATTCAGCAAACTGAATTGTTCTGAATAGCATTACTTTTAATTGGAAATTTGGAGTCTTTGTAAAAGAAACATATTTACCTAATTTAAAATTATATTCTAGTTGAATTGAGTCAAGAGGCACAAAATAGGCTAATTAGCATGCAGTGCACCCTCTTACCTTTAAGCTATAATGCTCAGAAATGAGAGACAGGAATATTTTTAATAAGCTTACAGAAAAATAAGACTTGAAAAGAAAGTATCTTAATCTCAGTTTTCAGGTACATTGTGGTAGTTTTGAAAGCCAACAATAAACATGAAATTTCTGCTGGAAGCTTTAAAAAAAGAAGAGAAGAGTGAAAACATACATTGATAAAGAGAAAATTGAATAAATTGCTAAACAGTTATGTCATGCTAACAATTGCTCTGACTTGTTTATTTCTAATCTTAAACCATGTACATAAGAATTCATAACACTTGCTGCATTAAGGGAGAGTTCACCATATAAAACCCCAATAGATACTGAAATGTGTCTTCTGGAAATCTTTGATGTGTGTACAAATATAGTGTATTACTCATCCGCTGTTCTTTGAAGAGTATCATATCTATCGCTTATCAGAAATGCCCAGGAGCTGCTTCCTTGGCCCCCTTTCACTGTAAAAAGGAAGTACAGACAAGAGAGTGTTAGCCTAGCAGTCCCTTTTATTTAAACAAGAATTGATTGAATCAATGTTATGTTGCTATTCTCTTCATCAAACCCTGCTGTCTAAACATATTAGTCAATCCTAAGGCTCAATGCAATTGTGAGGGGTCTGTAAAAAGAATCATTAGAAAAATCGCATATGTAGAAATGGACCAGAATGTGTAACTGGATTTGCACACTCAAAAGGTATGAGGAGATGCTGTGATTTGATTGTGAATCTTAGGGGTTCTCATGATTCTGGCTTAATGTTAACTAGATAGTGCCCCTCAAATGTCTCTCTAACAAGAAGAATCCAGCAAAGAAGTCAGTAGCATACTGAATGTGGCTTCTACTGTTTCTTAGTCTATTATTTTCACATATATTTTATTAAATCTGTACCAAGATGCTATATTTCACATGGGCTGTTCTGTCTCTCTTCACCTTTGCTCTGCCCCATTACACTGCTGGTCTTCATAGTTTTCAATTAACAGTGAAAATCTATGCTCTAATCTTAATCTAACAGAGTAACAGGAACATACAGTGAAGTAATCAGGTGTAGGAAAAATATCTAGTGATCCAGAGCATGATTCTGATCTCCACTTTACTTGAGTAAATCAGGAGTACTTCCGAAGTCAGTGGAGTTATGTGGGTATAAACTTAGGAGGAAGCCTCATTTGCTTTGCTGAGGCTTTTTATGATTTCTTAGGAAACTATTTTTGGTTTGCTTTGTAGGATTTTGAGGATTAAGTATGTTCAGTAGAAAAGTTGTCATTGTTTTAATATACAAATAAAGAGCCCATAATTTGAGTGAGTAATTAGCCTGGTCTCACACTAAGGGATGAATGTGTGCACATTCTCCATTGCTAATTGGTGGGAGTTTAAAAATCAGATTAGATTAATTGATGTAAGTCTTATTGACAAACTGCTGGCTACCAAAAGAAATAGTGCATTTAATTCCCTAAATTTGGCAGAGAGTTGTAAATAAGGAATTAACTTGTTAAAGGCGCTCTCCAGCATTCCTCATGGCCTTTAGTTCAAGGAGTTCTAAACTTTGTTCAGGTAAGGTGAGAGAATCCACCACATGTATGGAATTAGCGCAAGTAATTTCACCTTCTGGATTGTTGTTGTTGTTGTTAAAAATATGCCTGATGCCTAATCCCAAATTCTAACTCAGAAACTCCAACTCCATACGTAAAATCAGGGAAGAATCAAATTTGGATCCCTGTTTGCAATTTAGTCTCATCTCTAGTGAGCCTCATAAATCCCTTGAATATCAGTGAGAGTACAAAAAATGTTCCTTTATGAATTTTAGTTCTAAAGTGTCATTGTTATGTGTACAAAGTTTTAAAATATAGTGAAAATTAAAATGGTTTAGTTATAGCAAAATGAGCAGGAGCAAGCAGGTTATTATGATCTTTCTAATTAAGCAATAAAATAAAATTAGCTGCAATTTCTATGCAGTTACAGTAAGTGGCCTTGGATGATTATTTTAACCACTCTAGAAATGCAATAATCACCTGTAATTGAGTGTCATTTTTCTACTAGGAAATGGATTTTATTAATAAAGTAGGGGAAACCCTTCAGGTCAATTATCAAACTTCTGAAGCCATTCATAAAATTCAACAACATGTCCGTTTGTTATAATATGTGTTCAGTGTGCTTTTGTGTAACCTCATATGTTTTTGCCCCTGGGTATGTAACTATAGAATAACCTAGTTAATATTCACTGTGCTAATCACTACTTCTCCACAGCATAACCAAAACAGCCAGTAGGCTGAACAAAGGTTTAATTAGTTAAGTGTTGTTAACTGACAATTGTATCAAACAGCTACTACCTGGAGGACTAAACCTATTAACTAAATGCCAAAATGAAAGATTTGAGAAGAAAGAGGGAGGCATCAGTTAGGAGCCACAGCCTGGTGAAAAATCTGTTTTCCACCTCCAGCTATTTGGAAGGGAGAGGCTGCTGGGGGTTTAATCAGGGTATTGCCTTTGATCCCATTCTAATCTTTCTTGGGTTTCTGGCTACTGCATGTAAGATACATTTAAAACTCCATTTCTTCTCTGGATTCTAGAAAGGAGTTTTCTTTCCATGCATCTACAAAGCTCCACTATCCTCCCGCCCCCGCTACTACCATATTGCTGGCTACTGCACTCCATTAACCAATTCTTTTTTGCACGGTCCTCTCAAAGAGTAACTGCTTGCCTCTGCTGCTGTTCAGAGCTTTCCCAAACATCAGCAGGATCATAGTGAAATTCTTGTCAGTCTTTCTGCTTCCAGTAGCACTGGAACTATTTTTAGGGGAGGGTGCTGAGCTGTGGCCCCCACAACTGTTTCCATCCCTCACTACCCTCGGCTTGGGTCACACCTAGAGTTGCCAGCTCTACCAGACTGGACAGAAAATGGCTTTCTAGCTACAGCTGGAACAGCTGCAGAGCCGCAGGCCGGCAGCAGGACCCTGAGCAGCAGCAGAGCCTCCAGGACTAGTGGTCTGAACCCTGGGGGATGACCCTAGAGGGTGGTGAAGCCAGTGGGACTCTTGGGGAGGGGGGCTACTGGAGAACAGGACCTGGGGCTGGTAGCAGGACAGCAGCCCTGGCTCAGGCAAACTGGGTGCAAAACTAGGGAATGCTGCAGCATCCCACACCCCTGCTTCCCACACCTGTAACTGCTTCCCACAACCTTTTGAACAGCAGCAGTGAACTGGAGTAGAATTTTGTTCATTTTACTTTGTTGCTGCCCAGGAAACCTCAGAGTGGCAACAGAGGCACTAGAAAGACAATGTTTCACTGAGTCACATGCAGAAGGTTCTCTTCACACAAGATTAAATATTTTTACAATAGCGGTTTATATTCAATGCAACTATTGCTGTCTTTGGCTCCCCAGAGTCTGTTCAAGCCTTACAGACTGCTAAATTTTTATTCCTTTTGCAAAGTAAGATATTGCTCAGTATTTTTACTAGTATCTTACAAATTTAAAACTACATTCTGCTTGTCAAAAGAGTAGTACATTTTTGAGTCAGTCACCCTTTTTATTGTATTTGATTACTTGGTAATTTGCAAAATTCAGTAGTCGATAATCAGTCAGTCATCCAGTCATTAGTGTGATTTAAAGTTTTACCATATTGGATTAGAAATTTCTGTTGATAACTATTCATTGTTTATTTTTAAAGATTATAGTGACTAAGTACTATGTATATTTTACAAACACAGATGAGATTATATAGAGTTTCTTGAAATAATAAAAAAATCCACATAGCTTAATGAGCAGTAATGTTTAATGGCATTTATCTAATTCAAATATTTTTCTGAAGAAAATATACAGATCTCGAGCTAATGATATAAGATACAGACTAATATGTAGTGTTCCCAGTATTGCTTTAAAATAACCAGTCACATATTGTGTCTGATTTTTTACAGTGTTGGTTGTTGGCTAGTCATTTATACTAATGAAAATATTCTGATTTGGTTGTGTCTTCTTCTCTGGTGTAAATAACTACCCTAGAGCTGAGACAGAGGAAAACTTGGCTCATATGTTAATGTTTATTACCCAATAAGTGGCTGTAAGGACTAAGTGCAGTTGAAAATTTTATAGTGTACATAAAGCTAATTTAAGAGGGGCGGAAATTGGGAATGGCTTCAGTTTTGAAAACTAGGGATGATTTACTAGAACCCTGAAAGTCTGGCTTTGCCCTGTATAAACATTAAGTAATAATTTATTTAAAAATCATAAATTCAGGGGAGGCCAGCTGTCAGGTCTCCATCTACAAATATGTTTCTTTTGTGGTTTGTGCTATTGAACGTTGTTGCAAACATTTTGCTTTATTGTAAATTGCTTTGAAAGTTTGATTCTGTTTTAGGTGCAAAGGGGAAAACAAACCTATTTTTTTACATAAATGAATGTATTTAGCCATTGTGCAGTACATAATCACTCAGTGAGCATAAAGGACTGTCTTCTTATAAAATATATTTGAACAATCTTGTGTATGAAATGTACTTGATTTTAAAAAATCCAAACACAGGGTGGATTGAATTCTGAAATGTCTTTTCTGCGTGCAATAAATATAAACTATTTAACAGAAGTTGCATTAGACATTCATAGTAAATGTGACAGTACTTTATGTTCATCTAAACTTAAGGGACATGTATGTAAATAAGTGTCAGAGGAGAGGAGAAATTGAGAAATATTTATATATGTTTCTGAAACCTTACAGACTTCTCCAATAAGTTCAGTTTTCTGGCTTCACTCATGTTTTATTGGTGTTGAACACCTGAACAGGAATGAAAAATGTAACTTTCTTTGTAAATTGAACTTTGCAATAAAAATGGTGTTACTGAGAATTTTACATCTTCTGTTGCTGTTTGTTAGGAAATCTCATACAATAACAGTGCATGGCAGCTCCATTAGATCACTTTCAAGACTTTGCTTTAATTAATAGGGACAAAACTGTGAAGGTTTGGTTTAGGAATCTTCCAGATGAAAATGGAGCTATCCCCCAAATCTGAAATTTCTTACATTGGTCAGGAAGGAAAGAGTCCAAGGGAATGAGTGGGAACACAGGAAAGTGGCCACAGAGATGGTGAATTACAGGAGTTAGAGCAGGAATCGACAACCTTTTTAAACCAAAGAGCCAAACAACATCAAAATTCAGAACAGGTGATAAACAAAGAGCCGTGTAAGAATGCCCATTTGCATGACTGAAAATATACAACTTAACATTATTTATAATTGACATAATTATTAATAATCGCAAAAATGAAATGTATTCACAGACTTTATTTAATGGGACTTCTGCTGCTGCATCTTTTTGCACATTTCTT
>JANRFK010001605.1:25027000-25043972 GCA_030068395.1 Apalone spinifera | reverse complement strand
GGGGCTGGACTTGATGACCTCCTGAGGTCTCTTCCAGCTCTATGGTTCTATGTTGGGATTATACACGTTACCATATGAAAACAATGGTCTTTCCACTCCAGTATTCTTTCTGAGAGCAGCCAGTATTAAAAGTTTCAGAGAAAGGTACTGGAAACACTCTACTGGATAATTTTATTTTGAAACAGTTATGGGTTCTGTACACCCCTGCACCCGAGAAGCAAAGAAGGGGTTTATGTCAGCCAGGAAATAGGAAAGGTCCCAATTAGAGCATAATTCAGCTCTTTCAAAATTTCTCTTCTCACAAGCTGGCTGAGGGAATCTGACCTGAGAAGCTAAAGGTTGGTGAAAATTTTCCCAGGGCAGAACAGTCAAAGGCCTCCAAACGGGTACAAGCCATAGTGGTGCAAATGTGCTCCACCTGACATTTGGGCAGTGCTGTACCTGCACCGGCTGGTCCCAGCAAGCTGCTAGCATGGCCATGGCTGCCAAATGCTCACCCCACAGGGTTGCCAACTGTCTAACTGCGCAAACCCGAAGACCCTTGTCCCGCTATAGCCCTGCCCCACCCTAAGGCCAAGCCCTTGTCCTGCCCCTTCTCCAAAGTCCTGCTCACTCCACTCTCCTTCCCTCCCCCAGTCTCCCTGACCAGGCTGGACAGGGAGTTGGAATGCAGGGGGTGTAGAGTGTGGGCGCTGGGAGGGCATTTGGGCAAGGGGGTGAGCTCCAGGCTGGGGCAGGGGTTGGGGATCAGAAAGAGGTGAGATGGATGCTTATATCAGGCAGCTCCAAAAGCATCCAACAAGCCCCTCTAGCAACATCTCCTAGCTGGTCTCCACATGCTGCTGTCCACAGCTTCTCCTGGCTCCCATTGGCTTTAGTTCCCAGGCAGTGGGAGCTGTGGGGTTGAGTTGGCACACAGGGTGAGGACATAGAGACCCCCTCCCCCAGGGGCTGAAGACATGTGCTGGCTGCTTCCAGGAGTAAATGCAGAGTGAGGGCACGCAGGATGCCTGCCTTAGCCTCATTGTGTGGCCACTGGTGGGAGTTGGGGGTCCTGCCCCCTTTTAAATTGCCTGGGACACTGAGTAATTTCCCCTTTACTCCCCATTGCCAGACCTGGCTGTGGAACAAGTGTTTTGCAGGCTTACTGCTATTTCCTTGGCTGACGGCAGATGGGTCACCTTTTCCAGCATTCCTTTGCTGCCACAAGGGCCGATTCTCAGGTAGTAACGTAAGTCCAGCATTTGGGGGGCTCTAACCCCCCCCCCCCAACTTAGTAAGACTTCAGATAAAATCACAAGAGCTGGCAGCCTATGAGGTTCTTTGAGGCTCAGCAGCACCTGTTCAGTACTGTGTCTAGGGTTAGGTGTAGGAGGGCTGATGATTACATTTGCTCTTTACATTGCACCAGATTTTTACTCTTGCTAAAGCAGCAAGTTCCTCATTCCATCTGGCCACATATAAGGTTTCAGGGTGAGTAATAACCTTTAAGCATGGGTTACTTTGATCAAGAAAGTGTGGGTGACAATCAGCTTGGTAGGTTAATTCTTGAGGGGGAAGGGAGGCTTTCAGGGCTGTAATGGCAGGTGGCTTGATTTGCTAGCAGAAGGGGAGGTGTGAACTATGGAGGCAGAACTTATTGTTGAGAGGAGAATATATACTAGATCTGTTTGTTGATGGCTTGGCAATTGGCATGCTACAAGTGTCAGAGACATCTTCTCTGATGTTCCCTACAGCTAAAGAGCAGAAGGAAAAGGTTCAGTGATGCTGTTACTTAGTAGATGTCAGGTCACATTTGACTTGTGTGGCAGGCTGAGAGGTATCCTTTCCCAGAAGACAGTACACCCCCATCACTCCCCTGCTGTGCTGGTGTGCATGCCAGGACATTTTGGGAAGCTGAATTTGGATAAGGCTAGGTCTACAGGACTGAGAATCAAATAACCTTCCACTGACTCTTCAGTTTGGTTCATAGTTGAAAGGCTTTATATGTGTGTTGATGCACTGAGGTCAAGTGAAAGTATTGCAGTTTGGCCTGGCCCAGCCTCTTTTAACAAAACTGTTTGAGTCTTCCAATATTTTCAATATAGATGAATCAAGAGAAAATTTGCTAACAGTATGTTTTCAGCCACACAGCTGAGATTCAAACTTTTCTGGGTTATTTTGCTGTAGGAGGTTGATTCAAGCCTAACTTTGCTGGCCTAAATTATGGAGGTATCTGGGAATAATGTTAATTTGATATATACCCATGAAGTACATGGGTTTTCTCACTGGCACTTTTAAAAATCACATGTATTTCAGGCACAAAATGAGGAAAGATGTCTAGGCAGGTTGGTAACTTGCATGATCTATGGAGAAAAATAAATCCTTTTTTTGGACAGAAGTGCACCTTTTCCCCTCACCATTATTCTGAATACTAATTAGGAAACCAAGGTTGACATGAACAATTCAGCAGACATTGCCAAGGTTTCCTGAAGATGAATTGGCCCTTTAGCCCCACAAAATGTTAGTCAAAATGCTGAAACAAAAATGTCACTACACAGTAAGACCCTCTACAAACTAAGAAAAGTTTGTGTGACCAAGAAAACTAACATACTCTACCAATTATATTTTGAGTATTTTTTCACTGTTCGTGCTAAATAACAATTATTTACTCTGTTGTTCTGCTTTATCCCCAGCTTTAAGTCAAGGAGAGAGGTGACTCAGAGTTGTCTGTGGATGAATCACTGTGGATTTCCTCTTTGCTGTATTATTTAAATGTCTTTATTTGTTTCTCTTATTCTACTGTTCATGGCCAAGATTTGTTTCTCTTCATTGCTGGCACTGCCCGCAGGCAAGATGACACTGAAATGAGGAAGAGTGTAGCTTGAAGACAGCGCCACCAACACAATATTTCCTTTTTTGGATTAACTGGCTTCTGTTGTCTGGCTCTAAAATGGCTGAAGGGCAAAAGAAGTCTGACTGTGGATCCTGTGGGTCTTCTGGGAGGTGAGGTTGGGGTGACAATGGAAAGTAACAAATTGAAAGGCAAGAGGGGATAGTAGAGCAATCTCTGAAAACAAAGTTGTGTGGCTTTCATACCAGATTTTCATGGCAAGGTTCTTAGGCTTTTAGACCAAGAGGAAGAAAAGTGACTCCTCTTGAATTATTCTTTGTTAATCTCTAATAGCTTGGTGTAATGTGTACAAAGAGCAGAAGATAGTGGCTTGAGATGGCTGCAAGGAGCTTGCAATCTAAAGCCTAGATCAGGCAAATTGCTGCACCTGGGCAAACCCTGTCAGCATCAAGAGTGCTCTATGTGAGTGCAGGACTCTCCAAGAACAGAGCAGTTGTCAGATTCAGTACCTAAAACGCAGTGTTATTTGGAATAACTAACATTATTCTGAAATAACATAGTCCGCACCTACACCACAAGGAGGTATTTTGACATGTCAAAATAATGGCAAGCTGGATGACTTCTTACTCGGACTCTTGTAACCCTCATTTTGTGAGGAGTAAGGGAAGTCAGAGGAACTCTATCTTGGACTTCCTGCTGTGTAGAGAGCACCAAAAGCTGAAATCAGCTATTTCGACTTAAGCTATGTAATTAACTCAGTGGAAGTTGCATAGCTTATGTCAGCCATTCATTTCATTGGAAGCAAGTCATGAAAATTTATGCCCAGAGGTGAAAGTAACCAGGTGCATCCTGGAGCGCAGCTCTGTGAAGAGCTGGTTGAGCTGCAGCAAAAGCCAGCAAGGTGCTATTTAAAGAGCTGGCAGGGACCTGGTTACACTAGGACAGCACCTGTAAGAAATTTTGTGTTACTTTCACCATTGCTTATGCCATAACAAAATTTTTAGTCCTTAAGGTATCACTGGACTCCTTTTTGTTTTTGCTGTAATAGACTAACATGGCTACTTCTGAAACCTAAGATCAGCTCAGGTGTAATGGGGTTTATCAGTCCCGCATGGGGAAGCAGGGCTTAACCAGGCTCACCTGGCTGAAGAAGTCCCACACCTGCAGCCCTGCTAGGCATGCTCAGTCTGCAGCCCAGGTATAAAGGGCTGAAGAGAGGCTCAGTCTAGGCTGGCTACTGAGGAGGTACTGCCAGAGCTCCTGGAGGTGAACTGTCTGTGGGATCAGTCCTAGAGACCAGCCAGCAAGACACCAGAGATCCTGACTGTGACCTAGAGGAAGGACCCTGCAAGGAGTCTGGCAGAGATGGACAGGAAGTAGCTCAGGGTGGAAGATTGGCTCCAGAAGAGCCTGGAGTTCCCTGCCAGGCTACTGGTGGATTGTGCCACTGCTGTTAGGGCCCTGTCCTGGGACCTAGTGGAGTAGGGAGGGCCTGGTACCCCTATCTGCTCCCCAATCCTTTGGGCCTGCACCCACTTCTACAGACTCTGGCCGCTAGGCCGCACTGCCCCAGCGAGCAGGGCGCTGGTTACTGACTCCAGCTGCTAGACCTCACTGCCTTAGCATGAGAAGGCTGTGTGTTTAGGACAGTAACTGAATTACTGTGTGTGCAAGGTTGGGGCATGATTTTAAGAGCTTCGGGGACTCAACTGTGGGAGGGGGAACAGGCATACCACCCTGTGACACCAGGTAATAGTAATTCCTAATTAGGATCAGATGTTCCTACAAGTTTCATGTCTTGAGCATAATCTGTGTGAAGTAACATCCAGTTGCAATCAGCTGCCATGTTAATGAAGCTGCCTCTAAGGGAAAATTGCTTTTATGATTGGAGCATAGGATCCATCAGGAGACGGTGTGAGTTGTGTGTTTTTTTTTTTTTTTTTTTTTTTTTTTTTTTTTTTTTTTTTTTTTTTTTTTTTTTTTTTTTTTTAACTTTAGAAAACTTAATACTGTTATGCAAGAAACATCATCCTGAAAGGATACCTTTTCAAATTTGCCCTGGCAAATTCTGAGCTGAACATGTTCAGGTTTATGTACAATATAAGCCTATGGCAAAGATACAAGGTGATTAGATCCATCGCTGTCGTATCTCCTCTAAGATGTTCTCTCTTCAGCATGATCTCTCCTATTCCTATGTCTATTTACAATGCAGAAAATCAATGATATTGTGTTCAGATTGGAACAGATGATTGAAGGCAGGTTTTTAAGTGTGACCAACATGGTGAAGTTTGGTGGTGCACTGAACTTTTTTATAATTTGTTACCTAGAAATCTTAATGTCTGGAGGTACATCTATGCAATTGCATTTTTTTCAAAAGAAAATTGAAAGAACAGAGAGGTTTTTTCAACATTGGTAATCCTCCTCCTACGAGGAAGAAGCCTTTTTTCAAAAGAGCTCTTTCAGAAAAAGTGACAGAAATGTAAAGGTATGTGTAAACAGGGAAAAGGGAGTTCTTTCAGAAGAGGAGAAAAAAGGAAAAAGCACAGGTGCCCTGGTGGCCACTCCGTCCATAGTAATCACAGTTTAAATGCGAGATCGTGTCCATTCAGTGTGGACGCTAGCTGTCAAAGTAGATCGCTTTTTCGATGCACTTTGGCAGTGTGGATGCTTTCTTACGGAAGTTTTTTTTTTTTCAGAAAATCTCTTCCGGAAAAGCTTATTCCGAAAGAAGCCTGCAGTCTAGATGTAGCCTGGGGTAACAGTAGCATTTCATCCCTTAGGTGTCCAATCTTACTGTAGACTTAAACCATATCAGTCATGACCAAAATTTCCTATCAAGAGATACCTTTACTGGACTAGGTGAAATGAGTTTTTTGTGGGGGTCTGTCTTCTGTTCCTGAGACCGTTGGTCCATATCACACAAAATAGTACTACATTTGGTGCCTTTGGTTGGAAATCTGTCAGGAGTCTAAAAATCTGAATCCACCATGAAGATTGAACGTCGCCTCGGTCTCTCCAAAGCAGTGGTCTCTCCAGACCAAGTGAAGCTACGTTGATGGGACAATACAGGGAAGCTTGCTTTGTTGAGGTGATCTTCTGTGGATAAATGGAGATTGACTCTCTATCAATCCATTTTGACTCCTCTCTGATAAGAAATCAGCTGCCCTCTGCCTTTTATATATGCTGTTCTTCCTGTTAATATCCAGTACGAAGGTAAAGCAGGGAAGGATTTTTCTTTTAAACCAAAGAACCTCTTACTTCAAAAACAACATAAACGGTTACTTATTAGAGCCACATACACTTGAGCATTTTCCTCTTTTGCTGGACGTGTGTATCTGTGTGTATCTAAAAATTCATTGCCAATATCTGTAAAATAACAGATTTTACAGAAAGCAAATAAGTAAATTGTAAAAACCAGAAAATGAGCTCTCAATTTTTTGCAGCCACATTTACATTTTAGATTCCATGCATAAACTATACAACTGTAATTCTAACCTTTTTGCTGCAGCACAGTCTATATACCTAAATAAACATGGTTTATTTCTATCCCTCCAGACCACATTTCTTAATTCAAATGAATATATACTATCACTTCATTAAATTTTAAATCCATAGTTCACAAGAACTGAATGTGTGTGACTCTTTCTGGTTGCTTCTCCATTTTGCACTTCACATGAATTTGCTTATCACTGCTTATCAGCTCAAGGCTTTCCTGTGAAAAGCTTGTTTGTGATCAGCAGCTGCTAGATCGTTTGTAATTCATACATAGCTGCCAAAATTGTTCTGAGGAAAACTTTTTTTTTTTCCCCCCCACAGTTGGGTATCTCTGGTGGGAAGGGTTTTTTTTTTTGTTTCTGACCAGATCTTCTTGCACATTGAATGCAGCGCTTTGTAGGCTAGTTTGTCAAACTCTTGTCAAGTAAAGAAGTGTAAACCATGGGTTAGAACTGGGGTCTGAGGACTGGAACTTCTGAGGCTATGTCTACACTAGGAAATTATTTCAAATTTACTAAATTTGACTTATGGACTCCAGATTTAACAAATTCGAACTTGCAAGTCCTCACTACAGGGAAGCATTGAAATTAGTTGGAAATAGCACATCCATATTGAATGGAGCCTGCCTTGGACTTAAAGCCCCCACAAGCACGTGGGCTGCTTGATCTGGCCAGACACCTCCTGTAGTTGCTTGGTCTGGCAAGCTGCACTACTTGCTTACAGGGGCTCCTCTCCATGCCCATGTCTCACAAGGCACCCCTCCACTGCCTCCTCCTTGTGGGACAGAAAAAGGGCACAGTGGGCATGTGCCTTGTGGTGCTCTGGTTGCTCACACGGATGCCACAGCACTGCCACCATGGAGCCAGAGCTGCTGAGAGGAAGTTCCATGCTCATGGCTCTTGTGCTGCACCTCATGGTTCAGTACATCAAGAGGGCACATATGTTACTCCAGCAGGAACAGGATGAGGAGGACAAGGAGCATGAACCCCGGTGTGGCCCGCAGGCCGTGCTCAGCCAAGTCCTGGTGCTCCTACTAGTGTGCACTCCCCTCAATCCCCTAGACACAGTTGAACACGGCTTCTGGTGGAGGAAAATGAGCTCGGACTGGTGGGACGCATTGTCCTGCAGGGATGGGACAGCCAGCAGTGGCTGCACAACTTCCTCATGCATAAGGCCCCCCTCCTCAAACTCTGAGGCTGCGTCTAGACTGGCCAGTTTTTGTGGAAAATCATCTGCTTTTCCGCAAAAACTTGCCAGCTGTCTACACTGGCCGCTTGAATTTCTGCAAAAGCACTGACGATCTGATGTAAGATTGTCAGTGCTTTTGCGGAAAAACTATGCTGCTCCCGTTCGGGCAAAAGTCCCTTTTGCACAAAACTTTTGCACAAAAGGGCCAGTGTAGACAGCTGACATTTCTTTTCCGCAAAAAAGCCCTGATCACGAAAATAGCGATCGGGGCTTTTTTGCGCAAAAGCACATCTAGATTGGCAGGGACGCTTTTCCGCAAAAAGTGCTTTGGCGGAAAAGTATCCGTGCCAATCTAGATGCTCTTTTTCCGAAAATGCTTTTAACGGAAAACTTTTCCGTTAAAAGCATTTCCGGAAAATCATGCCAGTCTAGACATAGCCTGAGAGTGGCTCACCCAACTGAGACCTGTTATCCCCCTACAGAAGTGTGTGGCCATTGCCCTCTGGCAACTCACCACTCTGGACAGCTGCCACTCAATCGGGAACCAGTTTGGTGCGGGGAAATCAAGAGTCAGGGCCGTGCTAGTGCAAGTAGCCAAGGACATCAACCACGTGCTGCTACAGAGGGTCATCACTTTGGGCAACATGGACAGCATTGTCAAAAGCTTTACCGAGATGGGTTTCTCCAACTGCAGAACACACACTGCCATCCTAGCTCTGACCACCGGGCCTCAGAATTCATCAATCTCAAGACAACTTCCCCATGGTGCTGCAGGCGTTCTTGGATCACAGGGGATGCTTCACTGACATAAGCATTGGCTGGTTGGGAAGGGCACATGACACCTGCATCTTTTGGAACTCTTGCCTCTTCCGAAAGATGCACACCAGCACTTTTTTCCCCAGACTGCACAATCAGAGTCAGGGAGGTGGACATGCCCATCGTGATCCTGAGTGATGCAGTCTACCTCTTGCTGCCCTGGTTCATGAAGCCCTACGCAGGCGGCCTGGACTTCAGCAAGGAGCACTTCAACACCAGGCTGAGCAGATGCCAAATGGAGGTGGAATGTGCGTTCAGGCGTTTAAAGGGGAAGTTCTGGAGTCTCCTCACCTACCTGGACTTCAGTAAGCACCTAATTCCCATTGTGGTGGCAGCTTGTGAGAGCAAGAGGGAGACTTTTCTGCCAGGGTGGGGGTTTGAGGCAGAACACCTGGCCAAGCAGTTGTAGCAACCGGACACCATACAGAGAGCCCTACAGAGAGCACCTCAAGGGGCAGTACTCATCAGAGGGGCCATGAAAGACAGTTTTATGCAAGGCCAGTTCTGAGACTCTTTCCCCGTGACTCTCCACAAGGGGCCCCCATATTCCCTGTGTGTTTTTTTATCCCCTTCCCTCTCTTCCTCTGCCCTCTCTTGCCCTCTCTTCTCCTTTCCTCCCCTGCAGACCAAACAATAAAGACATCATTCTTGAACAAACAGGAATCTTTATTCAGGGAACTTGGCCTCATGCTGGTGCGCCAGCTCTTCCCAGGTGGCTTTCTCTGCTCCTAGTCAGCAGACTGCTCCTCCCATTTGGCCTGCTGCTCCTCTTGATTTGTGACCTGCTTCTCATGCTCTACCTTGAGTCCCCACACAAGGGACTGCGGGAAGACCATCTGCTCCCTCATGAGCTAATCCCAGGTTCTTTTCTGCCTGCAGATCCTGCTCAGGCAGGCAAATGCAGTGGGAAGTGGGGGATGGGCCCAGCTTGCAGCTGACCGAGCTCTGAAAAAAAGTCACAAGGGCAGTTACCACAGGAGACACTGTGTATTAAGCCAAGCCCTAATCTCTCAGACAACACCTAAAGTCTTGATTCAGTCGATTGCAAAGTGCTTTGAGCAAGGCCAGACAGCAGGCACTTTCCAGCAGGGAGACAGATATCGCAGGAGACTATCGCAAGATCCACGGCTCAGAGAAGCAGGCATGAGAAAGTGCTGGCCAGGCCAGGAGCCTCTGGGACATGGGCGGAGGGGTGCGGTCAGGAGGGCTCAGTTTCCTTCTGTGTCTTGTACACTCTGGGTCAGGCACTGGCCACATCCCACAGAGAGAGAACTTCTATCCCTGCCCACTTGTGAGGTAGGGTGTTGGTTGGAGGAGGTGTGAGTGAGCGGCAGATGCTGCTTGCTGGAGAGGGTGCTAATGGGTTCCACTCCTGTTCCTCCTCCTAGCAGGTTCCCATGTATGAGATCAGCTTTCTACATATCGCCACGCTTGACCGGGAGCAAATGTTGACTGAGTGCAGACATGAGCCTGTGCCATGTGCAGCACTGCTGTGTGGTTCTATGACCCTAGACTCCTTAGTGGTGATGAGGTATGGGAAGGTGTCCTACTCTGGAGGCTGTAGTAAGGCAGGCCTCTCCAGGAGCCTTGTGAGAAGGATGGAGGTGTTCATAGAGAGGACCTTGTGAGAAGAATGGAGGGGTTCACGGTTCAGTCTGAGAGCATCATGGAGCTGAGTGCTCAGGACTGGCGCTCTATGTACACACACATGAACAGGTGCAACCCCCAGGCTGAGTAGGCCGAGAGAGTAGTAAGCAGCCCCTTGCAGCCCATCACCTGCCCCTGCTTGTAGATAGGGAAAGTTAGAGAACTCACCAGAAGTGCCCTCCCTAGGGTCATTGGAAGCCGCTCCTGGCCCTTGGGCATCCTCTCCTGGCTGGCCTCCACCTCCTGCTCATTGTCGTCATCCTCCTCCACCACTCCATTCTCCTTCAGACTTGTGCCAGGCATATCTTGGCTGGATTCAATGACCATGGTGGGGAAGGTGACCTGCCCTCCCCCAGAATGGCATCCAGCAGTTCGTAATAGTGGCAAGTGTGAGGTGCTCCCCAGAGCATCTTCTCTGCTCCCTGACCTTCTGGTAGGCCTGGCACAGCTCATTTATTCTGAGCCTGAACTGCTCCAGGTTCCTGCTGTGGCCTTTCTCTGCCAGGCTGATGGCAATCCCCTCACAGATGTCAACATCGCGCTTCTTGGTGCAGAATTCCTGGAGGTTGAACTCCTCCCTCCACACCTTGATGTGGTCCAGGATCTCCATAGCAGTCCAGACTGAAGCTCTTCTGCATCCTTGGGAAGTGGAGGCTGTGGAAGCAGAAGTGCTGGCAGCCGTCGGAGTATCTGAGGGGATGTTGGGGGTGCTCATGTTGTGGTGTGCTGCTAGCAAAGCTGGTCATGCGGAACAGTTCTTTTAGAGTTCCGTAAGAGGAGGAGAGCAGTAGAGATGCCAGGTGTGGCCAGAGTGGTCACAGCTGACAGCTGTGGGAGGCCAATTAGTTTAAATTAGTGTCACTGGAGTGTCCACACTAACATTATTTTGGATTTACAAGTTTTGAATTAGTGTTATTCCTCATGAAAATCAGGAGTACAAAGTTTGAATTCCATAGTCTGTTGTTCTAAAATAATGGGCTTAGTAGTGTGGGTGCATAACTTACCCCCTCCCCCAACCTAGTTTGAATGTGTATTTCAGACTGAGGTCCTAGTGGAGACCAGACCTGAGTTCTTTTCATGGAATCTGAAATTCCAAGTTCCATTTTTATTTCTGCCTGACTTAATGAGACCTTGGGTAAGTCACTTAACTGCAGTGTCCCTCAGTTTACCCATTTATAAAATCTGATTTATTCCAATGCTAAAGTGCAGGTGAAGTTGTGAGACTCAATTAATGTTTGTAAAGTGCATGACAATTCTTTGGTTAACATTGCATGTATTTGTACTTTCTGGTAAACTAATGAAAGCCAGTAAAATCCCTCTCTCAGGCTATGTCTACACTATAGAATTTTTTTTGAAAGAACGGCCATTTTTCCAAAAAAACTTCACTTACGTCCACACTGCAATCGTGTTCTTTCAAAAAAAATGGAAAGAACAGAGGGATTTTTCTGACATTGGTAAACCTTTTCCTATGAGGAAGAAGCCTTTTTCCAAGAGCTCTTTCAGAAAAACGCTTGTGGACAGGGAAAAGGGAGTTCTTTTGGAAGAAGAGGAAAGAGGAAAAAGCACAGGTGCCCTCGTGGCCACTCCGTCCATAGTAATCACAGCTTAAATGCGAGATTCAGCTTACATGCGAGCATCCATTCAGTGTGGCTGCTATCTTTTGAAAAAGCAGATTGCTTTTTCATGTACTTTGGCAGTGTGGATGCTCTCTTTTGGAAAAAGTTTTTTTGGAAGATCTCTTCTGGAAAATCTTCTTCTGAAAGAAGCCTGTAGTCTAGACGTAGGTGACTATTTGCATCCAGCCTCTCTGTGACTATTTGCATCCAGTCTGTCTTTCCACCCTGCACTCAGCCCCTGGGGATGCCATGTCCTGAAAAAAAATCCCTCTTCTTTCTAGCAGCTCAGAGTGTGAGGTTTTACTCTCAGTTATGTTTGTAGTCAGCCAGTGCTGACAACTCTCATAAATATGTCATGAAGCTCACACCATCTGAGTTTTCTTCTTAAAGTCCCAGCACCTAGAATCGTGTGAATATATGAAAATCTCTGCTTTTTTTTTTTTTAAGGGAGTTTCTAGCTCTCACCATTGTTGAGAAAAACTTGAAAATGTGACCTGAGTGCACAATGATGGCTTAAAAATTAGAAGGCAAATAAAAAGAACCCCAAATGGACAATTTTTAAACCAATCTCTTGATTGCTGGTGGGACAAAGGAGCCACTCATGACATTTGTATGGTCAAGACTGGCAATACAGAGTAATTGGGGCTGGAAGCAATGGCTACATTAGTATCTAAAAGAATTAGGAGGAGTCTTCTGCTCTGATGCGCATGGAAATAGGTCTTTTTTGGTTTTGGTCAATCAGCTAGCTGTGGGCCAGTTTAACCATATCCTGACAGATAGCCTCAAGAGTGGGGTATGGAATGCAGAAGGAAAGCTCTTTGGAATATTTGTTTTTCTCCTTGCAGAGGGTTTGCCTATAATCTTCTCTAGCTCCCCCCCCCCCCCCATCTGACTGTTTTCTACAGTAATAAAGAAGTAGAGTACTTCTCCTTACATTGGGGTCAAGCCACGTGTGAGTCATGTTCTGCTAGAGTTTAAGCATCATTAACTGGGAAAAGCATGACTAGGTCCCTGAATTCCCAAATTAGGCAGTTTTGATTGTTTCTTTAAATGCTGTAAACTCTTTCCTACCCATCTTTTACGACTGCTCGTCGGGACTTCTGACTAAGGATTCTACACAATTTGCACTCAGTGTTTAGGGGCATAGAGCACCTGTTCTGCCCTGAGTTCCGGTCCGTATTATATGAGATAAATAGTAGATTCAGCCAAACTCTATCAGGAGCTGGTTAAGCTGAAGTTCCAAGCCATGGGCAGTGGCAGCAGTGGCATAGTTTAGCTGGGCTAAGTCCAAACCTGCCTGAAGCCCATGGGTTATGTGCATGGTATGCCTAAGTTGTGCCATCACTGCTACCACCCATGCTCCAGGGGCTATACTTCTATTCCTGTTGACATTAGCTCCCATCAAGCCAGTGAGTTGGGTATCGCATTCCTAGCTTGCTAAGTGGATGTAGACCATCTGTGATCATGCAAATCTCCCCATCACCAAGGATTTCACTGTTAAGCCAAGCTGGTCACCTACCATATTTGCTTTTCTTAGTGTGCATCGGGATGGTTTGTTCCTGTGCCTTCCATAAGACTTCTTTGAAATAGAGCCAGCTCTCCTGGACTCCTTTCCCCTTCAAATTAGCATCCCAGGGGATCCTGCCCATCAGTTCTCTGAGGGAGTCAAAGT
This sequence comes from Apalone spinifera, assembly GCA_030068395.1. Taxonomy (NCBI): domain Eukaryota; kingdom Metazoa; phylum Chordata; order Testudines; family Trionychidae; genus Apalone; species Apalone spinifera. The sequence goes on along the minus strand of JANRFK010001605.1, from coordinate 25,030,705 downwards.
CTGTTTTTCTGAAATCCAGGGTGTGTATTTTGCTACTCTCCTTTCTTCCTTTGGTCAGGATCCTGAAATGGACCATCTCATGATCACTGCTTCCCAGGTTGCCACCCACATCTACTTCCCCTACTAGTTCCTCCCTGTCTGTGAGCAGCAGGTCAAGTTGTGCATTGCCCCGGTCGGTTCCTTCAGCACTTGTACCAGGAAATTATCCCCAACATTCTTCAAAAACTTCCTGGATTGTCTGTATACTGCTGTATTAGTCTCCCCGCAGATGTCAGGGTGATTAAAGTCCCCCATGAGAACCAGGGCCTGTGATCTGGAAGCTTCTCTTAGTTGTCTGAAAAAAATCTCGTCTGTCTCATCCACCTGATCTGGTGGTCTATAGAAGACACTGACCATGACATCACTCCTGTTGCTAAAGCCTGTAAACCTAACCCAAAAAATCTCAACAGGCTTTTCACCCACTTTATACTGGAATTCTAGCTCCAGGTAAGCAGCACACCTCTAGAGATTCCTGGTCACCATCACCTCTCTCCTTTTGGGAGTGGTGGTTGTGGAGCCTCCATCCCTAGGACTATGCATCCCATGCCTTCTGGTCAATGGGGTCCCATTCCTTTGATCCCTTCCCTCAGAGGTCTCTTCCAAAGCATTCTCCACTATACTACCTGTGCAGAGAGCCTGAAAGTGGTTACTTACCTCTATCAGGATTGGGGTTACCTGAGCTGTCTGTCTTCTCCTGGAGGTTACATGCTGCCAGTTTCCTTCCCCGTTCTGTACTGCCCTCTCTGGTTCTTCAGCCTGCTGTGCCTGGAGTATCAAATGCTACCTTCTACCCAGAAAGTCTTCATCTTCTCTGATGGAAAGTAGAGTTGATACTTGGGTATCTAGTCCTGTAACCTTCTCTTTGCATATGGAGGTCAGTTTGCACTTCATATGGATGAAATCACTTCTATCTTCTGGGAGGAGGACAAACATGATAGGTACATGCCGTGCAGATAACAACAGCTGATCTCTCACTATCCATACTGCCTTCCTTCTGAGAGACTCTTCCGCATGAAACTCCCGCATGAAACTCCCTGTTAGCTGCTCCTGTTCACTAAGGGTATGTCTACCTTGCGGGGGTTTTCTGGGATACCAAAAGTATCCCAGAAAAACTCTGCCTTGTCCAGGGAATGTGTTTGCTCTTCCACTTTTTTTTTGCAGAAGTGCAAACATGCTCTTTCAGAAGTGCTGTCTTCCTCATTCCATGAGGAAGAACAGATCTTCTGAAAAAGGGGTATTTTCCAAAATCTGGCCCACTGTAGACAGGACAAATTTCATCAAAGCCTCTTCTGAAAACAAAATCGGAAAAAGATACGCAAAATGCAGAGCTCATTTTGCATAGCTTTTTCAAAAAAAAAATGAGAAGCTGTCACGTAGACCTAGCCTAAATTAACAATTTACCAAGTATCAGACTACCATGTTAGTCTGAATCTGCAAAAGCAACAAGGAGTCCTGTGGCACCTTATAGACTAAGGGTACATCTACACTTGCTCCCTAGTTTGAGCTAGGGATGCAAATGTAGGCGACCGAAATTGCTAATGAAGCGGGGATTTAAATATCCCACGCTTCATTAGCATGATCTTGCCGGCACGTTACTCCGCTCAACAGATGATTCGAACCAGGAATTGCACGCCGCAACAAGTTGATTCGAACCAAACCCCTTGGTTTGAACTAACATTACTCCTCAAAAAATCGACCATTATTTTTTGAGGTGCAGTTGAAGGTTTAGGTGGGCCAGCTATTGTTTTGGGTATAATTTTCCAACTCTTGTTTAAAGCAGAGATAGGTACAAGATGCAAAGTTTTGGACCCAACTTCCACAAAGTTTAGGAATGTTCAGAACTAGGGCTTTCTTTTAGGCAACTTTCTCGTTAAAGAAACTATAAATAATATAAAAACCAAACCAGTCTTACAAATTCAGAATTTAGCCTGTTACTTTATCTACAGAGTGAAGAAATGTTTAAGGGCAATCATGTAGCCTCTGCATTAACTTCCTGTCCTTTCTTCATTTTATGCCGCAGAAGTTTACAAATCTCAATTATGGCTGATTCTGAATACTGCCATCAGACCTGGAATTTGCATCAGAAATGAAAGAAGTCTTTATGTAAGTGATCTACAGGAAAATGGGAGGAGATTTATCCCCAGCCAAGGAAATCTTAATGCTGAGCAATATTGCAGTAAAGAAGGAGCAAAAGTGTCCTGAAGTCTGGTCTTCTACAGTGCAGAAAAATCCTATATTTTCTGAGTCCTCAGGCTCTGGCTCCATTAGAAGTGTTTGATGACAAAAGTGCTGTTGACATGCAAAAGTCACCAAAACTGAAAATTCATCACGTTTTTTTTCCTGCTATCCATTGTCAGCATTTTATGGCCCTGTTATTAGCTCCCCCATTGACAGAAAAAGCAAAGCAACGTGGGTAAGCATTCCACAGTGCCTGGTGTCACTTTCAGTCACTCAGTATGGTGGGAATGTTCAACATAGCACTAGGCATTTTGGGAGCGTGAAAAATGTATTATCAGCCACTTCTCTGCTTCCCAACCTGCTTACTTTCATGACACTTGCTGCAAACTCCAGCATCTGTTGTGAGAAATCATGGATCCCGGCCTTCTCTCCCATGTTGTGTACAATGTGCTTGGGATAGGGGTGGCCAATCCATTCACTGAAGAGAGCTGAAACAGCAGTGGAAAAAATGCGAAAAGCCGCAACAGAATTTTTTTTGGAGCAATTTTTGTTGAGCAAAAAAAAATACAAGACTTTTTGGCCACATCAGGCTCCTGTCAGCTGCCGCCATCTTCGTGACGCCATTTTGAATCACCACACCTACCCTGGTGAGCACAGGGAGCTGGGGGCCATTTCTAGGAGTGCAGGGACGGCTTCACGATCCACAGAGGAAGCTTCACAAGCTGCGTTTTAAGGGGGGAAGAGATGCATGCAGTTCATGAGCCGTGGGTTGGCCACCCCTGGGTTAGGACATCAAGCCCTGCAGCAGAGCTACTTATGCAATTAAGGCAAAGGAGAAGACTTGGAGGGGGATGACAATGTGAGTGACAGGGACAGCAGCAAAATGGCATTGCATTGAGCTGTCACAGAGCAACTGTGCACAGCAGAGCGTTGCTTTTGGGCTAGGGAAGCCGGCTGTGAGTGGTGGGATCACAGTGACATGCAGGTGTGGGATGAAGAGCAGTACCTGCAGAACTTTCAGATGCATAAAGCAGCCTTCCTGGAGCTGTGTGCTGAGCTGGCCCCTGAACTGTCAGAGGGGCCAATCAATATCAGGGAGGTGCCGAGGAACCCCTTTGGCTGTCACATTATTGGATTTTAAGGGGAGCAGCCAGATCACTGGCAAACGCCCCAAGGGGATGTTTGCCCCAAAATCTATACAAAGGGCTATGTGAGGTGTCAAATGAAAGCTTGTGGTCTACTGATTATGTATATGCTATTCGTGTACTTGTATGATGTCTGAATGTGGAGTTATGAATATGGACTCTGTGTTGATACTGACCTGGACTGCCTGTTGTAAAGAACAATTATTCAGTTTGACTATGCTAATTAGCGAGGCTCCAGGGACAATGGCTCTCAAAGTGCCCAATACGCACCTGAGGAATGTGTCTGGGAACCTGCAAATCAGCCAGGGCATAATGGCTGCCAGCATGTGAAACAGAGATAGGT
>JANRFK010001605.1:24988756-25026900 GCA_030068395.1 Apalone spinifera | reverse complement strand
CATGTGACCTGCTCTGGCCAGGAGGATGCCAGGAGAGATATATAAGGCCATGAGAAGGACTCCATCTTGCCTTCAGTTCTACTACTGATTCCAGATGCAGCCTTGCGAGGAACAGCAAATCGACATAGGATGTACACCAGAGACTTTTAAGATAGCAGTTTGTAACATCTCTGCTGAGAGCCTGCATTGAGAACTTGGTGATTCAGTGCATGTAAACGCATTCTCCTTAACAACCTTACTCTCGTGCTTTTCTTTCTTTCATTAATAAACCTTTAGATTTTAGATTCTAAAGGACTGGCCCAGCGTGCTCGTGTGGGTAAGATCCAAAGTATAAATTGACCAGGGATTTGTGGCTGGTTCTTTGGGAGCAGAAAGACCCGTTCAAGGTAGGTGAGATTGAGTTCTATAACCCCTCATGTGTGTGCAGGCCTGGGGCTGACTGTGGCACAGGGAGAACTGGGATATCACAGGGCTTTTGCTCGTGAGGCTTCCGGCTGGCCAGATTGGCAAGAGTTATTGCAAAACCTTCCTACGGTGCTAACTCTCAGCAGGGTAGCCATGTTAGTCTGCATCTGCAAAACCAGTTAGGAGTCCTGTGTCACCTTAGAGCAGGGATGGGCAATAATTTTTGCAGGGAGGCCACTTAATGAATTTTGGTTCATGGTCGCTGGCCTGTAACAGAAGGGGTGGGACTGGGGACTAGCCTCCTCCCAGAGATGTCTGGGGCTGGAAGCTTTGAATGAAAAACACAGCAAAGAGCTTGCAGCTCCCAGTCCCACTGCTACTGCATTGCTTGACAGCCACTTGGGATTGCTGAGGCTATTTAAAGGGTTTGCAGCCCCTGCCAGGGCAGTGCCGCGCCACAGCCGTGAGCCATTTAAATAGGATCCTGCTGCCTGAACCACTGCCTAGAAATTTGGTGGTACGGGCAGCAGGATATAAATAGAAAGTGACCAGATGCCATCAGCAGGTCAGATCAATGTTATGTGGGCTAGATCCAGCCCCCAGCCCTGACTTAGAGACTAATAGATTTATTATGGCATAAGCTTCCAGCTGTTAAAGTCACATCTGCTTTCATGGGGTGCATCTACAGTGCACTGTAAATTCAAATAAGATATGCAGTTTGTGTTACGCACATTGCATATCTTATTTCAATGTTATTTTGAAATAGTTTATTTCAAAATTTGGCACTGGCTACACAGCACAATTTATAATACTCCTACACTTGTCCACAGGCTGCCATTACTCTGACTGACATATCCCTGCAAGGTTAACAGGCAAACTGGGGTTAGCGTCTGCATATGAGCCCTGCTCCTTATGCAGCCAAACTCTGCCACCTTGGTTCTAGCAGCACAGTATGGGAATGGTTTGGGAGAGCATCGTACTGCAATGGTGGGGAAATGGCAGCCCTGACATGGAATCTCTGTGAGAAAATTGCTAAGAACCTCAGGCAAGGCTTCAACACCATCTCCTGCCAGAATCTACTGATATCAGTGTGCACGTCGATACTCTGTCTGGACATAACGCACACCCAGGCAAGGCTTAGCCTGCTCACAGAAATACAGCCTCCAGTCATCCTGCACCACCATCCCTCCCCGGCTGTGAGAGCAACTTCCCAAGCTGCAGCCTTCCCCCTACACCACTGCTGTACACAGCAACTTACTGCCCCATGTGGCCACCCCCACTCCCCTGGCTGCACTAGAACAACTTACCATCCAGCATGGCTGAGGCCCCCCCTCCTTAGGCTGCACTAGAACAACTTACCATCCCCACGTGGCTACTCCCACTCCCCCAGGCTGCACTAGAACAACTTATCACTCTGCAATGCCACCAGTCAGACTTACCCACGCCCCCCCCACCGCCCGTCCTGCCTGCACAGCAACTTACCTAGCATATCTTCTGTTGCTTCATGACCCTGTATCTCTTCCCTTCCTTCATGCTCCATGTACAGTTGCTGAGAGTCCTGATAAACATCAGAATTTAAGAACAATTCCTCACTGCCTGGTGCACTGGTTGTCATTGGACTGATCCTACTGCCCTCATCTACTTCCACCTCTTCATCAATGATTCTACCACTGGGAGAACTCCTGTTTCTGACTCTCAGCTATGGGCAGTATCTATATTCTCCTTGGATGTGGACATGGGATGCCATGACAACGTCCCCAGGGTTTGCAGGTGGGAAGGGCACATCTGTTTACCTGTTTACATTGCTGCAGAGCATCAGAGTTCAAAATGCTGGCCAGAATGGCTAATTGGGCATTGTGAGAAACATGCTGGAGGTCAATAAACTTGACAAAAAACCTACTATAGTACACACTGATGATTGTTGACAATAAAAGGAAGGGGAGAGACAAAAGTCATGCGCAGAGGAGGAAGTATTTTGTTGCCAAAACTGGGCATATGTCATTACTTTTGTCATGTGCAATTTGAATGCTCTCTGGGTTTTGTCACCAAAAAGGGGGTTGTGACAACAAAACTTGCCAGTGTAGACAAGGCCTTTAATCTGCCACTTGTTTAGAATCTGATTCTGCAAGATACGTGCCTGACTCAGAGCCCAGCAGTTCTAGTGCCCTCAGTGGCACTAGTCAAATATTTAACTAGTCAAATCCATGATAGGTGCATGAGATGAGACCCAGAATGTAGGACCAGAGTGATAGTTTATTTGTGGAGCCTTAACTATGTATTTAATTTTTTTTAAATGTCATATATATGTATACTAGAGAGACAATATGGGACCAACTTCTATGGGTAGGAGACAGACCATCCAGTTTGTGGGCAAAACGTCCAACAAAAAATATATATACAAAAAATCATAAAGCCTGAGAGAAATCTAGGGGTGGGGGCATGTGACCCTCCCACAACCCTTGCCCCATGCATTCCATGTTCAGGTCTGTGTACACTTGCAAGCTTGTTTCTTTCACCACCAGAAATTGGTCCAATAAAAGATATTATCTCACCCACTCATTTCTCTAATATCCTGGGACTCACACCGCTACAATAAAACTGCATACATCTATATGTATATATAATATTACCTTACTTCTAGTAATATCATTTTTATGTAGCAATAATAGCCTTTCCTGTGGCTTCAATGTGCTGTTAAATCTGCTTGGTTTTCTTTACCAATCTTCATTATTTATTGAAAGAGGAAACAGGTTGAGAGATGGAAAAAAATACCATGTACACACGCAGCCAGCATATCTTTGGGCCTGAGCATCCCCTTTATGCAATCTATATCTATATCTATAGAAAGATAGATAGATAGAGATATTTTAGAATACGTCTGTTTGTCTGTTTGTTCAAAAATTCCTCCTAAACCAGAAGAGCTAAGAGCACCAAATTTTGTATGCAGCTTCCTCTTACCTTAACTTAAACCCAGGTCAATGTATGGTTGTGCCTGGAAAATGGGAAGTGCTGGGAATGGGACTAATTCCCATAACATGGAAAGGGAGGGACCAAGGAGGGGAGGGACATGAAAAGGAGGGGCACAGACAGGAGGATGTGATACTGAGAGTGGTCAGTGGGAGGAGCTGCAGCATCAAGAGAGTGGCAAGCAGGGTTGGAGCTCCACCGTCTTGCCTTCCTGCCCCAAACTTGGAGCCTATCCCCCATCCCATGGAGAACCTGCAGGCTGTGAGGGGGTCGCTGGAAGGGGAAACAGCCCCCAGAGCCTTGCCCCTCCCCAGGCCATGGGGGGGAGGGGCTACTGGAGGGATGGAAGCCCCCAGAGCTGGAGGGGGGAAGCCTCCCAGAGCCTGGCCTCCCCACAGACAGCCTGCAAGCCACAGGGAGGGCAACTGAGGGAGAGGCCACTGCAGGGGAGCATTGCCCTGGCCTCCAGGAGGAATCACCACCAGAGCAGCACCAACCTCAGAGCCACAGACAGCCCTGGTAAGCCCTTCCCCCCGCCCCCAGCCTCCCGCCCTGAGTCCTGCACCTCCCACTTGCCTTGACTTATGCACCCCATCCTCTACTCTGAAGCCCCCTATTTCCCAACCCTCTGCCTTAAGCCCCCTCCCCTGTCCTTCCTTACCCCCAAACTCTCACTCCAGTCTTCATTCTCCCCCCCTCTTTTTTTTTAAATACAATCATTGAAATAACATCTGTGTATTTTTTCATGTATTTTTCAAAACAAATTCTTTCAGTTACAGATCTCGATACATCTGCTAGTTGACTATAAAACTGTGTATCAACATTCTTCTGAAGCATGATATTAACAAGGCAAGCATTTTTCAGACCCCTTGATGAGTAAGGTTGCCAGGTGTCCGGTATTTTCACCTCCTGCTGGCTAAAAAAAATTCAGCAAATACCGGACACCTAAAATGTCCGATATTTTCTGATATTTTTTCCCTGCCAGGAGGCGAAAATACCTGGCAATCCTACACACACTCAGCAACGGGGCCTGGCCTCCAGCCCTTCCTCCTCCCCCCTTCCCTGGATCTGCAAGCTGCCTTCTGGCTCTGATCAAGATGGCCACCAGCAAACTCCTAAAGACTTTTCTTAAAGGGGCGGGTGCGTGCAGTATTTTTGGTTAAACCATCTGGCAACCCTATTGATGAATGTCCAGTTAGCAGATACTGTTGTGCTTAAGATTCTGCTTTTTTCATTCCACAGCAAAGAACAGCTGGACAAATCAATGAGTCTGGTACAAAGGGACAGATTTCCTGAAGTCTGATGTTTACTTTTTTCATTCCCAGGCCTTATAGGATGTGGTTCTTTGTGCTGAGAGGATGCTGTAGTGTGGCTACTTGGGTGATTATTGTTTGTGTGAAACTGGATAGCAGGGGGTGGTTAAATCTGTTTCAGCTTTATGTAATTAAGTCTGGAAGGCCTCAATGGTTACATTACAGGCACTAATTTTAAGCTCTTTTACTGGTTTAGAAACTAATTGTTTGTTGCATTAAAATCTGTCTTTTTAAAAGAAAAAGTGCCCTTTTTTCGAATGATGGGGGGGAGGGAGAGGGAAGTGTAAATTTTTGCTCTTCACAGCATCAAGAGACACAAGCACCCATTACAGGGGAAGGCAGGAGCAGCTTGGTGAGTGAGCTTCCCTCCCCCATGCTCTGGCTGGCCCAGGGAAGGCTTGGGTTGATTTCCCTGCTTACTTAGAGGGCTATGGGGGCAGCGGGATGCATTCATACCCTTGCTGTCCACATTTACAAAAAAAGCACGCTCCCCCACACACACACAGACAGAAATTCCTGCATACGGGTCTGTTCAGTGTTCTGCCAAAAATATGTGAAAAAAACCAGCCAAACAGAACAAACACCATTTTGGGAATGGAAAAAAAAAAATTAGCTAAAAATAACACTTTATATTTTTGTACTTCAGTGAAACAGCCCAGTCTTCCAACTGGATCCCCATAGGGAAAGACCTCTTCGCCAATCTATTTACAGGGGAGGGAAACCATAGCTTTGATCTCATTAGTCACACAGAGAATCAGATTGTTAAGGCCAGCAGGAATCATAATTCTAATGGTGCAAATAATATAAGGGCCTGAAGTGTTTGGGACTCTCGAGTCTTAAAAACAGTGACAGTGGAGGCTGCCTCAGACTGTGTGGGATTCACTCCTTATCAGACTGATGATTGTAGCCATTTTTACAAGCATGGACAGAGATGGCACTTGCTGTTTGATATTGCAGTCAAATGGAACTAGCTTGCTCAGAATATTGCTACTGTCTGTATGGGAGTGAGAGCAAATTTAAATGCAAAAATGCTTAAACTTATGTCTGATAGATGAAAGTATATCCAGGGCTGCAAGAGGGAAAAGAGTCTACTGGGACATAGTTGGATATAGTTTCCAGAGGCTGTATCAGTCACGGTACCTGCCAGTAGACTTTGGACAGAGAATTAATTTGGCAAATCAACATGAAATGTGGCTTTTTAAACTGTTTTCCATCACAAAACGTATGTTTTTGGACCAAGTGCTGAGTCCTCTGTGATAAATACGGACCAGCTGGAGTGCATACAGCACTGCAAAGGAACAGCATTCTTCCTTGAAAAATATTCATAGCAATGCAAGAGAAAAGTTCAGTTTTTGGAAGCAGGCCTGCTCATAGTAAATTTCCACAGTCATCCTCCCCCCCGCCCCCACTAAGCTCTTCACCACAGAAATTTGCACAATAGGATTTTGTTTCCTAAGAATTAATCTCCCTGATGCTTATTCCCCACCTACAGCCACAATCCTGTGATATATGCTAGGACAATATGTCCTTGTCCAATCTTGTTTATATGGGGGTGGGAAGAAGAAGATTTATCTTATGTTTCAAAAAGGGGGGAAAACACACTCTGTGCTTCAAAACTTAGTTTGACAATCAGTAAGGGCATGTCTACACAGCAGCGTTATTTCGGAATAAGCTATTTTGGAGTTTTTCTTCCGAACAAGTTTATTCCAAAGTAAGTGTGTAGTGTAAACATATCCTAAGGCTACATCTACACTGCATTTAGCTATTCTGGAAGAAATACTCTGAAATAGATTATTTCAAAATAGTGCGTCTATACTACAGGGAAGTCTGGAAATTAGTCTGAGGCAGGCTTCCCTAATGTGGACGTGCTACCTCTATTTAGAGCCCCAGGAAGCACTGGGGAGTAATTACTTTGAATGGCCCTGGGGAGGAGCTATTTTGAAATAGCAGCAGTGGAGCATCCACACTACTGCTATTCCAAAATAGCTATTTTGGAAGAGGCGTTATTCCTCATGGAATGAGGTTTACAAATGCCGAAATAAGCAGCCTGTTATTTCGAAATAACGCTCACATAGTTGTTTCAGAATAAAAGACGTTATTCTGAAATAATGCTGCTGTGGAGATGCACCCTTAGTGTTTAGGAATATGGGAGCTGACGAGGCTTTGCTATGGGACCAACCTTTGTGTGTGCGCTTTAAAAGAAGGCTTGTTTTATTTCTTCTTCTTTTTTTAAACAAAATCAGAAGTAAATAGAATACAAGTAGGAATAAAACCCAGTTTTTCTTTCAATGGCAATGTTCCCCTGCAATGCTGGCAACTCAGACACAACAGCCATGCAGGAGAAATAGAAAGTAAAACTAATTAGTGCAATTTCACTGGTAGAGAAATGAAATACAAACAAGCAGATGGTGGGGAAATAGTTTTCTTTAGCATGAACTTACTTCTGCTTGAAACTGTGCGTGATAGGGTGAAATCACAGAAGTCCCCCTGGGTTGTGTCCTGGTGTGCTGATCATATCACTGACTCCTCCCTCCCTGATCTGCTGGGCCAGATCTTCTGGTCTCCCCCAGCGGAGAGCACAGCGTTGGAGTTACTGTCCCACAGCAGAGCAGTACTGACACTGAACCAGTTCACCTTCCGTGCAAGGGCTCAGCACCCAGGAAACCAATCCCCAAATGGGACTAAAACCCTGAATAAATCTGTCTTACTCTGTGAAAGTTTTACTCAGAGAAAGCTCATAAGGTCAGCCGCTTCTATCAATGAAAAAGAGAGATGCACAGTGGTGGCTCCCCTCCAGGTAACATTTATTTACATGGGGCCTGATAGTAAACAAAAGTGTTTTATTTAAGTACAAAAATAGGATTTAAGTGGTTGCAAGTGAAAGCAGTCTGATCAAAGTGAATTACTGAATTAAAATGAATAGAAAATGCATAGCCAGTTCTAATTCTCTAAGGCCACTTCTATACTTACTGGCAGAGCTACGTTCCAGAGGTCAATCTTCTGGCATTTGACTTAGCAGCATGGGCATCCAGTGGCTTAGGAGGGGAAGGCTCTACCTTCCCAAACCACCAGCCTGACCCCGCCCACACTCTGCCCCCAGAACATCTGCTGTAGGCGTTCTGGGAGTGGAGTGTTGCTGCCCTCAGCACCTGCCCTCCCAGTGCTCCACGGCTGCTTGGTCCATGCCGCCACCTCCCTTCCCGCTGCTCCAAGGGCTGGGGGAGGAAGGAGGCCATGTGGCTTCTCTCTCCCTACTGGAGTTGCATATCTTACGTCAATCTTCCGCTATTGTGTAGACCAGTGGTCACCAACCGGTCGCTTGCGGCACCCTAGGAGTCGAGCACCGCAGACAGTTGGCTGGGCAGCTCCCTCCTCTTTGCTCCAGCCCCATAGCACGGTGCAACCTTGGCAGGTTGAACGCCCATGGCCAGCTGGGCTGGAGCAACTTGACTGCTGGGGGGGAAGAAGAGGTGCGAGTGCATGAACATGCGTGCGTCCCTGGCTCTTGTCTCCTGTTCTGGGAGGGGGCAGGGCTAGGCCTGCTCTTCAGAGCTGGAGCTAGATGGCCGGCACACGTGGCGCGCTAGGGACTGGGCTACACCACATGTGCCCCATGGGCTGTGTGGACATAATGTTTTACTTTATTTAAAATGAAGTTTGATCAACTAACATGAGAAAGTTAAAATGCTTAAGCTGTTTAATAATGTAAATAAAATTAGCTGGAGCCCTAGAAAAATGGCATGGGTGTAATTATGTTGTTAACAGTGAGTTTCCATTAGCACCGGGTAGTCTGCGGAAAGGTTTGAAGAGGGCGGGGCCTCAAGAAAGGGGTAGGGTTGCCAGGTGTCTGGTATTGACCTGGACAGTCCAGTATTTTTGCCTCCTGTCCTGTAAAAAAATTCAGAAAATACTGGACACCTAAAATGTCTGGTATTTTCTGATTTTTTTTCCTGGCCAGGAGGCAAAAATCCTGGGTGCTTTCCAGGGGAGCTGTCTGGCCCAGAGCAGGGAGACAAGACAGCGGCTGGCCACTGGCAGCCTGTTAGGGCCAAAAGCCTCAAAAGCATTTATTTAAAGGACCACGCTGTTTTTTTTAATTTTTTAATTTTTTTATTTAATTTTTTTTCTTCCTAGGGGTTTTTTTTTGTTTGTTTGTTTTTGGCTCAACAACTTTGGTCTCGCCCTTTTTTTTTTCTCAACAGCATTTTTTCCTTGGTTTTTTTTGGGGGGGGGGAGGAGTGTTTGGTATTTTTGGTTAAACCATCTGGCAACCCTAGAAAGGGGTGAGGTTTCAGAGAAGGGATGGGATAGATCCTGGCTTGCTATGACATTTAAAAAGTGATCTTGGGTGTAAAAAGGTTGGCAATCACTGCTACAGGCCAACCTTAAGAAACTTGTTACATGTAATTTTACACCCTAAGCAGCTGTTCTTATTTCAGGTAAAAGCTTCAAAGCAGAGTTGATTTTGTATTCTAACTTGGGCCTACAGTTTATTCCAAGCTCTTTGTGTCCTCTTATGGTGGGCTACGCAGTTTCAAAAACCAGCTGAAGACAAAGGTTGATTGCTTCCCATTGCTTAAATAGACTTTCCCCTGGGGCAGGAACCCTTTGTTTGGCATCTCCCATTCCCAGGTTCAAAATGGATTCCAGTACAGATGGTTTGGTTATATTTGGGTGTTCAGGACAAGGAAGATTATTCAAATGTTGTTGATTTGGTCACTGAGTTAATATGTTTTCAGGGCACCAGTAATGCCCCTCATTAGCACATTCAGAACTCTAACATCCACATTTCACCTGAACAGCCTTGCCGAAAGGACTGAATAATAGAAAAACTCCAGCAAATAATGGATTATACAAGGACTTTTCAGACTCAGCAAAAGAGAACTGGATCTGGCAACAATAGGAAAGTAGCTTACCTTGACTGAGAGCCCTTCAGTCAGGCCTAGTCAGTATCAACCTTTAGACATAGCCCACGCACTCTCCTTTTGTCTGTCTTGCTTATTTAAGATTATATAAACTCTTTGGGGCAAAGGCAGTTTCTCATTTGAGGACTGTACAGGGCTGAGCACAATGTGTCCTAGTCTTGGTCAGCACAGGATAATTGGGAGAGAAAAGGACAGTGCAATCTACATTCCAACATGACACGATGAGTGATGAAGTGGTGAAAGGAGGTCAAAGGTTAATACAACAGGATTATGTGGTTGCTCAGAGATGTGTGCACATTTTAGAATTGTGTTAGCAGCAAAGGAGGTGGGACAGTGAGTGAGAGCATAGAAAGATAGAGTGAGAGACATGGAGTAATGGTAAATGGAAGACAGGAGAGATCAGAATTAGGGATGTAATAGTATAGTTGATTAACCGTTAACCAAAGTTTATAGGTTAATGCTATAGACTACATGCATTCTCCCCCGCCCCCTCACGCCTTGCCGGTAAATTTTTTAGCAGGCTGGCCAGCAGCCCAGCTCAGTCCTGGTTTGCACTGGGTCTGGGATGTACCCCCACTGTGGCTCTGCATTTAAATTGTATTAGGAGCCAGGTGGGCAGTCACCCTGGCTCAGGGAACTCAAATCCCTCCCCCTCTGGGCAGGGGCTGCCCGGGGACTATAGAATAGTCGACTAACCAATAAGAATTAATGAGGTTAATCAACTATTCAGTTAACTGATATTTAATATTCCTAATCAGAACTAGAAGAATTAGGCTATAAATAGATTTGGGGCTGGGACATTAGCAAATTGAATCCAAGGGGATCGTGACATGGAGTGTACATAGCCTGCTAACATTCAGTGAGTATAGAAACCTATGACTGGAAGGAGAGGAAAATGTGCTTGAGGTGTATTATACATTTGCCTTTCCTTGAACATTATGTAACTGCCATTGGACAGATTTGAACCTAGGCTTTCTGGAGGAGCTGCTACACCTTTAGCTATAAAGCCAACTGGCTTGTAACTTAGCCTATAGAGCTCCCTTGTTCTTATCTCTCGCTGTAAGTGGTCAAAGTGCCACTACATAGGACAGTAAACCACACCCATTAGGTGTGTGGGTTACAGTAACACAGGCTGTTTTCCCATCCCAGAAAACAGGCCAAGGAGGCAGTGTTAGGAACATATGTGGAATGACTATGCAGTGTATTGTAAATACCCCTTGGCACTACTACCGAGTGAAAGGGGAAGTATCGGCAGCACTTGCAACAGTTAAATGGATTAGCAAAGCTTCCTCCGTGAGTGGAATTCATCCAAAATCTCAGCCAGGAAATATTCATCTATGGTTTTGTGCTCAGGCTGACATGACATTTCCGGAGGGCACGGATTTCAGCTGAACCCAAGTAACCAATCACATGCCTTCATCTGACAGGCCATGTTCTTTATCAGCCCATTAAGGTTGGGCTTTTAGCCAATGAAAATGTCAGATTTTTGGCAACAGGCTTACAAGTATTAGGAAGTGCTGTGGCTGAATAATGGAATTAGAGGGTTTAGAACCCATCAACTATGTCCCTTTCCAGGATAGACCCAGAAAGGGTGCAAGTGGCCAAGAAGGAATACCAGAGTGAATCAGGTACCATGAGGTATTTGAATGTACTGCAGGCTATACTGAAAAATACAAGTGTTGACTCTGTCTATAGATTGATGCTGACTAGGCTTAATTGAACAGCTCTCAGGGCAGGCTACTTTCCTGTGGTTGCCTGATCCAGCTCTTTTGCAGAACTGCAAGGTCCATGTATAATTTCAGGCTGCCTGTGACATCCTTTCCCAACCTAGTTCAAACTGCTTTTCACCATCCAGATGAGAGAGGCTTTCAAAAGGGAAGAATTTTCATTTTAAATGTGGTATTTTAAAACAAAATTGCACTGGGGACAGATCTTGTTCTCAAGCCAGACAGATGCCTGGAGTGTGACTAACCCTTCCTGTGTTAATTGCAATCAACTGTTGATTTTGGTTCCAGTTTCTTCTCCCCATTAGTTTACAAGATTGTTCTTCCTCTTGAATCTCTTTCTTTCCTCTACTTGCTATTGCTAGCCAGCCTCCTTCCATGGTTTGTTCTCTCAGGATGGGGGTATCAGACACATACTTCCAGCATCCAACACTCTTGAGATGGCCTCTGAACATGTGTAAGTCTTCAGTGTCTAGGTTCTTCCTTCTCCCACTGTCTGTGCTCAAGGATCAGTTTCCAGATCATGTGGCTAGATATGTGGCTAGATGGTCTCTTCCTGGGTAAATTATTTCCTTTCAAAATGCCAGGGACAGCTGATCCTGTTGGTGCGTTGGATTTACTTTTAATTTGCATGGGTGATAGGACATGAAAGCCCAAACTTCCTTCTGTTTTGCTTCAGAATTATTATTACAAAGAATCATAAAGAAGGTGCAGGGAAGGGAGTACATCAGTAAAAAGTCAAAGTAGCTTCTTCTCTGTAGTTTCCTTCTTTTTAAAGTGTGATTATCTGATTGTACAAATCTACATGTGCAATGAAGAGAGGGCTTTTCTACTCCTCTTAGGAAAAAAGGGTCAATGACAGTAAAAAGCTGAAGCAAAGATATCAAACTAGTGTTGCCCCTTTGACCTAAACAGTTAGCCAGTATTTGGGGCCTTACAGGTTTGTTTCTGTTGAGAGGGGAAATGGAGGATACAAGTCAGGTATTTCTTTGGTACAATCCTGTTTGTTTACGTGGAACATATACAAAGCCCTGTTGTCCTGAAAAAGCACTAAGTCTGCCCTTCCATCATGTGAGGTCTGTGTCTCTCTACTCACAGCTGGCTTTCTCTGTGCCTGCTTCTAACATGCACACAGCTTGTCCAGCAGTCCCCTATCTCCTCTGCATTCAAAGAAACCCTTCAGACCACATACAGCTTAGCCCTACTCAGGCTTGGCCATGAAGCTCAGTGCCTTGGGCAGTAGCCTCTCATTTTTTTCCCATCTATTGCTATGGAGAGGGGCTTTGAATTGTTCCTTCTATTTAGTCTCAGAAAAGAGTGCTGAGCACTCCACTAGCTTTAAACAGGTCCAGAATTGTGTACAGATCAAATGAACTACTTGATGGCACCCAATTTTTGGGGAGAAAGTCAACATGGTTTCTGTAAAGGGAAATCATGCCTTACTAATCTGCTAGAGTTCTTTGAGGAGGTCAACAAATATGTGGACAAGGGGGATCCAGTGGATGTAGTATACTTAAATTTCCAGAAATCTAAGTATTCCTTTTTGACAAAGTCCCTTACCAAAGGCTCTTAAGTAAAGTAAATTGTCATGGGATAAGAGGGAAGGTCTTTCATGGATTGATAACTGGTTAAAAGACAGGAAACAAAGGGTAGGAACATGCTAAGTTTTCTGAGTGGAGAGAGGTAACTAGTGGGGTCCCCCAATGGTCTGTCCTGGGCCACATTCTATTCAACTTAGTTATAAATGATCTAGAGAAAGGGGTAAACAGTAAGGTGGCAAAATTTGCAGATGATACCAAACTGCTGAAGATAGTTAAGACCAAAGCAGACTGTGAAGAGCTTGAAAAAGATCTCACCAAACTCAGTGATTGGGCAACAAAATGGCAAATGAAATGTAATGTTGATAAATGTAAAGTAATGCACATTGGAAAACATAATCCCAACTATATATACAATATGATGGGGACTAATTTGGCTACAACTACTCAAGAGAGATCTTGGAGTCACTGTGGCTAGTTCTCTGAAAACATCCACTCACTGTGCAGCAGAGTGAAAAAAGTAAACAGAATGTTACCCTATTTCGAAATAGGGTGCAAGTATAGACATACCCTCACAGATTGATGTAACACTGCTTGAGCCAAATCCTCCATTTCTTTTAGGGCAATCCCTTATCTGTGGAAACCTATCCGACTTGGTTCATGGTGGGGCTGTCCAAGTCTTAGCTGTTCAGCTCATTACACAAAAAGGAGTCTGTTAACATCGAGTCACTTACAAACCCCTTTTCCAGCAATTCCACTCACTTTCCCACTGACCCTTGCAAGAAATGTGTCTTGGCAAGCACCGTAATCATGGTGAGTGATGCGGTGGGGGTGGCTGGTGGCTGTGCATATGGACAAAAGAAATTCCAGCCAGGGCTAGTAAATTCCCTTTGCAGGAATATAGTTCTGATTATGCCAAACTTCTCCACAGGTGGGTAACACTCTGACAGACACCTCCCTGCTCGGGCCATGCAAGGAAACCAGGGCACAGCTTCTCCAGGCTAGTGGCATTCACCTGGCTCCATATGTAGCCAGCCTACATTCTGCTTTGGTTCCTGCACAAGTGATTGAGGAATGGTTCAGGCTAGTGTCCTGCAATGGGGAATGGGACAAAGCTGCACTGCCATGGAACTTGTGGCAGAAAATTAACAAAAGTTTTGGTAGCCTTTCTCTGCAGGAGTCCTTTGAGATCACAGTGATATTGACATCCTGCTGGGCCATATCAACTAGCTACACAGGGCTATGGGCAGCTCTCAGAAACACAGCCAGCCTCCCACTTCTCTGTGGCCTCAGTCTTGCACTCTATTACCCTGTATCTCATCCCCCGCTGCCTGCTTCCCAGAAAGCGGTTGCTCAGACTGGCGATGTCCGTTAACAGTTCCTGGCTGCCAGTCACACTCGGCAACTCCTGGGAAGCCCCTAGTCCTTGTCTGCTTCAGTCTCTCTCTCCCAGTTAGGGGCTCCAGGTACTGCCCCTGTGCCTTCAGAAATATCTACGAGGCTCTTGGCGGTGAAGGTGGGGTCACCACCCAGTACAGTGTCTATCTCCTTATAGCATACACAGGTCTTCAGTGAAGCACCGAAGCATTGCTTCACTTCATGGGCCTTGTGACAGGCTTGCCTGAGTTCTTTCATCTTCACTCTGCACTTCAGTGTTTCCTGCTTATACCCCTTTTCACACAAGGCTCGAGAAATGTGCCCGTACATGTCCCAGCCCCTATGAGTCACTCTCAGCTGGGACTGAACGGACTCCTCTCCCCATACAATGAACAGATGCAACAGCTCTGTGGCAGGGATGTAGTGGGTCTCTGTAGCTATGCTGCTGCTCTGTGTAATCCAAGAGGGAGAGCATTTGGTGTGATGGCCAAAAACAGGTGTCTGGGAAGATGTCATGAGACAGCTGCATGCTGAGCCAGCTTGTGGGGAGGGGCAGAGGGTCCAGGAGCTCAGGCTGTGAAGGACACCACAATTTGTAAGGTCAGCCCTGTGTGGTGTACCTCATGCATTGCATCAAATGCTTCAGCAACCATGTGGATGAAACTAGTCACTATCTTCTTCAATGAACTCACACGGAAAAGCCAAGTCAGCAGGAAATAGGATTTAAATTTCATGGGGCTTGCAAGGGGGTGGGGTAGATAGTTGGTCACCTGGCTGTAGGGCAACCTGCTAACCAGGTGGCTGATTGGGAATTGTGGGTGACTTCCTGGAGGCCAGAAACAGCAACAAAATGCCTGTAGGTGTCTACACTGCATGTTTGGCAACCACAAAGGGAGGGGAGGAAAAATCCCTTGTGGAACTGGGCAGTTCAGTTTTGAACCGGACAGTCCAGTATGTGAGCTTTCTGTTCGGGAAACAAATTTAGAAAAAATAAATGAGAAAATATAAATGTCCAGTATTTTCTAAATAAGATGGAATGTAGATTGTGATGTTATGTCAAGTATGTCCAGTATTTTTGTTGATACCATCTGGCAACCCTAGATGGTGGTGCCCTCTGGCAGTTCAGGTGTGTTGGCTGTTCTTTGCCTGTGCCTTATTAACAGCATTACTGCATGCTGGATGATTAAAACGCAGAAGGTACACAAACAACTGGGCTCTTTTCTTCTCAAATCTTGGAAGCGAAACTCAGTGGAGTCCATTTAGGTTTTGTTTCTAGGCTGTCAGTTTCACTTTCTAGTTCCCAGAGCTTCAATGTTTGGGCTGAATCTGCAGCAGGGGACGGTTGCTTTGTTTAAACACAGCTGTTTTCACTTGGATTTGAAACGCAGTCTTGGAAATATTTCTGTTTAGGCTTAATCAGAGTTTACACTCAAAATGCAGACCTGAATCAGTGCTGACAAGTTCCCTTTTAAAGGAGCCTGAAAGAAATCTTCTTTCATGTGACCTTTTCATCCTTTTTTTCCCTAGATGTGTCTTCTGAGCAAATGCACCCGTTTTTCTTTGCGTGGCTCAGTATATTCCCACTAATGGGTATTGGACAGCCTGGTGCTGTGTGGCACTTATAGTGGAACCTTCTCCAAGCAGTGCCTATTAGAGCACCCGTCTCCCCCTCCTTTCTTTCCTCAGTGTTTTCAAACCTTCCCAGGGTGAAGCTACAGAAGGGGTGCTGTACCCTCTGCCACGTTCCAACTACCAGATGGGATGAAAGTTAACCCCTCTGGTTCTTTGGCTCTGGCCTTTTCTCCATCTATAAGCCACTGTTCATTTACAGCTATTGTTCTCTGTACAAGGTCGTTTGAAGTATCTTAGTAGAAATGGCTAGTTTAGTAGAGTTGGCACGATCGGGTCCATGGGATGGTGTGGAAAGTGGGATTGTGGGGCTTTCATTCCCCTAGTTATGTTGCATGTGATTTCTACTGGCCTGTATTAACCCCATGTGTGTGCCTCAGTTTCCCTGTCACTGCACCAATACCTAGATGGTGAAGGGAATTTTGGTGTAACAGCCTTCCCCACGTACACAATGGCTGATGCTGTCTGTAACTTGAGCCCAGGAGGGGTGTGTGACCAGGTGATATCTTTTGCAGGTGAACAAAGGCCAGAGGAGGGGCTGGCTGTTCTAAGTGTGTAGTTAGTCTCAGCTGACTTGGGGTGCAGGGAGTGTGGTCAGGGCCCTTGGTTCTCAGCCCCTCTTTCCAAGATGGATTATACTGACTGCTACTGGTTCCTGTGCTGACACGCCTGTTCTATGCTATATCACAGGGGTGGCTAACCCATGGCTCTCTGCTCATAGAAATGTGGCTCTTATTAGGGTTTTTTCCCAGACGTCATTTTCCCATGTTAAATTATCGTCCAGCCGGCTTTTTTAAAAACACAAAAAATGCCTGGGATTCAGGGAGGGTGCGGAAGCACCTGCCTTCAGGTGACCATTTGACTGTCTTTCAGAGCTGTGTGCCTGGACAGTTCACAGCCGCTCTGCGTATGTGCCCCAGAACCAGGAGGGAAAAGTGCATGGCTGCAGCGGCGGTGGTGGTTCCAGTGAGATCCAGGGTGTTAATAAAAGAATGAAAGAATCTGGGGCTGCCTGGCTCTGGGGGAGGGGAGGAGAATTGGGTTAGAGAAGGGGGTTGGGAGTGCCTGGCTCTGGGGGAGGGGAGGGTGCATTGGGTGGAGCAGAGGGGCTGGGGGTGCATTAGGATTACAGATATATAAAAATAAATATATAATACGTGGCTCTTTGCACTACTATCCAGAATTATTTTGGTTTTAGTCTCTAACTGGTTGGCCACCCCTGCTATATCATGTGAACCAATAAACCTTTTGTTCTACCTGCTGACTGAGAGAAACATCTGGCTGCAGATGGGGGTGCAGTGCCAGTGACCCTCCCACGCCATCAGGGACAGATGGTGTACCACAGAAGGAGAAGTGAGGCTTTAAGCAATGATCTTTGAACTCAGCTGCCTTCCCAGTAATACACTGGGTCGCTAAGTGCACACGAGAAGACTTCTCTATTGCTGGTGTTTGATTTGCTGGACATTCATGCCCAAAGCTCTCAAAGACAGGCAGAACAGAATACAGTGGCTCCTATTTAAAGGAGCTTTCACTGCTGAGTCACCCAGGTCCAGAGGATCACCGC
This sequence comes from Apalone spinifera, assembly GCA_030068395.1. Classification (NCBI taxonomy): domain Eukaryota; kingdom Metazoa; phylum Chordata; order Testudines; family Trionychidae; genus Apalone; species Apalone spinifera. The sequence goes on along the minus strand of JANRFK010001605.1, from coordinate 25,009,458 downwards.
AAACTAAGAGGCCTATTCCTACACCAGTGGCTTTTTCCTACAGAACTAAATTGTCTAAGGGATCTTTATTGGTGCTGGCTCCTGGTTGGGTTAAAGCTATCAAGGCTTTAAAGTAACCACTGGTGGAAAAGGGCTAACTGCCTGCTAAGGAAACAAGAGTTATTTCAGTTCCAGCTGTATTAGTTCCAAAGAAGCAGCTGAAGGAGAAGATGGACACTGTTAGTAGTGCCAGAACCTGTATATCAGACTTATTGGATCCATCCAATTCTGACATAGCCTCTGTGGTTCTGCATTGAAGAGCAGAATTGTGAAGGTGAGTATTTATCAAGATCCTGTACTCTTCAGACCTGGGACTCTAGTTTCATCCTCTACTCCTATTCCAGAGCCATCCTTGGATCCAAGATGATGTTAGCAGTGTTGGCTAATGTCCATCTTCCTGTGTCTGACCATTCCTTAGATCTGATTGACAGGAAGCTGGCGATGAGAAGACACCCTCTTTATCAATTCTATGATCTGATTATGGTTTCATGAAAAGAGGAGATGTAGTCTTTCTATGGCCTGGTCTACATTAGGAGTTTAAATCAAATTTAGCTGCATAAGGTTGATTTTCTAAACAATGAGTCCACTATCAAGCCCGCTCCATTGACTTAAAGGCTGCTAAAGTCAATTTTGGCATGCCTGCTTTTCACAAGGTTTCTGGCCACATTCAGTTAGCATCAGCTCCCAATCACTCTATGTGACTCGCAGAAGACTGATATCTAGCATGGCAACCTGACTGAAGGAAGAGGGAAAGCTATTAGCTGCTGCCTCTGCTGCTAGCATAGGATCTGTTCCTTATCATGGATGGTCTTTTGCAGACTTCTAAGACAGGTCAACTCCTTGCCAGTTTTCAAAAAAGCAGACAAGCTGTAAACAGTTTTCTTTAATTCAGACATATCTTGTGCCAAATTCACTAGTTATGGCTGCTGCCAGAAACAGATTTAGTTTTGGCTAAGCTCATTCAGTTCCCGCTGATGAAAACTGACACATTTAGGAGAAAAGCTTTTTCATCCTATTCTAATTACCAAGTGGTGATTACCCTTTTGTTTCCTCCTCCTCCCCTTCCCTATTTATTTTGGGTCTGCATATCTTAAACTCAAAACTCCAGTCATCTGAAGAAGTGGGCTGAGCCCACGAAAGTTCATGATACCATCTACATGTTTTATTAGTCTATAAAGTGCTACCAGACCATTTGTTGTTTTTTTCAAGTGGTGATGGCCTGTTAACTATTCCACTTATGGGATAGGAGGGCTTTCTTTGTCCAAGATTTGCCACCTGATAAAAGAAGACTGGCTAATGCCATTGTGATAAAAGGACAAAATATGTCCTTTTATGCAAAGCAGAAGGTTCTACTCTTAGTTGCCACCAACTAGCACATCATCCGAGTGTGTATATGCTAAATCATCTTGATGAACTCTGGTTACAAATAAGTAAAATTCATTCTTTTTCTTTCCCTGGGGCTTTCTTATTTCTTCTTCTCCCCCGACACTGCTGGCAGTATGAGACAATATTCTTTGAGGAGCAAAAGAGAGACAGTGTGTTGGAAATGGGGGCTGTGTCTTGTAGATTTTCTGGGTGAAATCATGAATAAGGCAAAAGAAGGAGAGGGGGAGGCAAAATCTTCCTTAGCTGAATAATAATTTATGCTTGGATTCTGAGAAATGGCTGAATAAGTGCTTGTCGTGATGGGCTAAATTCACCGCTGGTGTAAATTCATAGGCTGCATCTAGACTGGCATGATTTTGCGCAAATACTTTTAATGGAAACATTTTTCCATTAAAAATATTTGCGCAAGAGAGCGTCTACACTGGCATGGATGCTTTTGCACAAAAGCACATATTTTGCACAAAAGCATCTGTGCCAGTGTAGATGCCCTCTTGCGCAAGAAAGCTCCGATGGCCATTTTAGCCATCAGGCTTTCTTGCGCAAGAAATTAACGTTGCTGTCTACACTGGCCCTCTTGCGCAAGAATACTTGTGCAAGAGGGCTTATCCCTGAGTGGGAGCATCAGAGTATTTGCACAAGAAGCACTGATTTTGTACAGTACAAGGTCAGTGTTCTTGCACAAATACTCGTAGCCAGTGTAGACAGGTGGCAAGATTTGGCGCAAAAGCATCCTCTTTTGCACAAAATCTTGCCAGTCTAGATGCAGCCATAGACTTCAGATGGCTTGCACCACTGATCATCTCAGCCCAGTTTACCCAGAAATGTCACACCTGTAGTATAGCAATAAAATCATGGTGTGAAGTATATTAATGCACTACCCAAATAAAGACAGAATGTTCACAGATTGGAACTCCAGTTCTTTAGTATTTAAGGATATGTCTACACTGCAGAGTTTTTCCAGAAAAACGGCCATTTTTCTGGAAAACTACACTTACATCCACAGTGCTATTGCATTCTTTTGACAGAAAGTTGAAAGAATGGAGGGGTTTTTCCGACAGCGGTAAACCTCTTTCTACGAGGAAGAAGACTTTTTCAGAAAAAAGGTGTGTTTGGACATGGAAAAGAAGTTTTTTCAAAAGAAAAGGCCTCTGGGAAAAAGCACAGCTGCTCTGGTGGCCACTCCATCCATAGTAATCACAACTGAAATGCAAGAAAGCGTCCATTCAGTGTGGACGCTATCTTTTGAAAAAGCATATTGCTTTTTCGTTGCGCTTTTGCTGTGTAGACACTCTCTTTCAAAAAAAGGTTTTCCAGAAGATCTCTTCCAGGAAAGCTTCTTCTGAAAGAAGCTTGCATTCTAGACCTAAGAGCTAATCCTGTATTTCTTCTTGCACCCTAAGAGCTAATCCTGTATTTCTTTTCATTGATCCCTAGAACTTACTCTGGCAGTTTCAGAGGGGTAGCTGAGTTAGTCTGTAAATGGAAAAACTTAAAAAATAACAAATAGTCTAGTAACATCTTAAAGACTAACAAAACTCGTAGATGGTATCATGAGCTTTTGTGGGCAAAATTCATTTCTTCGGATGACTGGAGTATTAAAAGTCCAGATCCAAAAATAAATAAGGGAAGGAGAGGGAGGAAAAAAAGGAGAAAAAAGACAGTGAGTAGATAGTTCAAGTTACAAGACACTGGGGCTATGTCTACACTGCTGGGTTTTTTTCAGAAAAAGGTACGCAAATTGCAAACCGCAATTTGTGTACCTTTTTCCGATTCTTTTTTCAGAAACAGCTTTTCCAGCATCTGGCCCATCTACCTGGGGCCAAATGTCAGAAAAACCTCTTTTGGAAGAGCCCTTATTTCTTATAAAATGAGGAATATAGGGCTTCTGTAAGAGCGCGTCTGCTCTTCCAAAAAAAATTTCAGAAGAGCAGACACGTTTCCTGGATGTGGCAGCGTTTTTCCAGGATACCACAGGTATCTCAAAAATACTCTGTAGTGTAGACATAGTCTGGGAATATTAGATGTGCAAGTAAGCAAGGGCTTGGGTCCAAAATTTACTTTCAGGAACAACATGTGGTCAGAGCAGCATAGCTTTACTATTGCTGAGCCCATGCACATCTATTTATTCCACTAGTTTCCCTGACTAGACTGACGGCTTCTTCTTTAGTAATAATGTCTGACTCAGCTTGTACTTGCAGACTTTTACTGGGAAGATTATGCATGTGAAGATGGTGGAAAGATGCCCTGGATCACCTTCATTATGAGCAGTTTGTTTTGATGGATTGCTAACTGTAAATGTAAACACCACCTTCTCGGTGAGTCAGAGCACCGGATATGAGACAAAGGTCAGCATTTGTGTTCCTGTGAAATTGCTAATTCAGTTTTTTTCCCTTGCTACAAATAATCAGTGCTTTTCTGCAGTAATAAACAACTGCTTCAAAATGTCTGCAGTTTGATGATGTCCTATCAGGCCCTGATGAACCAATATGCACTTGCTGTACTTACATAGGACCCCTATCTCCTGGGGGCCCCAATCATAGGATTTGGTAGCAAGTGGCTTCATAGGGATCAAAATGTCACTCAGGCTTGGCCCTGCTGGTTCTCCATTCTGATAAGTGAGTTGCTAAGCCCTCTGTGAGTAAGAAGGTTTGCAGCTTTGCTCATTCAGGTTTGGTCGGACCACCTGTCCATCATGTTGGGGTTCCCTACACTGGGCCCATTACTCACCTCAGCTCATTACTGAAGACACAGCCTTGGGGAAAAAGAACGGTAAGATTTCTGAGAACTGGTGGAGCCAGTAAGGGGCAAAACATAGTGAACAATGGCTCATAATATTTGCTGTGAAATACTCCCAAAATAAAACACCTCATGCATCTGACGAAGTGGGTCTTTGCCCACGAAAGCTTATGCTCCAATACTTCGGTTAGTCTATAACGTGCCACAGGACTCCTCACCGCCTTTGCAGATTCAGACTAACACGGCTAACCCTCTGATACTCACCTAAAATCAGTCAGTGGAATTTGAACATACCCACTGTTGATTATCCCCTGACTGTGTGGACACTATGGTCCAGCAGAAGAACAAGGAGTTACAGGTATTCTGGGGTTCTTGTCTAGCTTTGTTCCAAGCTAAATGTGTGACCTTGGGCTGGTCAGTGAGAAAAGCCCAGGAGGGGGGGGGGGAGCATTTTTTAAAAACTGCCCCAGATTTAGGTTCCCCAAAGGGAGCTGACATTAAAGTTAATGTGGAAACAAAAGTTCTGGCCCATGGTAATTGACAACCTCATTAGAAGTCGAGGTCACTCAGATCTTTGCACAATCCAGGCCCTGAAACCAAAGCAGTCAGATGTAAGGGTTAATATTCATCAAGCAAGTTGAGAACTTAAATCGGATCCTGGCTATTTAAATCTGAAGAGCTACTGTTTTATTATGGGCCCACTAGAATTGGAACTTCATCCTGTGAAAGTAAAACAGAACAGGAATTATATAACACTCTTCCATTCATTATATGCAGGCTAGTATGTAACAGACATTCCTGTGGCAAAAAGAGATATGCTGGCACTGCTGCTGTCCCTGCTTAGCACTAAGATTTACCATGAACAAGATCAAAAACAATCTCAAGAGAATGCATTTATAATGCAAGGATCACAAGCAGATCCTGCTGTGCCAGCTTCACTTGTCTTCCCCAGCCAAGGCCCCGAGCTGAAATCCCTGCCTCCCCCCCCAAGCAGTACAGACACTGAACCTCTTCACATCCAAGGAGAGTGCAGTTTAGGGCCCAACTTCCTGGGATAACACTCCTCAAATGGTATCAAACCCCAAAGAATTAGGTAAGCCACCTTTAAGAATTAAAGAGGGACTGTGCACACTGCTTACTCCCCCAGGTAACAATTATTTACACTGGGTTTGACAGAAAATAAAAATGATTTTATTAAGTACAAGCAGTAGGATTTAAGTAGTACAGTAATAAGTGAGAACAGGCAGAGCAAAGTAGGTTACAAATCAAAAGAAACAAAAGCACTGTGACTACATCTACACTGCTTCCCTCTTTTGCAAGAGGAAATGCAAATGGAGCGCTCATTTGCATATGTTGCGCTCTCATTTGCCTTTCCTCCTCGGATCCCTTTTGCGCAAGAGGTTTTTGCGCAGAAAAGCGCTGTGTAGACACCTCCTTTTTACGCAAAAACCCCCTTTTACGCAAGAGCCATTCGTCCTCAAAAAATGAGTTACTTGGCCACTCCCAACCAATCACTGCTAAGCCTTAAGGACAAAAGGCTATTTGCATATGACTGCCCAGACATGGAGGCCTTCCTTGATGACTTTCATTCACACATTTAAAAATCATAAAGTATTCCCTACTCCGGGGGTCTCCAACCTTTTTAAGCATGAGATCACTTTTTGACTTTAAGTGCAATCCAGGATCTACCTCAAACCCAAATACCCTTGCCCCGCCACCTTTGTGTTCCTTCTCTGAAGCCCTGCCCCTGCTCACTCGTCCTCCCATTCTCCCTCCCTTTCACCAAGTGGGGCAGAGGGTTGGGGCACAGGCTCTGGTCTTAGGCTAAGGGATTTGGAGTGTGAGGGGGCTCTGAACTAAGCCTGGGGCAGGGGGTTCAGGGTGCAGGCTCTGTAAGGGAGTTTGGGTCTGGGAGGGCTCAGGGCTAGGGCAGGAGCTTCGGGTGTAGAGGAGGGTATGTGACTGGGGCAGGGGTTTGGAGCTGGCTCCAGCTGGACACTGCTTACCACAGGTAGCTCCTGGGTGGTGGGGCAGTGAGGCTAAGGCAGGTTCACCCCTGCCCTGGCTCTGCACCACTCTCAAAAACAGCCAGCAAACTCCTTCCATCCCAGGCCCTGTTGTCCCCTTCTCCCCATTCTGTGGAGATAGAATACAGGGTGGGGGTGGGGACACCCTGACATCAGCACCCCCTCTTCTCCCTTCCCTGCTCTGTACCACAAGCAGGAGGCTCCTGGGGGCTGGGAAAAGCTCCCAGGCAAAGTGCAGGAGATGCGCAGCAGTGTGGAGAGGGGCACATGAAGTACCGGCTCTTGATAGCGTCTTAGCCAAACCAATCAGGATCACCTGTCAGAGGCTCCAAGATCTTCCAGTAGATCCCGATCTACTAGTTGGTGACCACTGCCCTATTCCATATGTCTTCTTTTACACACAAGAATGATATATACACCAAAATAAGATAAACATAATCAGCAGATCATGACATAAAGATGGACTGGTTACATGAAATAATTTGCTAAAAGCATCTTTGAGTTATGTATAGTCATGTCGATGGGCAGGAGGGTCCGTCACAACAAGACTTTAGCTTCCAGGCTTAAACTATATGGCTACGTCTAGATTACATCCCTTTTTTGTAAAAGGGATGTAAATTAGACATATCGCAATTGCTAATGAAGCGGGGGAGATTTAAATCCCTGCTTCATTAGCAGTTGCAATACGTCTAATTTACATCCCTTTTACGAAAAAGGGATGTAGTCTAGACGTAGCCTATAAGAATGTTTACACACCAAGTTGCAATGGTTAATTAAAGGTGAAAAGTTGAATCAATGTAGTTAAACTGGTGTAATTTCAACATGTATCGAGAATGTGTTTATCAGAGCTGAGTTTTGCCACATTTAGCAGTGTGGTGATTTCTGTTTATTAACATAGCCTTTTTGGTGGTTGATTGGTCAGCTAATTGTTTCCATTCTGACTGGATTACCTATGTATGATTGTCAGGCAGGAATTATTGGGGAGACAGGAAGAAAGAAGGAAAGCAGCAATCTGTGGTTTGCCCATCTGCCAGCCTGACATGACATCCCAGGAAGTGTGCTGCCAAGGGCCTGTAACTAGGGGTATGGCTAGACTGCGAGGATCTATTGGAAAAAGATACACAAAATGCATATAGCCAGGCATGCATCCATCTCTGCATTTTGCGTCTCTTTTTCTGATACTTTTATCAGAAGAGGCTTTTCCAAAATTTGACCCTTCTATACTGGCCAAATTTTGGAAAAAAACTTTTTCGAAAGCCCCCTTCTTCCTCATGGAATGAGGAATACAAGGGCTTCTGAAAGAGCACATTTGCTTTTTCACAAAAAAAAATGGAAGAGCAAACATGTTCCCTGGATGTGGCAGAATTTTTTCAGGATACCAGAGGTATCCTGAACCCCTCCCCACCCCACCCCATCCCACCCCACCCCACCCCCCGCAATCTAGCCATACCCTCTGACACTACAGCACAATTGTCAAGCATCATTTGTCCCTCTGCTACTTATCCATGTGGGTATTTATGATACTGAGAGGTATGACCTTCAGCAGATCCGAAGTGATTTCACAGCTCTGGAAGTATGGGTGAAGGAGCTGGGATTGCAGGAGCTGTTCTCTTTGACCCTTCCAATCAAAGGTAGGGGCCCAGGCAGAGATGGATGCATGCCTGGCTATATGGATGGTGTCACCAGTAGGGGTTTGACTTCCATGATCAGGGGATGCTGTTCCAGGAAGGATTGCTAAACAGAGATGGGATCCACTTATCAAGGAAGGGAAAGAGCATATCTGATATAGCCTGCCTAGCCTAGGGAGGAGAGCTTTAAATTAGGTTGATGGTGGCAAGAGACAAAAGCCCACAGGTACATAAAACATGTACATCTGGGAGGCTGGTCACAGTCTGAAGGGATTATGGGCTTGGATCACAAGGAAAAGGGAGAGAAGAGAGAACATCTTTATCAAAGATTTAAATAGTGGCATAGAGAGCACACTTAGAAAGCTTGCAGCAGCTGGGAAGGGCTGCAAGTACTTTGTAGGACAGGATTAAGATTCAAAAGGATCTTGGCAAACTGGAGAAATGGTCTGAAGTAAACAGGATGATATGCAGTAAGGATGTAAATAGGATGGTACTCAGTAGGGCTTAGGAAGGTTCAGTCAGTTTCACACATACAAAAAGGGAAGTGACTGTCTGGCATGGAGTATTACAGAAAAGGCTCTGGGGATCATAGTGCACCATAAGCTAAATATGAGTCAACAGTATGACAGTGTTGGAAAAGAAGCAAACATCCTTCTGGGATGCATTAATGGGAGTGTTGGAAGTAAGATATGAGAAGTAATTCTGCTCTACACCACACTGATTAGCCTCAACGGCTGCGTCTAGATTGGCAAGATTTTGCGCAAATACTTTTAATGGAAAAGTTTTTCCGTTAAAAGTATTTGCGCAAGAGAGCGTCTATACTGGCATGAGCCTTTGCGCAAAAGATTTGCTTTTGCGCAAAATCATCCATGCCCAGTATAGACACTCTCTTGTGCAAGAAAGCTCCGATGGCCATTTTAGCCATCGGGCTTTCTTGTGCAAGAAATTAAGGTGGCTGTCTACACTGGCCCTCTTGTGCAAGAATACTTGTGCAAGAAGGCTTATCCTTGAGCGGGAGTGTCAAAGTATTTGCGGAAGAACCACTGATTTTGTACATTACAAAGTCAGTGCTCTTGCGCAAATTCAAACGGCCAGTGTAGACAGCTGGCAAGTTTTTGCGCAAAAGCAATTGCTTTTGTGCAAAATCTTGCCAATCTCGACGCAGCCAACTAGAATACTGTGACCACACTGCCAGCTTTAGACCTGGGCAACCAGGGAGACCTGCTGATGGAGGTGCAAATGAATAGTCACATGTGACCTTACCTGGGGCCAGTCAGTTAAGCAAGAGGAGAAGCACAGCAGCCAGCTCAGCAAAAGTCAAGGAGGTCAGAGGCACTCACTCACTTGTCTCAGGTAAATGCTCTGCTCTGGTGGAAGCAACAGCAGGGTGTGTGCCCAGGGTGGGTGCCCTGTAGAAGACATGTGGGGATAGGGTGTGCTGAAGAGGCTAAGGGTGAGGCTGAGTTTGGTGGAGACTGAAAGAGTGTGTGTGTGTAGCTTCTCTCTGTGTTCTGGTTGGCTGGGGTTTGGAACAGGATGTGTGGGCATGTGTGTGTGGGTATAGCTTTGCTCTGTGTTCTGGCTGGCTGGGGTTTGGCTCAAGCCTGCTATCCGTGTGTGTGTGTTAGTGTACAGCAGGTCTGGGTCCACCCCTTTTTTCTTCCCCTTCCTCTCCTAAGAGCCCCATAGGGGAACTGAGAGGGGGGCTTGGCTACTGGCTGGGGAGAGGGATATGCCACATGATAAGCCAGCTTCCCTGGCTGGCTCAGAAGCTTCACTCACTTTTGTTGGGGGTGGGTGGGAGTTGGGATGGGGCTGCTGCTGCTGCTGCTGCTGCTGCTTCTTCCCCAGTGTGAGGTAGGTGTGTGGATGCAGAAGAGATTAGTAAGTATTACTGAAATCGACTGTCCCGTGTGCCCCCTACTAACAGGAGAGGAAAATGAGTCACAGCCAGTGGTGTCTGTCTGGTTGAAACCTTTCATTCAACTCTTGATCATCTATCCACAACTTCAGGCTTTGTGTTGTTGTTGAGTTTTTGGGGGGGTTTTTTGGAGCAGCTTTACTTGATGAGAGATTAGCCCTTTTGAGCTTCACAGACCTGGAGAAGAGCTTTGAGGAGTTCCAAAGGTTGTCTCTGTCACCAACCATATTTGGTCCAATTAAAGATATTACTTCACTCATCTTGTGGCTCTCATCCAGGCACCAGCATGACTACAACAAAATAGCAAAACCCACTGTAGCACATCAAGGTATACAAAATATATAGCCTAATACCAGACATGATGTATCGATTTAACTATTCATTCACTCATCCATTTGTAACAAGCCAAGTTCAGAAGTTTATATCACTGAATTTTAACTCTAATAAGTTCTCAAGCAGCATTTTTCTTGCTTTCCCTATCTGTAAATAATTTAATTATTATGGATGAAAATATTTCAGGATTTCTGTGTACTATGAAATCAGTTAAATTTCTAAGTTATTTGCAACAAAAGAAAAAAAAACCCTAGAGATTTCAGATGCCTAGATATCCTCTGGAATCACAGTTAAAATTGCCTTCCCCAGTGAAGAGCAAGTGATCCTTTTTTTTACCCACTTTTTTTACCCACTGTTTCATTTCGCAATCTGATTCCATTCAAAAATAGCAGCGTGCCTTTTGTGTGTTGTATCTTGGGGAACATATTTAATCTAAAATAATCTATTCTCCATATAGCTCTTAAAGGAAGAGCTTGGTCAAGAAAGACTGTAACAACTCCCTTTGCAAGGGGCAGAGACAATAGCCTTGAACTCAGGGGATCAGGGAACTGAACAGCTTCCAAGGGAAGTGGGGGTGGCACCATGCCAAGGGTAGGGGGGCAGGGACACCAAAATCCAAGTTCACCCAGGCCACCATTTTTCCTAAAGTCAGCCCTTTGTGACCAGTTCTAGGCACCACATTCCAGAAAAGATATGGACAAACTGAAGAAAGTCTAGAGAAGAGCAACAAACATGATTAAAGGTCTAGAATAATTAAAGGTCTATGAGGAAAGCTTGAAAAAAACGGGTTTGTTTAGTCTGGAGAAGAGAAAACTGAGGAAACATAATAACCATTTTCAAGTACATAAAAGATAGTGACAACGAGGTAGAAAAATCAACCTCTGAGGATAGGACAGGAAGCAATGGGCTTAAATTGCAGCAAGTTTAGTTTATTATGGGTATATTTACACAGCAATGTTATTGCAGAATAATGACCATTATTCTGAACATCTACACAGCAATAATATCGAAATAACGGGTGGCTTATTCTGAAATCTGTAAACCTCATTCTACGAGGAATAACGTGCATTCTGAAACAGTTATTTTGAAACGGGCTGTGTAAGCCAGGGGAACTGAAGTTACTTGGATAGAAGGGGTCTCTAGCTCTTCCCAAGGTGCCCTGCTGGCTGCTCTGTCCACACTCAGACAAACTCTATATTCCCCTCCTTTCCCTGGAGCCCTTTAAGCTGCAACTGCAGGAGAAAGGGCTTCTGACAAGCATGAGGCCCTGTCAGCCCTGAGCCACCCTGCAGCTGCCACTGCCTCTGCCTCAGAACTTGGCAAATGAGTTGCTCTACCCAGTCCTCTACTTCTCCCAGGGAGCAGTCAGACAGCTCCCAGGAGCCTGACAGTGGCTGAAAGAGGTGTGTGCCTTCCTGGTCTGGTGTGGAGATCCTGGACCTTATTGAGGTCAGGGGAGAGGAGGCAAACCTCCAGGGTCTTTGCACCAGACTCAGGAATGCGGACATCTATGGCCGCATGGCTGAGAGCCTGTCCAGCAAAGGACATGTCCGCACCCAAGAGCAGATCAGGATGAAGGTGAAAGAGCTCTGCCAGGCAGATGCAAGGGCCCAGGAGGACGGCTCCCTCTCCAGGGTAGAACCCCACACCTGCCCCTACTATGAAGACTTGGACTGCATGCTGGGGGGGTGGGACAATCCCTTCACCCACCCACCCTAGTTGTGGACTCGGGGCTTGAGATGCCTGTCATCCCCACAGGGAGAGGAGGTGGAGGAGGAGGAGGAGGAGCCAGATGAGGCCAGCAGCAGCACCCTCTTGACCCTGGAGCTGGTACCCCTCCCTGTGGACGTGTCCCAGCGTCGTCTGAGGCCGGAGAAGGAACATCATGTGAGTGCCATCACATTCCCTTCACACGGAGGGTCGAGGCGGTGGGTGGCGAGGGGTAGCTGGGCACTGCTTGCTTGGCCCTTGTGGCCTGGGGATCGCGCAGCAGCCTGTGCACATGGGAGCACATGCCACACTACTCCTGGCCACATAGCCCCAGGAGGCTGCCACAGAGGACCCTTGAGCTATTGGCCATAGGGTGTCTGGAGAGGCCTGCCTGGCTCATGACACCAGAGTGGAACACACTCCCTCCACAAGCCACCTCTAGAAGGAGGCTGGGGACATACACTTACACACACACACACACACACACACACACACACACACACTCAGCAGTCCAGCACACAGCACATGGGCATGCCCGCACTCTTAGGGCAGCATCCACTCCTGGGGACATCTGGGCCCCTGAAGGAATAGGCCCACTGGCCAGAGCGTACATGACCTTGCTCCAAACACGTCACCTTGACTGAGCCGAGAACTGTCACTCTCGGCTCACAGATGAATGCAAGGCTTCAGGCACAGTGTCCTCTGGAATGACTGACCATCTCTCTTTATTCTCCACAGCCAGACCAGCTGCAAGAAGGGGGGTGGTCAACACCACCCAGGACAGCCTCTCAAACCCAAGAGACCTGTGCAATCCCTCATTGCCAGCATGATGCCTGCTCCTGCTTCTGTTCCCACTCCTGCTCTTACTGTAGCTCCCCCTACTACTCCCTCTCCCACTTCTGCCTCAACACCCCCGCTCCCCATGGCTGCTGTGGCCCCCTCACCCATGGTGGTGGGATCACCAGAGCCAGGCACCACTCCCAGCCCCAGCCCTGAGCCTCTCCTCACCCCTCCTCCCACTTCCAGTTCCCTCCTCCAAGGATCTCATTCCCCCTCTCTTCTCCCCTCTCCCAATTTCTTTCCCCAGTCCCTCCTAGTTACTTTGACCCCAAATTAAAAGAAACAGATATTATTTTTTCCAAAATAAACTATTTTTTATTATCTCAGCAGGGAAGGGGGGAGGGAGGAGTGTAGGAGGAAAGGCAGAGAGGGGCAATTCACAGGCTTCTAATAGGGCAGCCCAGGGGAGAGTGTCACTGGGCTTTCTGCGAGAAACTCTCCCTCAGGGTCTCCCAGTCACACATGGCCCCCTGAAGGGCCTGCCAGATGGCAGCTTTGAATGGGCCCTGCCAATGTGGTCAGCCTTTGCCCCCAACACTAGCAGGAATTTCTCTCCCTTCCTTTCGCAAATATTGTGGAACACACAACACATGGCCACTACGTGTGAGATGTTCCCCTTCCTGAGGTCCAGCCAAGTGAGGAGGCATCTGAAATGCACCTTGAAATGCCCAAAGGCACCCTCCATAACCATGCGGGCCCTGCTGAGCCTGGCATTGTAGTGTTCCCGAGAAGGGTTGAGATGGCTGGTGTATGGCTTCATGAGCCAAGGCATGAGAGGGTAGGCCACATCCCCCACCCTGCAGATGGGCATGTCTACGTCCCCAACCTTGATGGTGCAGTTGGGGAAAAAAGTTCCATCAGGAAGCTTCTGGAACACGCTAGAGTTTCTGAAGACACGTATGTTGTGCGCCTTCCCCAACTGCCTGACGTAGATGTCAGTGAATTGGACCCTGTGATCTGCGATGGCTTGTAGGACCATTGAAAAGTATCCCTTCTAGTTGATGAAGAGAGATGCCCAGTGGTCAGGGGAACAGATGAGGATGTGGGTGCCATCAATAACCCCCGCCCCCGCAGTTGGGGAAGGCTGTGTCAGCAAACCTGACGATGATGGCATCCACGTTGCAGAGGTGGATGACCCTGCGCAGCAGGATGGTGTTGATGGCCCGTACTACCTGCAGATGGAGACAAACGAACAGAGATTAATGGGGTGCCAGGGCCATTGGGAGGTCCCCCAACCCACTGCTGCTCCTCCCCCTCCCACACACACCAGGAGCAACCCCCCTCACTCATCCAACCCCTGACAGGTCTTTGTGAGGGTGGGACTGAAAAAACCTCCCAGAATAAAAGAGAGGCATAAGGATCTTGAGCAAAAAGGGGTTTTTGCGCAAAACGGACATGTCCACACTGCTTGTTTTTGCACAAAAACTTCTTGCACAAAAAGCATTGGAAGAGATTGAAAATGCTAATGAGCGCTTCATTTGCAGTGCCGCTTCCAAAAAAAAAATGTAGTGTAGACATAGGCTGGAATAGGTTGTGAAGGGAGGTTGTGGAATCTCCATCATTGGTGGTCTCTAGATAATACTTAGTCCTGCCACGAGTGGATTAATTGACATCTCAAGGCCCCTTCCAAGCCTACAATTCTATGATTCTGAATCTTTTGGATTTTTTTAAATGGTTGTTCAGAGAAACCTTGTCAGTTATTCCACTGTCAACCAGTAATAGGAGGAAAAAATCCCAAGCAGCTGAGGCTTCCCTTCTCTCTTTCTCCATACCTTTTACATACATTTCTTTTCCTCTATAAATAACATAGAGTGTTATTTGGAAGAGAAAGTCATTTTTAGAGGTGATAAATCATTGGAGAGACAAAGGGTGGCTACAAGCCAACATCAAACTTCCTTGAGAGAGAACAATGTCCACATTAAAAAAAAAAAGCCTTGTGTGTGTAGGAGGGAAAGAAGCAGACACACCAATTTCATTTTATTTGCTGCCAGAAGGAGTGATAGATTAGGAAAGAGCTTAGAAACATAGAAGCTGCAAGCACCACTCTACCTTCGTTCATCAGTAGAAGTTATGTGCAACTGAAGCAGTATACCCAATGGCAGTTTGGCTCACTGCCGAATGGCAGGAACTCATAGGAGTATGAAGGAGCAGTCAAAGGGCCAAGAAGTTGGAGCAGGATTCTCTATGGCAGGGGTTCTCAAACTATGGTCAGTGGACCCCTTAGGGTTTGCTGAGCTTTCTAATGGGGTCTGCACCTCCATTTTTTGGGGTCTGCAAATGAAAAAAAAGTTGAAAAACCACTATTCCAGGGGTCCTGGGAGTCTGCATAATTCCAAGGTCAGGGCTCCCCTAATTCCTCTTCACTGTTCTTAATATAGGCCTTGACTGCACACAAATGTACCACTACAGTTAGAGCAGTACAAACGCCACCTCCTAGGGTGGATGCAGCTATATTGCTATGAAGCCACTGTACATCTGCACCTGTAAGGAAGAGGTGTTAGCCACACAAAATTATCTGTCAGTTCTACACCCTAGGGCTCAAGGTGTAACCCTGTTAATTTAAATACCCACCCTTATCCAATTCCTAGGGCTTGTGGTGTAACTTTCTGCAGGTTTGCAGGATCTTTTGCTAGTGAAAAATCTTTATACGGTAATATCCTTACTTTCTTTTTATTAACAGTTACCAAGCAAGCAGAATATCCATGCTAAGCATAAAGTGCCATGCTCACCAATACAGATCAAGGCAGGCAAATTTCCCATGTTGGCCAGCCAAGGTCAGTCTTGTTGGGATTCTGGTTGCTGCATGTCACAATTGTGCAGAGCTCTGATCTTAGGCTGTGTCTTGGAAGAGAGTTCTTTCAGGTCTTTTCTGCTTTTCATTCTTTCTGTTCCTTCTTCTCCTTTCTTCTTTTCTTGCTGGTCTCCTTCTTGAAAACTTGAGTCCTGCTTAGCTAGACCTTAACCAATTATTTTACTAAAATGTTACTAACCAATCATAACATACTGTAACAGAATTACCTAACCAATCATACCCCATCACCTTAATTGATTTACACCTAGGAAAATTAATGATACAGCAGATAAAAAAATTTAAAAAACAGACAGAGATCATAAAGACAAACTATAGGAATTACATTGCCAGCTGGGTGATTCTTTCTGTGCTCTAGGAGAGATAACACACTGTTGTTTCTTAAACAAAACAAAATAAAACAAAAAGCAACCTAATTGGGGGGAGGGCAAAAATCTCATATGACCAAAGGTAGCGATATTTGGGTATGAACATACCATAGTCCTGATTTGAACTTGAAACGCGCGCGCACACACACACACACACACACACACACACACGCTCTCTCTCATTAACTTAGAATACTGGGTCAGCCCCTGGCCTGTGGGTTGGAGAGATCACATTTTGGGGGCTGTATGGGTGAAAAAAGTGGTGTCATGATTCCAGGACTACCAGCACCTCTGCTGAATCTCCTGAGCTCTCAATCCTCTATCCTTTGCATCTCCTTGGGGCGTTGAGAAGGAACATGCAAGTCTCTCCCTCTTAGCAAGTACTGGGCTATAGCACCCTGTGTATCAATTGTGCTTACCCTGCAGGTATGGCTGGGGGTATGTCTACACAGTAGTGTTATTTCAGAATAACTGATGTTATTCCAAAATAACATAGTGCACATCTACACTACAAGCAGTTAATTTGACATAATGTCAAAATAATGGTGAGCTGGAGGACTTCTTATTCTGACTCCTGTAACCCTCATTGTACAAGGAGTAAGGGAAGTCGGAAGAAGAGTGCTCTACCTTGGACTTCCTGCTGTATAGAAAGCACCAAAAGCTGAAATCAGCTATTTTGATTTAAGATACGCAATTGATGTAGCTCAAATTGCGTAGCTTATTTTGATTTTAATCCTGTTGTGTTGACATGTCTTCATTGTGGGTCTTGTGGGACAATTGTAGATCCTTTTTCCTGGGCTCCATATAGACAGGTATGGTATGGCTCAGCCCACTATATCCCAGATATGGAGAGACCAATCTTCCTTAAAAAGCATCATATCCCCACAAAAAATGAATAAAGGATGCTCATTGACTGATTGGAGTTAGAGATTCTTGTAAGTTAATCATTTAAAATTGTCATTTCTCTCTGTTCTTGCCTGGTTTAGAATGTTTCAAAATCCTTCAGGAAAAATTTCTTTGAGAGAGTGCAGGGAAGTCCCTGTCTATTTCTGATAATCTAATAGCTGATTTACTGAGGCTTGTCCTTGCAAGTTTGAAGCATTATGTGCCAGGTGTGTTATCTTTTTCATTAGAGGTTAAACTTCCCTTTTGCTAAAGTCTGTTGTTAGGTAATAAAATATGATTGTACAGTCTTTGTAACCAAATCCAGACAATGACATGCAAATGAGGCGCTGGCAGGGAATGCCTGGGAGTTTTAGACAGCCTCTTTTCCTGGAACGATAAGGAAATTGATTTCTGTGGTAAATGAACAACAGCTCAGGGTCTTAAAGTACAACAGCATGTGGCTGCTCAGTGACATTTGTCAAACATACACTGGCTTCTTAGAAATATGGTCACTGAACGGAACACTGGTGTCTGTAACAAATATTTTCTGTTTTTGTTACTAAAGAAACAGAGTAATTGAGCTGAATTCTCAGCTGCTGCAAATTCCATTGATCTCAGTGGAGCTGCACTGACCCTGTGTATACCAACAGAGAATTTGCCCTATAGGTGTAAAGCATTTCATAGATGAGGCACACAAGTACTCTTTGAAACCCCAAATGGAGCATGTCATCTTACCCATTGAGAAAGAGGGTCCAAGAAAGTTAATTTGTTCAGTTTTGCGAATGAACTCAGCTGAAATATAGCAACTTACTGTGTCTAGTCTGACAACAGTAGATTCAGCATTGCGACTTTCTTTTTTCTATGCTCCAGAAAAGAACCCCTAAGATGGATGTTCTTGATATAAACTTTAACTGAGCTTGAACTGCCCAACCGCAGAGTCTGTCCCTTTACCAGACATAGATCAGGGTGGAAGCAGGACAAGCTGGGTGAACATACAAATGAAATCAGAGGCACTCTTTAGGGACTGTAGATTATAGTACACTTGCTAACTATTTTATAGCTTCTTTTCCATAACATCTGTCATTATTTATCAAGGGGGAGACTTTCATAAGTGCTCAACACTAATGGCTTTCATTGAAAGCCAAAGGAAAAGCTCACCCAACTAATTTATACTATGCTAAATTAGAGTATAAGGGTGAAATCCTGGACATACTGAAGTCAATGGAAGCTTTTCCACTGATTTCAACTGAGCCAGGTTTTCACCTTATTCTCACAGAGTAACTTTTTCCTTTTAGTTGATTCTTCAGACTAAAATATATGATGTGGCTCATTGTTACAGATGATAAAACAAAGGAACATGTAAATCATATACATACATATATGGCGAGGGAGTTAATTTCAGAATCTGTCCAAGCCAGGAAGCAGAAGTACTAGACCACTGAAAAACTCACTTTTGGTATGTACAAAACATATCCTTGCTACTGTTTTGCCCCTATCTTATGTGCTTCCACTTATACCTAAAATTTAATTTAATTTTAAACCATAAAGCTGTCTCTAACATTTATTTTGCATTATTTAAATTGAATACAAATTAAACTAAGAATCATTTCTTAGAAATATATTTCAATTTCATCAACACTTACACAGTAACTTTCTGTTGTGGATATGGTCCAGCATATGTGGTATTGTTCTGGTGGGTTTCACCAAGTGGTGTTGTTACTCAAACTTCCAAATCCTGTGTCTTAGCATGTGGGCAAGTGTTCAGTCTTGGGAAGACATGCTGTGGTGTAATATTGGAAAGAAGCAGTGTTCCTGATACAGCAGTAGGGGAGTTTACTCTCCATCTTGGTTTCAGATTGGAGTAAGTTCTTAAGAAGAGTTGCACCCTGGGAGCTGGGCATTGGTGTTGGACAGAGATTCTCAAAGAAGGAATCACCCTGCATTTCTGTTCAAGGAATGGTATGTATATGTACATAAAGCAAATTATATTTTGAATATACCCAGGTGCCACATAATTAATTTATCTTCCAATGGGAAGCATGGCAATGGGATGACACTGCTATCAGAAGAGGGACATTGGTAGCTAAAGAAAGGGCAACAGTGTTGTTATACCCACTTTATGTATGAGAAAATAGAAACACAAAGACATGAAGACCCTGATCTCAATTGATATCAAGAGCTCTCAACTCACTGTCCTGCAGGAGGCATTCGGTGTATAGGAATTTGTTAAATGCACAATTTTTTCATCTTTACTTTTGGCATGAGCAATCACCGAGGCTTTCAGCAGTCACCCATGTGCCACCTGCAAGATGCCAAAAGCATGGTGATTTTTTGCTGTTTAGGTTCCACTTCCCTTTTCTTAATGTCTGTTTGTCACAACTGAGAGCTCTTGTGTCAGTTACATATTAGTAAGAAGACCACATGTATATTTATTAAAACCATTGCCTGATTTTAGTAGCTTCTTGACAGCACTGTAGAATTTTCTGTTCATTTCTGGGAAATCATATGAATTACACTAATGCCTTATATGGAACAGATAACTACAAGGTGCCATCTCATGATCATGAGGTGCCTCAAAATGATTCTTCTGACAACAACATAGATTTGATCCTTGAACAATTTTGTAAGAATTAATCTTTTATTATTGAGTTTTCCAGAATGCATTTAAGAGCAGAATCAATATGGGACTGAATGATCACACTAAGAGACAAGGCATTTGGTACCATTTTCCATTATATTCCTTAGTATCTCATGTGCAAAGGAGGGCCGGGGGGGAGGGGGGGGAAGAGGGGAGGGAGAATGTTAGAATATTTTAACTCAAAACCTTGCATTGAAGTATTCCACCTGTATAACTTCTGGTCCTGGCTGGATTAGGGAAGAGTGATGGAGTGTAAGTGTGACTAACAAATTAGACAAATATTTCAGATCCAGAAAAAAGGCTTTAGGTTGCTTTGAACTAAGGTTCAAACCAATTCTTATATTGGCCAAATAAGTGTCCCTCTCTTTTCTTCCTTTAGTTCTTTGTGCACCTGATTTCTGTTCTCTGCCCCACTATTTCAGCTACTCTGTCCTAAATCCCTGCAGCCCTCTGTTTACAAGAAGATATACTTAAACTCCCAGTTACCCTTCCTGTGACTCATTAGATCTTTTCTCAGGCTCATTTGGATGAGTACAGAGCTATACCATGGGCCAAAGACCTTTTATTTTCCTAGTAATGACTCTAGTTATAGTAAGAGTCTGATCCACAACAGTTCTGTCAAGAAACTGAAACTTTATTTCTTGCCTAGTGGTTATTATACCAGTTAAACCAATTTCTTCTGATTCTGCTTTTAGCTAGTTATTGTTGTGTAGTGGTGAATTAAACCAAACATATTTCCTGATATAGCAAGTCAAGCAGATGCTGACTGATCATCAGCTTCCTCTGATTGCAGTTGCTTCAGTTATGACATTGCATTTTACAGCTCTAATAAATATTTACTTATTACAGATGGCAATGAGCCCATCTCAGGTGAAGTGTATGAAGCAGCATTTGTGTGAGTTAAATTGGCACTAGAATTGCATCACACCTGAAACAGCTGATGCTTAAAGCAGCAAGGGTTTGCACTCTTGCAGACACAAGGTAATTGGAGGAGAGTGAATGTGAGGGTCTGGGGTATAGGGAAAGTGCTAATGAGCTTTGGGGAAGATGAGGAAACTGGAAGTCAGGATTCTATGCCCAGTTCAGCTACTAATGTAGTGTCTGGCACTTGGGTAGGTCATTTTGTGTCTCTCTCTGGGCTAAGTTCAGCCCTTGGTTAATGTGTTATTTCACTGGCCTCAATGGAGTTGAGCCTGCTGAATTGTAACTGCTTCCATTGCCCACAAGGAAAAGGGGGGTGGTATTAATGCCCACTCATGTGGTACTTTGTAGGGTTTTCATGAGGTTTAATTAGTGGAAGCTAGTGATGCGTGTTCCAGTAATGAAGATGACACTATGGCTACGTCTAGACTGGCATGATTTTCCGAAAATGCTTTTAACGG
>JANRFK010001605.1:24921534-24941106 GCA_030068395.1 Apalone spinifera | reverse complement strand
GGCAACCAAAATGATTAGGGGGCTGGAGCATATGACCTAGGAGGAGAGGCTAAGGGAGTTGGGTCTGTTTAGTCTGCAGAAGTGAAGGGTTACCTAGGGAAGTAGTGGAGTCTCCATCCCTAGAGGTGTTTAAGTCTCGGCTTGACAAAGCCCTGGCTGGGTTGATTTAGTTGAATTGGTCCTGCCTAGAGCAGGGGGCTGGACTTGATGACCTTCTGAGGTCTCTTCCAGCTCTATGGTTCTATGATTCTAGAGGAGACAGTAGCTCCCAGAGCCTCACATCCCCGGACAGCTTACAGGCTGCAGGGGGGGCACTGGTGGGGGTACAGCTCCCAGAGTCATGCCCTCCCAACAATCTGCAGGCCATGGGAGGGGGGACCTTTGGAGCCTGCCCCCACCAGACAGCCTGCAGACTATGGGGAGGCAGTTGGAGGAGGGAACAGCCTCCAGAGCCATGGGGGAGGGGAATGCTGCAGGAGGGTGCAGACTCTGTAGCCTCGCCCCCCCCCCCCCCAACAGTTTGCAGGGCACAAGGGGGCAGCCTTTAAGCCTGGCTTCCCTCCGCCTCTGACAAGCTGCAGGGGGAGGGGGATGCAGTCTCTCCTTCCTCCCCCCTCCCCCCCCCGATAGCCTGCAGGCCCAGGCAGGACCACTGAAGGGGGCTGCAGCCTCCAGAGCCTGGTACTCCCAGACAGCCTGCAAACTTGGGGGGGAGGGGAGGGACTGGGGGTGCCCGATGGCGAGGGAGCACAGCCCTGGCCCCTGGAAGGAGTTACTGCTGGAGCAGCATCACCCTCACCACCACAGGAGGTCCTGGTAAGCCTCCCCCCACCACCTCCTCATGCCCTTCCCTGAGTCTTGTACCTGCCACCAGACTTCTGCACTCCGTCCCCTTACCCTGAGCCCCCACCCTCTGCCTTGAAACCCCAGTCACCTCCCATCCTCTGCTCTAAGCCACCCACCCCAGTCCCTCCTCACCCCTGTACTCTCACTCCAGCCTTCATACCTTCATTTTTTAAAAAAATATACAATCATTGAAATAAAGCATGTATATTTTTCATTTATTTAAAAAAAAAAAATTACTTCTACTTCAGAAAAAGACCTGATCAACAATGGGTACATCTGCTAGTAAGACATAACATTCAAACAGCAGGGTGTACTACTCATTGGAGAAGCTGGTAAATTCTTCTGTGTTTGGAATCTTCCAAGACTGAATGTCTTCTAAAAGGTATGTTCTAGTTCATCCATAAAGCATTGGACTTGATGGTGTTCACTGGTTTAGTGGGAAAGGATAATGTCCTCCATAGCGGAAATTACTGGTTGAAATTCTATGGCCTGTTTTATATAGGAATACAGACTAGCTAAATGGTCCCTCCTGACTTTTGAAATATATGGACAGTGTCTTGAATTGAAAATAAAGGGGATTAGTGTAACAGCAAATCAGGTCCTAAGGATCCATGGATCCCACCAAATTTACAGAATGAGATACACTTTCAAAACTATATAAATAATAGTAGTACTAATACATAGATATTCTGGGTCAGACCTTCTTCTCAGTTATGCTGGGTCAGACCTTGCTCTCAGGTAACTCCAGGGAATGCAATGGATTCTCATGATTTACAGTAATGGAAGCTGCACGCACAGTCTGGCCTTTTGTATTCAACACAGACACTACAACAGGCTGTGTAAATCAGAATAATCCGTAGCCATGGATACTCCAATGATTAGCCAAATGACCCTTTCACCTAACAAATACTAAAACAGGCATAAAAGAACAAGTATTGTGATAGAGCAAAAAAGATATGAAGTTACTATTCCTGTAAAAGGGAACTATAAAGGCTTGGTAATAGATGAGTGTACAAAGTACCTCTGCTTTGAAGTATACAGAATAATGCTGTTAACCACAATAATGATGTGAAGAATGTACCTTTTTTTAAAAAAAAAAAAAAAAGCTCATTCACAAGTGCTGGCAGGGGTGGGAGGAGGATGGAGAGAATATGCATATCTCCTAGAAAAGCTCATTAGCTGGGAGATTTTATTCAGCACAAAATTAGCCATTTTAGTAACAACATCAATTCAATTAGTAGCAAGGAACAAAAGAAATGTATCTGTTTTTAATTCACGCCTTTCGAATCACAGGAACAAAAAGTCAGCAGTGATTCACGGCTATTCAGAGAGTATTCATTCTGTTTCTTTGTGATAGTGTGATGATGGCTGGAGACATCTATGTGACAGTGCAGTGATAGGATTTATGAAAAACATGTCTATAACTGATACTAAAATGATAGTAGAAAGTCTATGGGACTTAATTCTGCTTATGACACTAACAGGTGAAATCCAGGTCTACTGAGTAAACAGGGCAACATATGGCCCCTGCTATATTTGATCTGTTCTGTTCAGATTCTTAAATCAGACCTATATGAGATGTGTGCTCCAGAGACTGCAGGCTACTTCCTTTGTTATGTTCTGGGACAATTAAGCATAACATTCTTATAATCTGTAACAGCAGCTACATATGGCACTGGTTTCAAGGCAGAAGGGCAAACAGTTTGGGCATGCAGATAACTCATTCACTTTACCAATTAAGGCTCTACATTGCAGCTGTTCCAACTTTCCTGCTTTGGCTTATTAACACTTATGCAAGGGGTGCTTTGCTTTTGCATATCCCTTGGAGACCTTAGCCAATGCTCTGTTTTTTGCCGGTTTCCAGTGACAAGAAGAGTAAGTGGAAGGAAATATTTGCAGGCTGCTGTGCTGTGGAACAGCTGTTGTGCAGAAATTCACACGTGAAAATTTCTTGTGTGTGTTTGAAGAGTGTAACAGTCACAGAAAAGCCAAGCTTTGGCCACGTAATGAAAAAGGTCTGAGGTCAGTGAGGGCAAACATTCTGGAAATCTTCAGCAGATGCTCTACATAGTAATTGGTTTGCATTTTGGCTGCATTTAAATCAATTAAGACATGCCAGAACTAAACTCATCTTAGGCAGACTTTATCTTAAAAAGATAACTATACAGTGAATGAATAAATAAGAAGCTTGAAAAGGCTGATGTCATGAAAGAGAGGGTGGTAGTAGGGACTGGATGTGTGCATAACACTGATAAACATGGTACTGAGTCTAAAAGAAAATGTTCAGGAGGTGGATAAATTGTTGAATGGGGGATTAAATACAGGCTGGATAAATGTTATTGATGACTATGTATGGGTAGTAGATTGCCCTAGGGGACACTTTTTGCCTGGCTGTTGAAAATAGCATCACTGCTGCAGCCTCACTTCTTGTAAATGACTTCAAACATAACAGGATTAGTGAGACCACAGGTGAGGCTGTTTGTCACTCAAGATTCTATTGAGCCTCTGCCTACCCAGCTAGCCGAGTGAACTAGGTTCTCTGGGCAGCTGTATAGTTCATGAATACAGCTGATTAATATAACTTTTCTACAGCAGCAGCAAGCTATGGAAATTAGTTTGTTGTGAAAGAAAACAGTGCTATCAGCAGAATGATACCAGAATGAGCCTATTATATATAAGCAACTCAAATATTCAACTACTATCATATGACTGAGTAGCATTAGCCAGGGGAGAGGAACCTTTTTTGGGTCAGGGACCACTGACCACAGAAAAATCAGTGGGGGGGGGGGGGGGGGGGGGGGGAGAAAGAGGTCACAAACAAGCGAGAAGCAAAAAAAACCCCAAACCCCGAATAAACCATTACTAACGTGGCCCCTGACCGAGAAGGAAGACACTTCCACCCATATTCTCCTCACACAGCAAAGCCTTGGGGGCCCCAGCTAGTAGATTGTGTGCGCTCCAGCCCCACAGGGGGCTGGAGCACCATCATGGGCTCTCTGATATTGAGGGGGGGAGCCCCAAGCCTCAGGGGCCAGATCCAAGTGAGCCTGGGGCCACATACGGCTCCTAGGCCTGAGGTTCTCCACCTCAGTATTAAACAATTGCAGGTGTTTGGCTATCAACAGGAACATGAACAATCCACCTCAAAAGCTTTGTTTCGCCTCTACTATGCCAGGAATCAATGCTGCAGTGATCAGTCCACTGGCTGTCAATTTATCATGTCAGTTTAGACCTGATAAATTGATCTCTGAATGCTCTCCCGTGGACACCAGTACTCCTAGATGAGGGGAGTAGCCCCCACAGTAAGCTATGTCAACTTCAGCTACTCTATTTGTGTAGTTAAAACAACGTAAATTAGATTGATGGCAAGAGTTAGTATAAATGAGGCCTTAGTATCATAAGGGAACCACAAATATTCCCATAAGCATTGAAGTCATATTTCTAACACTGTTTTAAGACCATTTGTTCCCTACTCACGGTAAATGTTATAATCCTTCCCAGGCAAGGCAGCCTTGGCAGACCTGGGAGTGCTGTTCAGATTCCTCTCTAGCATTTTATCATTAACTGTTTTCTTCACTTTATATCTACAGCTGTGCTGTGTGGGGCAGGCAGGGCTGAGACAAGCCAACAGTGGCATGTTATGTATTGAGTTGTATTTTTGTGTTTGTAAGGTACAATTTAAAAAGTTTCAGTGTATATGTGTGGTGTTTCCTCTGCTGGCTGTGGAAATATTGGTAATCATAACAGAAAACAAGCAATTTCACAATTGATGGGGCAACCTAAAACTTTGGGCAGGAGTCAGGCTTTCATCACTGTTCCTAGAAGCAGCAGACATTTAAAGTGACACAAATGCACGTAGGCCCTCTTATAACTGCTAGCTGAGGGGATATACTGGGAATTGAAGGTGCATCCTCATAACACTTTGGGAAATCAGTAGGTACTGTGGAGTCAGCTGTACAACAGGGGAGGTACCTGCTGTTCTACTTTATACTGGAAGACACCCCCCATCCCTGACAAAACTCAGAAAAAAAATGGTGGCTCATCAAGTATGCAAATGAGGCTTAGCAATATTCCATAGCCTCATTTGCATATTACTCACGCAAGAAGCCATGAGTGTAGACAGTCTTATTGTGCTCTTTGTACTTCTGAGTGAGTGCCTCAGTCAGTTTGTTGGATAATTAAAGAGTCATCATTACAACTACATAATTTCGTGCTTTTGTTATGAGTGTCACACATTTGGGTTCTGAAGGGTTAAGAGATGCTACAGTATCAGCTGGCTATCAACCTGTTGGGCAGCCTTTGTCTTCTAAAGATTTTTTTTTCCAAAGCTCTTTACCTAACTTTCAATGCTTTCTGCTGCATTACAAACCAGTCAGTACTTTTGCAATTTACATGTTCCTCACAGCTGCTGTAGGAAAAAATGCTGCTTTTGGTAACTGCTTCCAACTTTAGAATTAAATAGAAGTGTTGAGCGCTAACCCCAGTTATGGGAATTGTGTCAGGAAGGGAAGATTTGATGCTTTAGGAAGACAGCTGTGCCAGTACTCAAGGAATCATGCTATATTGTTAAACTTGTGTATTTGACATCTTTCTAAGCTTACACTAACTTTCAGAGCCTTAATTGCCTTTGCGTATTTTTAACCTTGAAGCTAAAATAATATTAAATATAAGAAACATTACAGTCTGAGTCCCTGGAGTGGCAATAACTTCTAAAAAGAAGGTGAATTACAGCACTGTAAGAGGTTTCTTAACCTCCAAACCCTAAAGTGACTTCATTAACAGCGTACAGAGCCATAATGATCTAGTGCATAGCTATGAATAGCTCTGTGCTACTTTTTTTAATTGTCTGATGCATTCTGTTCTTTAAACAGTTTCATAATTCTCATTGTCAAGGATGTGTATGAACATTTGGGGAAAGCACTAGGTTACAGGAAGTTTAATGCAGATGACTTCTTAAAGGAAAGACTGTCTCATGGACTTTCCTGGCCTTCCATTCACAGCCCTATTTCCAGTCAGTTACACTCATAATATCCTTATAAGGAACTACATTGATTACACTACACTTGTCTGGAATGCTATGTAAACAAATTACTAATGCAATCTTAACTGGAAAGAAGCTGGGATGTTCAGAGGAACCTACAAATGCTAGGTACCCAAACCTCAATGAAATACTATGGGAACTGAACACTTAGTTCCCTTAAGCTCCTTTGAAAATCCCAGTTAAAAATGATATCCATGTGATTTGGTTCGTAAAACAGTAGCTTCTTTCCTACGGCCTTGGAATTCTGTATGCAACTTTTAACAGAAGTTAGACAAGCCCAAGATAGAGGATTACCCCCTCCTTTGTGAATCATGTAGGACAGCCAAGCATAGTACAGAGGCAGTTTCAACAAGGGTTTCCTCCCCTCAAAAAAAAAAAAAAAAAAAAAGTTATATTTATTCAGCATCTTGACTCTTTTCTCACTATTAATTCCCCCGGACAAACATCTAAACTTTGAATGCAGAGCAATCAACCATACCTAATCCTCCAAATACTACATGGAAATAGCAATTGTAGATATTCAAATCCCTCCGTAAGCCTTATTTCACAAAAATAGGAAGATCTCAGCACATATGCTGCTAGTCTCATTGTTAAAATAAACCAAAGTTATAAATCAGTACCCTGCTCTTGTTGATTTATAGGGGAGCTAAAGAAGGATCCAATACAGCCCTATTCTTAGTGTATTCTGTCATTAGATTAGATGCGCCCTGTTCCAGCTATTATATCTGTCTTTGTCTACTGGCAGCACCTGAGTTATTGGACCAGCTCCTCAGCTGGGATAAATCTATGAAGCTTTGACTCTAGTGGATTATGCCAGTAAAGACCTGGTCCATCACCACCACCTAACTGTTAAAGACACAGCAATCAGAACCCAGATAACTAAAGACACCAGATATGCTACTTTTTTTTAAAAAAACTTTTATAATAAAGTTTATTAGGTTATCTTCATTAGAAATATTATAAAATAGAATAGTCTGCCCAGCAGAAAAATAATGCCAGGGTTTAAAAACCCTGAGTTTGTGCAAACAGTTTGTGTAAACATAAGTAATCAAGTGTTTAGGTTCCATCCCAAAATACAGTAAGCTGCTACAAAAATAAATTTGGTCATTCAGATTAAAAAACAGATATCTTCACACCTCTCACATACTTAATGCTTTCTTTATATCTGAAATGGAAATGATTTCAGGTAGTCCTTTAAAACTGGATTGAGAGGGATGTGGTTTAAATTCTCTCTCCCGAATGTTGCCACAATGCTTTTCCGGCAGAGCTCCTGCAATGGCCGTAAACGGACTTTGCGTAATGGGGTGACCAGCACCTTCTTAGGGGAGCTTATATAATGTTCCAGTAGCTTAAAGAGACAGTCAAAACTCTCCTTGCTGCCATCCAGGCTGAAACGCCCAGCTTGGAAGTTGATTCGGATGCTGGTAGGTCCAGTAGCCGTCTTAACACTGATGGCAAAGAAGCAATTTTTTTGTCTGCTGTCTCTGAGGAGGAAAGTGCCCTCAGGCTCAGATTTCAGCTTCTCGTGGGCTGCGCTGACTGACAGTGGGCCCCAGTAGAAGCCACATGCATCCAGTAGGGCACTTGCTCGGGTGATGCTACTGAAATCCGCCTGTGAGCGGAAGGTTCGGAAGTGTGTGTCGCTCTGTGCTTGCACAGTGTTGGACCGAGCCGGGCCATGGTAACCTCTAGGATGAGAATGATCCCGTGCTGGAGGGTCAAGTCGACATCTTGGGTCTGCTGCAACTGCATTATCTGCTGCCACCTTACTGTGCGCTACCATCCTATAGACTAGACCAGCGGATGCGGTCTTCCATAGCGTCAGTGGCCAGGGCGGTACAGCTCTCTAGTAGCTATTCTGAAATTCCAAAACAAAAAACAAAACATTAGACCCTCAGAGAAGAAAGGAGGAGAAAGGGGCCCTCAACCTATGAGCACTGAGTCACATCACTCTGTTTCCTTATAAGAAAATAAAACCCTTATCCTGCTGATTTAACTCCAGGAAACAACTGATTTAATAGCATCACTTTTTGGTCAGGTTAGCAATCCATTGCTTTTGCAACATCTGAAGGTCAAGTATCCAGCCAGGGAATCAGTTACAAATTATGCAGTTTCCCTATTAGTCATAGAATTAAACAGATCCTGGATCGAGATACTGATGGGAATCTTATTTAAAATACATTTTCTACATATAGCCTTCTCCATTATTTCCTTAACCTTTCATAAAAACATGTAACTACTGATTTGCTCATTTCCTTTTCTTGGACATAGAGGTCTGGGCTCTGTGTTTGTTACACTGTAATAGAAAAAGTGGCTAAAGGAAATGTGAACTCTGCAGCTGGGTACTAATCCCCAGAAAGTGAATGGAACTGGCAGAAATGAATGGGTGGCAATGGCATTGTGCAGTTCAAATTCAAATATGATTGGTAGTGCAGTTTGTATCACTGCCAAGTTACTCATAATCCTAAATCTACTCTTTCTTCAATAAGCTGGTAAAGCAAGCATAGAGATCCATTTCCCACCCCTTGTTCCCTCTCTCCCCCCCCCCCCCGATAGTAGTGCTACCACCTCACTAAGCCAACACAAAACAACCTCTATGAACCCTTAAAGCATTATTCCTCTGTCTCTTTTTTTGTATTGGATGCACATTAAGTGGCCCAATCTAAATTGCTTCCTATTGATGTATCTTTCAGCACCAAGAGCCAAATTCATCCCTCATGTAATTCCTTTGAAATAAGCATTGTTGTACCAGCAATTAATTTGGCCTCAAATGTCTACCTCGGCAGCACGGTTCGATACATCTCTGCTGGCTGCCTTGACCTTACTGGCAAGCATAGATTTTAGGATTTATCCCTTCTGTCAATTATAGATCCACACTGGCAGATTGTTGAGAAAGCTTGAGGCATTCTCAGAAATGAATCCCCACAGCTGTCTCAAGTACACAGCAACATGTCTACATAGAATCAGAGACAGCACTTAACTGGATTCCTGTCTGTGACCCTGATAGTCAGACACTTCAGTTGTTTCATTTAGATCATTTTAGTGGCTAAAATAAGCAATAAAATTCCAACATTTGCAAATAAAACAAGTGAAGTATAATTAGGTTTTCTTCACATGACAAAAAAAGCAACCTCCACTTTTCTGATTGGCTGAGGATCACTATTCAAAGTTAAAAATAAAAATCAAGTCACACCGAGTTTAGATTTGAAACATTAAGACACTCCAGAGTAACGTCCAGGAGAAGCAAAACAGTTTACTCTTTTAGGGAGGACATAACACGGAGTCACTTCACTGTCGGTAAGCTTAACAACAGAGTGGCTTTCCCGTGCCTCATTACAGGGTCCGATGGCAATTTTTCCTACGAGCAGGAGTTGTGCTCTGCTGTTGTCATTAGCCAGGTATCCCCTCCCGGCCCAGCTAATGTTGGTCTGCCAATTTGTCACTGCGCTCCACCCCAGAGGTGGGTACTATTCAAGGATCCTTTGGCAAGCAGGGAGTTAGCTAAAGGCGCAGCGAAGGAGGATTCTGCTACCTCATCCACCCCTCGTTAGCCCTGTTCTGTAGGCTGGTGAGTTCTTGAGCGAAGGCTCGGAAGTCCTCGAACGCGTCTAGCTGGAAGCGGACTAGGGCTCGCTGCGCCGCAGGACCCCGCTCGGGGCCGGCTCGCGTAGAACAGCGCCCCTTACCTTCTCTGCCCTTGGCCGCGGGGATCAGCGCTGCGCCATCAACCCGCGCAGCGCGCTCCCAGCTCCCGCGCGCGGTGCTGCACTCCTAGGGCTGGCACCCGCAGTCGCGCCACCATACTCTGCCAGCGAGCCCTGCGCGGAGCTCGTAGCCAATCCAGGCTGGTGGCTGCGCTGGAGCTGGACTGCTCCGCTGTCGCTCATCCCCGGCTATTTTATACCCAGGCCGGCAGCTCGCGGCCCGCCTCTCCCCGGGATTCGCAGAAAGCACGTGGCCCCACCGCTCACTTTCACTTTCCGTCTGCGTCAGGCGTAGCCGTGTTCAGGCGGCGGTGGGGGAGGGGCGGCGCGATGTGGTGGCTGCTTTCGCTTCTCGGGAATCGGGCGGCCGGGTCGCTTCGGAGGAACCCTGGCGCGGGTCCCAAAGGGCGCCCCGCCCTGTCGCCAGCCGCTTCCAGGGAAAGGCGCGGCCGGGGCGCTCTCGCCTGCAGGAGGTGCTGAGCGCGGAGCGCTGCCCCCTCCCTCGTCAGTCTCCGGAGCCCGGCTGGGCAGGAGGGAGGGCTCCTGGGTAGCTCGCTTAGGCACCCTCACCTCTGGCCCTCGCCCAGCCTCTGGCTCCATCCTCAAGCGGGGGGCTCGCCTCCCTGGCCGCCTGCCTCTGGCAAATAAAGATACCAGTCGTCAGCAGCAGGCGGCTAGTATGTTGGGGAAACTGAGGAAGGAGGAAACGCTGACAACACACCGCAGCACTCTGGGGGCGCACAGGTGCGGTAATGGAGGCAGCTATTAGAGGTGTGTAGCGACGTGAGGGTCGGGGCAGCTGGCCTAGGCTATGAATTTACTGGGGAGGGAAGGGCAGAGGGGGTGGAACTTGTACGGGCAGTAGAGCCCCTCCAAGGTAGCTGGTCACATAGATGTCCTGGTGATTAACATAGTAGCACTGTAAGTTATTAATTATTATTAACAACAATTATTTATCTTATGGCATCCCAACATACAAGACAAATAGGAGTATAATAAAGAATACAAGGGGGGAACTAAGAGTTTTTTCTGACCCCCACAGATTTTGAAATCCTCTTTGAAACCTTGCTTTAGCTATTTGTCCCCAAGTGTGTATGTTTGTTCCTTGAGCAAGCCCACCTGAAATGTAGTTCACCCAAAGCAGGGACTTTTTAAAGTTAGTAAACACCAATTTAAATGGCTAGGTTACCTTTATTTCCAATCTGATGGTGTGAGAAATACCAGTTCACCCCCATCTCCCATTCAAAAGCTTAGTCAGCTAATGGTTAGCTCTGATGACAACAAGGCGAACACAAGCATTTGACTGCAATTCCTGCAGACTACAACTTGCTTCACCATATGTTTTGAGCCCTAATACAATGTAAGATAGAAATTATATCAGTCCTCTATGCTGAAGATTTGAATTGAGTTTTTCATTTAACGCAGGGTTTTAACATCTTTGGTAGGTATGGAAACTATAGCACGTCCTCCACAAAGTAAAGCGTTTACTCTTGAGCACAGACTGAATAAACAGTGATCTTTCATGCCTGCAGAGTGCAAATTTTTGGAATGCATGCAATAGGTGACAGAGTGCCTGGTGTTCCAAGGTAGCTGTTGCCTTGGATTGGGAGCAATAATAGGAGTGAGATTTTCCCCCTCTTATAATGGTAACTGTGATCTTTCTGGGACCACACAAAAGTCTGCTTTCCATCTGACTGAT
This sequence comes from Apalone spinifera, assembly GCA_030068395.1. Taxonomy (NCBI): domain Eukaryota; kingdom Metazoa; phylum Chordata; order Testudines; family Trionychidae; genus Apalone; species Apalone spinifera. The sequence goes on along the minus strand of JANRFK010001605.1, from coordinate 24,929,816 downwards.
AGGTGCTGGATATAGCCTAATCTGCGATCAATTTAAGGGCATGTGTTTTCCAATTGTTCTTGAGTGTAATTGTTCCTTTCGCAGTCCTTCCCCACCACAGGCATGACTAACATAATGGTGATGGCTTGGCTTGCAGAGAGTTCAGTGTTAAACTTGGAGATTCACACTAAGGTATTTAGATCTTGATCCTCAAATGCATTTAGGCATCTAACCTAAAATAAATACCTTTGAGGAGCAAGGCCGTAGTTACCTGAAGAGGCCCCTAGTAGTTCTGTTCTCTATTTGGATGGCAGATATAACAAATCAACTTAGTATGAATGGTATGTATTGTAATCAAATGTACAAATCATCTGCTTCCAAAGATCTGAGCAATTGAGCTTTGTGCTTGCTTTTTGTGACTATTCATGTCAGTGAAGCTCATGTGTGCAAATATTTGTGGAACTTGAATGTAAAAGTGCCAGTAACATGGTGAACTGAAATTTTCTTTTGTTTGAATAGATGTTAGTGAAAAATCGGTTTGCATTGTTTTCTTAGTTGCCATGAGCACCATCATCACAACTGAGCTGATCTATTGGATGACTGTCACTGAGATTGATCTATTTATTTTTATTATGTACCAAGATTCCCCAGCCAGTATTGGAACCCTATTGTGTTCTGTGAACCTGTATTGTGAGACATGGCCCCTGCCCCAAAGAGCTAACAATTAGACCAGACAGACAAAGGATGTGAGGTCAAAGAGAAGTGAAGTGACTTGCCCATGTTTATACAAAAGGTCAGTTCTGCAGCTCAGATCTCCCAAGTCCTAGCCCAGTGCTAGATACATACAGCCATGTATTTTGAGTGTAGAGTAGGGCTATTAAAATGTTTATTTTTTGTAAATGCAACCACTGAATTTTTTTCAGTGGTTACACGTTTACACTCAAGAGGGCAGGCAGGAGCGGGTACTTGCAGGGAGGTGGTTTTTAAGAGGCAGAGGCTGATACAGAAGCAGCAGTGCAGGGGATAGGCCAGAACCGGCTTGAAAGCCAGCTTCCTGAATATATTGGCTCCTGCCTGCCCCTCAGGCATGGGGCAGATTTTGCAGCCATCATGCAGCGCAAGAGGAAAATGTTACAAGTTTCTTCCAATTTCCATAAAAGCTACATGTGGCTAGCTATAGGCAAACAAGATCAGATAAGAGGGAGAGGTCAGTTGCTCAGCTGCCATGTGTTTTTCTATTATAGATTGCGAGGGGAAATCCTGGTATGTGTGTGTAGGTACATAATCAAGCACTCAGTAGAAGGAGGTCTCTCCAGGAGGGGAACAGGCAGGACTGCCTGAAAAAGGTAATCCAGGCTCATGGATCAGCAAGAGGGAATGGAGAGGTCACAGTTGGTAGCTGTGGTAAGAGCAGGATGAGACTTGTAGAAACAACAGCACTGGTGACTCAAGTGGAAGGAAGTAACATGACTGCACATTGTGAAAGCCACAGAGAGTTGATGTGTTTGAAGGTTGGCACCAGCCTTAGGTGATCACAGCTGTACCCAGATGGCCTAGGGGGAGGTACTCAGAGACCCAATGGTTCCCTACAAATAGTTGATGATACTCTCTTGTGAGTGCTGTGGTGGATATTCATTATTTCTAGTAGAGAGCTATTAAAACTGGATGGAGATTATTCCTTCCTGGCAACATGTTGTAATGGGGACTGTTATGCTCTGGATGGAGGAAATGTTATAAAATGGGCAGGGTGGCCAAGGAGCCAGTCATACCACTTCACTCTTCATCCTCTGTAGAATTCCTGGGACATTTCATTCCCTTAATCACCTCTGCCCTGGAGAGTCCTTCCATTAGCCTTCATTAGTCTTCATTCCTTTGTTCTATCAATTCTTCCTCCTCTCACTCTTTCCCTCCCAAAATTGGGACTACCAGAAGCTTATCATAGGAGAGAGAATGCTTATGAAGGTTTGGCTTGCTGGAGTGGACAAAGGACAGTAGACTTGCGATAATCCGGAATCTTTGGGACCTAGATGATGCTGGATTATTGGATATGCCAGACTATCAGGAGGTACTATAAACTGGTTATACATATACTGTAGATAAAGTGTTTTTAACCCTTTACAGTATACTGTATACAGTATGTACAATACAATGTTTTAGTTTTTTTAACCCTTTTTTACCCTTTTCGCTCGGTTCAGCTGCTGCTGCTGCTTCCTTATGACTCGTTTTTTGCCAAAGCTCACTCACTAGGCTCTTGCCATTTTGATGCCGGGCTATTGGGAGTGCCGTACAATTAGATGCTGGACTATTGGAGTTTTACTGTAGTATTTTGCCCACTAGAGGACAGTACTGCACATAAACAGTCAGTAAAAGTTTAGACTTGCACAAAAATGAAGAAAGGAGGCTCCATATTAGGGCAACAGGATCCCCTGGAGCTTGAAGTGTGTCTGGAAATTAGTATTGTAATCCTTCTGCCAGGTAGTACCGGCAGCTGCCAGGTCCAGGTTCAATATGTAGGGATTCCTTTTCATCCATCCAACACAGAACTGGCTTGAGTCTTACCCACTAACCTGGGAAATTCACACAACACCCCAGGCACTTCAGGGAGGCAATGCTTTCCTAGTTGCAAGCAGAGTCTGAGTGTTGTGAAGAAACTTTTAATAACAGCAATCTAGCATTACCCCCTACAGGAACACACATAAACAGTGAAACCCCATAACATAAACAAAGAAAACCCATAAGCAAGGTACTATCCCTGGAGTCTGCAGGGCAGAGTCTTTTGCTTAAAGACCTTTAGTCCAACCCTCAGCTCATATAGTGTGGTTCCCTCCTTCTCCCTTCCCCCCCCCCCCACACACTTCAAACCGTCCACTCACAACTCTGTCCACTCAGTGTAAACCAAGAGTCCATAGGTACATCATCATGACATCTCCCCTTATTGAGCATGTGGCAATGCCACCTACATGCTGGTCCCACTGGTCATCCCACTGGTTGCTGCTGCTACTGGCCTTGTGATGGATTTGGCTCTGGGCCAAACCTACTGATTTCAGCTCTCTGTGATTTCAGCTTCTACAGATTTTAAATTTTGATTAATTGGCTAACCGAAAAGTTGATGCAATTTGCATTGACTATTTGATTAGTCGATAAGGCGCCTCCCTGGGGCTGTTGCTACACTTCAAAGACGGAAGCAGTGTGGAGAGTATGGGGCCAGCAGGGAAGCACGGGGACTCAAGTAGTCCCCCACTGGCCCAGTGCTGCCCATGGCATTTCAAAGCAGCAGCGCTGCATGGAGCCCAGAGTCAGTGGGGGACTCCCCAGCTGGCTCTGGGCTGCACGCAGCATTTCAAAGCAGCAGTGCTATGTGAAGTCCAGGGTCTGGCCTCAGGCTCTACTTGGCGCTGCCACTTTGAGGCACTGCCTCCTCTTCCCCCATCCTTTTGCCTCTTTCTGATAGAGGCAGGAAGGGGTGGGGGGAAGCGACTAGTCGACTAATTTGTTGACTATCTGATAAGCAGTTGCTTATTGGATAGTTGACTAGCTGTTCACATCCCTATCAGCTTCTCCGTGATTTCAGCTTTTGACCCACAGCACAGTCCAGGCAGAAGATTCCAGCATCCACTGGAATAACACTTCAAAATAATAGAGACTCCTTGTGGAGTCTGTTTTAATTCTATTATTAGAAGGGGGGAGGAGGGAAACAGATTGAACTGGTCTTAAAGCTCACACCTGGAGGGCATTAGCCTGCTGGTTCAGAGCTTTGCCCTTCTCCCCAAGTTGACTTCATATAGTTTGAAAGGAGAAGCCTTGTCCATCTGAGATTCTTTAAACTGACAATTTCTCTCCTCTGAACTGAGTTAAACACAATCTGCTTTTCTGCATTCCCAATAAATGCAAACTTTGGTGATCATATCTTACAATTCTCGCGTTTACGGGTAACACGGTTTGTGACCCCACAACAACCAAATGGGTTACTATAGGCAAAACACCAGTATAACAATAGAATATCTAGCAGGCCTAAGCAAGTGAGTGAAAATAACCACACCCAAGTTTCCTTTCCCATTCCAGCTGGCTGTAATGAAAGCATTGATTCAGACCCTTCTTACATCATGTTTCTGGTCTATGGTTCATTATCATAGAATCATAAAATCCTAGGATTGGAAGAGATCTCAGGAGGTCGTTGAGTCCAACCCCCTTGCTAAAAGCTGTCATTGTAGGAGGGTTTCCCTAGAATGCTGGTATGAGTAGGATGTTGGGGGAGCTTCCCAGGATGTTGGTATGGGAAATTTTGGGGAGTGTACATTTTTTGTGCATGCACCTCTGACGGACTCAACAAGTTCTGATCCTCACAGAGAGGACAATTTGGCCCTGCAGAATCAGTTCAGGAAATAATTTTAACATCATATTCCAGATCAGTCCCTTATTTCTGAGAGCTCAACCAAATCCTGACTCTGCTCTGTGGCTCTGAAATATTGTCAGGCTTAATTAATTATTGTGGTAACTTGTGTGTGAAGTATTGTTCTCCTGTACACCTAGGGGTACCAAATGGGCAACCAGTGTTGAAAATTATATTTAAATAAAATCAGCACAAGAGTTATTTTGACAACCAGTATCAGAAGACACTAGACAGTGATAGATAAAATATCCTTTCCTGTACCTTAGCATTGTTATTTCCAAAGAACAATCCAAATAAAAAGAGTCATTTATTATTATTAGACTTGCTAGTGTAAAGATCATGCCAGAAGAGATTGGGACACCAATCTGCTAAACTCTGTATAAAAAGAGTCAATGTTCAATCAACTCATCATCAAAATTGACAAGACAGTATTATTGTCCCCATTTTACAGATGGGGAACCAAAACACATGCAGATCACATGACTGCCCTAAAATCCCACTGGGGGTCTGTAAAATAGCTGGGACATGAACCCAATGGAAGTCAGGTTACAGAGCCAGCTGCTAGTGGCTTAATCACAATACCATTCTTCCTTTTTTTTCTTCTTCTCTCAAATCTACATTTTCATTTAAAATGAAATCCATGAAATCTGAGCTCTTTTGATTGTGTATGTAAATAAAACATCACCTCCCTCCAAATGCATGGAAACCAGTAGTTTCAAGAAAGGTGTGAACTCTCTTCATCCTGCTTAACTAGCTATTAATGTTAAAGTCTGAAGTATGCGGCACTGTTGAAAGATGGTAACTGTTATGTGGCTACACATTCCTGTGTTTGTCCTCATATTCCAGTGATCCAACATCTGACCACAGCAACACAAGCACAAAGCAGCCGGAGGAGGCCAGCTTTAATTCTGACTCGCAAGGCCAGATTGTCCACTGCATTTGCTGAGACAAAAATGACTTAAACAAGAAATTGTAAAAATTACTCACTTTCTGCAGATGTGACTACCCCAAATGTGAGTTTTTTGGTGATAGACATGATGCTAAATGGATATGTCATTTACCCAAAGAACAGAAACACAGTGTGAAGTGCTGTGACTCTTTATGAAAGCTTGAGGGATACCACTTATAGCCAGACAAGACCTACCTAGTCTGTATGGAAAGAGTAACTTATGCCTAGTTAGAATTTGTGGTGTTCTGCAGATAAAACTTCCTGTAGATTTCCCCATCCCCACCCCCTCAGTCTTCACCACATAAATCTGTATTGCTCTTGCCCATTGAAGCGAAGAGTTTAAGAAGATTCCAAAAAGGTTTATCCTCTTAATAATGAGGATATCCATTTGATAAAATGGAAGGTTGTTGTCTTTGGGGGAGTCTGTATTATGTGAGCTAGCCCCTGGCATTTGAGAGCACTTGGGCACCCACTTCCCACTGCTTTTGCCTCTGAAAATAAATAAAAAAACCCAACCAACATGTTTCAAAGCTATAAACTGTCATGCTTCAGAGCCTAAGGGTATGTTGCCACTTGCACCCTCTTTTGATAGTGGGATGCAAATGAAGACATTCAAAATTGCAAATGAAGCCAGGATTTAAATATCCCGTGCTTCATTTGCATAATCGCATTATGGCGCTATTTCAAAATAAAACACACTGTGTAGACGTGTTATTTCAAGAGAAAACCCTTTATTTTATGAGGAATATGGATTATTTTGAAAGAAGGATTTTCTCTCAAAATAATGCATCTACACAGCACGTTTTATTTTGAAATAGCGCTATTTCGAAATAGCGCCATAATGCAATATGCAAATGAAGCATGGGATATTTAAATCCAGGCTTCATTTGCAATTTCAAATGTCTTTATTTGCATCCCTCTATCGAAAGAGGGTGCAAGTGTAGACATACTCTAAGGCAATTACTGGGGGTAGTAACAACCAGAGCCTCAACAATATTCAGATTCCTAGCTCCTACTGAACTCAATGACAGGAACCTAAATACTTGGGAGGATCTGGGCTACAATGCTGACTTTCAGGAGGTTAGTCCAGAATTGTTCATTATAAGAGGGTTTGCTGCTTCTCCGAAACAGCTTGATGCTAGCCAGTGACAGAGCTAGGATACTGGATTGGATAGCAAATGTGTCTGAGCCCATCTGGCAAGTCCTGTCTTCCTATAAACTCAGCCAAATCAAAATAAACTTGAGCCTCCAGGATTCAAATGTGAACAGTTATTAATAGGAAATGGGGTTTTGGTCTTCCACTTTAAATAGTGTAGACAGCTTTTTTTTTTCCTTTGGTAAGTAGGTGCGTTTAAAATAAACCTCCGTTTATTGTGAGACCATTGTGTAAGGCCAGCTCGCTTATTGGTGGTTCACGCAGATCAGATGTTAATGTTTTGGTTTGGTTTTTATGGGGTGTGCCTTAAACCCTCTGAATTCCTTATTTCCCTATTGATGGTAATTTGCATAGCTACCAGACTGGTCCTGTCCAATACAAATCTTAGTTGAGGCATATTTTTAAGCACAACCCTCTTTTTGTAAAGGTAGGTTGGCTTAAGACACTTACTTTCAGTGGCTACATTTACCATCAAAGTTAGTTCTATTTCCTGAAATTGGTTTCTGATCCCCCTGAAAGATTGAAACTGTGGTTTTGCTTTTTTTTTTTAAGGTTGATTTCAGGGAAACTGAACTGCATGCATGAAACTGTAAAATATCAACTGTACAGATAAATTGTGATAGCAAGTTTGTTACTCATATGACCATACTCCAGTTCCCTGAATTCCACTTAATTCCCTGCTTCTAGTAACTGGTGACAAAACTGCTCACACTTCGGCTATTTTCTGATGAACTTTGGCAAAGTGCGGTTGAGAAGAGGGATGGGTGGGTGGGAGGCATTCAACTCTTTCTTTAGAACTGGGAGGTAAATTCATTTATTTTACAACTATGGGCTCAGTTGATTTGGGTCAGATCCATCCCTGGTTGCATCATGCATGCACCATCATCATGTGATAGGTTCTCTGCACACAGACTGTATTTTTGGTGAAACCTGCACTTATTCAGAATATAAATTGTGGTTGATTCAGCATCCTTCAGTCCTGCCTGCACATCTGATCCCCTGACTGTTCATTGAAATAAAGCATTGGGGACCATTGATCTAAAAAGCAGAAGAGGCAAACATAGCTTATGCTGCATAAAAAGCAACTCCAATCCTGCAAGGTGTTGAATGCCCCCGAACTCTCATTGACTTCAGCGGAATATGAAAGCACTCAGTACCTTGTTGTAGATGCTCATACGTTGCAGGATTAGGCCTTATGCTTTTACTGGTTATTTTAAAAATAATGTTTAAGTGATTCTAGTGACACTGAGAGTATGTCTACACTACAGAGTTAATTCGAAATAACAGACGTTATTTCGAATTAACTGTAATAGCTGTCTATACATACAAACCGCTATTTTGAAATTAATTTGAAATAGCGGAGCCCTTATTTCGAATTAGGTAAACCTCATTCTACGAGGAATAATGCCTAATTCGAAATAGCTAATTCGAAATAAGTGCTGTGTAGACACTTATTTTGAATTAGCTGGCCTCCAGCCCTTCCCAGGAAGCCCTGGTGGCCACTCTGGGCACAACCAGGAGAACTCGTCTGCTCCTTCCCCCCCCCCCAGCCCCGGAGCCCTTAAAGGGGCAGACTCTGACCACAGTGTCTGTGCCAGTTGCTAGCCTGCCAGCACACAGCCAGCAGACCGTGCACCTGGCACAGCATGAGTCAGCCACCCGCTGCCACCCAACCCTCTGCCTCTTCCCAGGACCAGGCTGGCGACTCCCAGGAGCCTGCCAGGGGCCACAAAAGGCGGGTGCCTTCCTGGTCAAGTGCGGAGATCGTGGACCTCATTGAGGTTTGGGGGGAGGCCTCCAATGCCCAC
>JANRFK010001605.1:24869974-24888102 GCA_030068395.1 Apalone spinifera | reverse complement strand
GACTAGATGATCATAATGGTCCCTTCTGACCTTAAAGTCTATGAGTCTGTAACACCTGGAGCATGAAACCAAGTCTAGCCCATCCCTATGAGACCATCTTAAATCAGGACAAGAAATTTTGGGGACAAAAAGTCCTGCAGAACCTGGGAAGGCTAGGAGATGTATATAATTATTGAATGGGGGCAGGAATTTCTTCCTAATTCTCACCTGGTGATCAGTTTATGCCTTGAAGCAGGAGGATTTAATAGTCAACCATATATTATGTATAGCCTAATTCTGTGACATGTTAAATATGCTCAAATCTTCACGGTATCAAGCCTTTGATGACTATTAACATTTTTTCTCAGAGTCTGCTCTGCCTCACATTTTGGCAGCTTTGCAACAAAATATTTGAGTAGTTTAAAATGGAATAATCTTGTTTTGGAGCAAGAATTTTGAAAATATTGAATATCATTTGTGTTTTGTTCTCTTTTTTCTAGGAAAGTATGTCATGGTAATGGGCTTGGTACACTCCTGCAGTCCGGAGCCTATTGTTCGAGCTGTAAAGATGACAGATCTTTCTGATAATCCTATACACAGGAGCATGTGGCGCTTTGAAGTGGAGGATTTGCACAGAAACATTTCTTAGGTGCTGTGTATTTTTGTCAGCAGCCTAAAGGACCTGAAAACATGAATGTTTGCTTTTAGGTCATTTGGACCTTAGCTTAAAGCATTGGCAGGAGAACTTACAGTCTCTGTTGGAGAACACTTTGATAGATAACTTCATGAGTGTCCAGTGGCTCAGGCGGGGGAAGGCTCTGCCTTCCCAAACTGCCAGCCTGGCCCCACCCACAGTCTGCCTCCAGAATGCCTACTATAAGTGTTCTGGGGGCAGAGTGTTGCTGCCCCCAGCATCTGCCCTCCCCTGTGCTCTTGGCCGGGGAAGCTGGAACCATGCGACTGCCTCTTCTCCCCCAGTGCTCTGGGAACTGTGCTGCGTTCACGCTTACTTCACCTCTCTGCCCCTCCCCAGTGCTCCAGGGAGGCTGGAGAGGAACATTCAGTGCACTCTGTCCCTCCCCAGTGCTCCAGGCAGGGTGGGACGTGCTTAGTGCGCTGTCCCGTCTCTTCCCCTGGGGGAGCATGCTCGGTACACTGTCCTGCCTCCTGTGCTCCTCATGAGAGCCGGAGCTATAGGTTGGGCTGGCAGCCCACCTCCCCGAGCTCCAGCTGCACCAACCGCCCATGGATAACTTAGTTCATAAACTAACCGTTTTAAGCAGTATGGACATGAAACTAAATTTACTACTGGAGAAAATGAGTACAATATTCTCAGTGAGTATTTGACTGAGATTCAAGAGCTAGAGATATTTATGCTCATGATAACTTGTAGGAAGCTGGTTTATTCCCTGTTCCAATAATGTTTTGTTCCTAAAGACTAAACTATATTACCTTTCCAAAAGTTAATCTGGTGCTTTTCAAATAATAATAGGTATTTCAGTACTTTATCCATTATTATAGCAGTCATCTGGTAGAATGTAGGGTTAGGCAGTCGTACGCATGTTAAATTTCGATTAATCAGTTAATTGATAAGGGGGAGGAGGAGCAGCGGGGAACAAGTCTACACTTATTAGCTAGTTGACTATTTAACTACTCTTTTACATCCCTAGTCATAGTACCATATTCTGTACCATATTTTCTATAACACTTGTACTGCCACTGTGAATTCCATACCTAGAATGAAGGTAGAATTTGGTCCATAATGATTATATTGTATTTATAGTAAGGAAAGGGTACCTTGTTTCCAGGCTTTCGCCATCAATTACATCTTTATGCAGTTTGCTTTGTTTATAAGACACATCTTTTCTAACTCTTAACAATAGTTGGGCACCTAAAACTGCTCTACAAGTGCAGTATTCATTTCAACAATATTAAAAGCAGCATGATAAGAAAGCTTACACTTTTCAGTAAACTATACAGAGATTTGATAGACTCACAGGGAATAGATATGTCTAGGACCAAGAAGTAAGTACTCTCACAACATCTTTCTGTAAGATTACCATAGCTTGATTATGCATCTTTACATTACTTTTTCTTTCTATGGAAAGACTGTTGTTCCAGTATACATTGTCTCTTTAAAGTTACTGTTAAATATATATTATTTTTACCTTTGTTACATCCTCTTACTGTAAAGGGCAAGTGTATGATATTGCTTTTTTGCCCCGAAATATTATATTAAATATAATTGTTATAAATATAATTCATACATTCTAAATGAATATTACATTATCCATATTCTGTAGCTCTATAGGTTGTGGGGAAAAGACAGCATTAAATAACAATGTTAATTAACTTTGAACATATGAAAATAACCCTTACTATAAACCACAAACTGAATTTAAGATCAGGTATTGTTGCACTTTGAATAATGCTTTGTATTTGAGACCATGTTACTGCAGAGGCTTGTGGGGTTGTGTTGATTATATGTGGGATAAGCCGAGACAGGTATACAAAATGTTACAGTATGGGTTTGGAGAAAAGTCTGCTTGTAAATTAAAGACTTCCAGCAAATTTTCCTTAGTGGTAACATTGTCAGACAACCATTTTTATTTGTTTGGTAGCAGATCCCTTCACATCTTAATAACTTTTATTCTGTGAACTTCAATTTCATCTGAGAATAGAGCAAAATGAAGATCACCAAGACTTGCATGGAAATTAGTTTGTGTAAAATGTTTTGATAAAAAGGGCCCAAACTAAAATCACTAGATTTGACTACGCCACGCTTTGGGATGTTTCAGAATCTAGATATGGATCCAAATTTTGTAGTTGGAAGTCTGTACCTCTGTAAAAACAAATTAAAACTGGAGACAAATTATTGGAAAATTAGTGACCTTTGTTTGGCCTAAAACTGTACTGTATTTGACAGTTGTTGGCTTGTGGCTTGTAGAAGTGTTCTAGCTATAGTGCAGCTTCAGAGTTTCTTTGTAACCCAAAGCATCTTACAAAGTATACTGCAAACATTTTTATGTTAGAGCATTGGACCCTCAGATCAATCTGACTCCTCAAAGCCAGGTTCTTTTCTGGGAATTCAAAACTGAAACAGATTCATAAGAAAGTTGAACTTGGAGCTGGTTATCAAATGAACAGTTCTCTCTTCTCAGAACTTTTGCCCTTGCTTCTTATTTATAAAACAGCAACATTGTTTTGCTCTGTGTATTGCTGTTGTCTAGACACTGTGTGGTCAGTATGTACCAAGTTTAATGGTATTGTTTGTGGCTGTATAATTTAGTGTACAGTAATCTGAGTGGTGAAATAAGCTTCCTTCAACTCTTTCAGTTTCCTGGTCCACACCATGTTTTTTTGCTAGAGAGAAGGACTTGGACGTGAACATGTACACCTCTCATTATCCTTCCATGTGGTTTCAAGTGCTTTGGGGTAAGGGAAATAATAAATGGTTATTATATAAGTTGTAGGCACTAGAAATACTTAGTATTTTTTCAAAGGGGTTGATACCGTATATTTCCATGGAGGGACAGCCATTATTGTCATATATGGTTATTGAGGTACAATGAAGTGAACTGACATAACTTACCCAAATCGACACAAACTTTGTGATAGAGGTTGGTTAAGAACTCTGGAGTTCCTGGCTTCTGCATTGTGTTCAAACCATACACCTGTTCTGACTAAACCAGGGTTGGGCAAGATGTGGCATGTGAGCGAGATCCAGCCTGCCTAGTGCCTAACACTTTGATCTAGCCTGTGGATTGCTTCTGGCTGTTTTCTATTTATAGCCTGCTGCCTGTGCCACCGAATTTCCAGGCTGTGTCTCAGCTCCCGGTCACGACACTACCCCTCTAGAGGCCAGAGTCAAGAGCCCTTTAAATAGCTGCAGCAACCTCAGGTGGCTGCCAGGTAATGCAGTAGCAGTGGGGCCAGGAACTGAGAGTCCTTTGTTATGTTTTTAATTCAAAGCCTCTGGCCCCAGACAACTTTGGGGGGAGGTTAGTCCCCGGCCCTGCCTGTTCCGCCCCTTCCAGGGATGGAACTGGCCTGACCTACCAAAATTCATTAAGTGGCCCCCCTGCAAAAATTATTGCCCACTCCTGGACTAAACCATACACTTAATTTGAGCACTGATATGTTCCTTATGCAGTCATTCTGCTCTTTGCCATTTGAGTCTCATTTTCATACTAAAATGCTGTATGTGAAGTACAAATATTTCCACCATGTCTTTGGCAAAAGCACTTTACAAATCAAGCTGCCCTAAAATCTGCAGTAACAACTTATAATATGACCAATCCCTCCTTAGTTAACAGTTTAGTGGCCAAGAATCAGTATTTAATACTTAGAATTCTGAAACTGCAGGTTTGAATAAAAGCAGGGTCAAATTCCACTGATACTTAAGGAGGGCTTATGCTATCTGAGAATTGTAATAATATTTTAGGTGGTCTGAGTGATGGATTTTTCTCTGCCTCATAATCTGAGGTCGCTGTATGTTTTACTCTTGCATGTTTTATAAATGAAGTAGCAATGCACTGCTGGCATTCAAGCTTCCTCAGCCAGTCAACAGGAAATACAATGTATTTTGCACCCACCAAAAGCTCTGATAGAATCTTCTGCCAGTTTGAAATAACCTGATCTGACCTAGTTCAGGGTTAATGTGCGCTGCTTTTCCATCAACATGGCATCCTTTCATTGTCTGCGGGGGAGGCTATAAATTGCTTATTTAAGAATCAGGAGGGAAAATTTACCATGCAAAAGAATAACACAAGGATGCTTAAAAATAATTGTCCTGTTTTATTAATGGATAAGAAAGATGTTACAGGTTTCAGAGGTTGCTGCTGTTTTTACTTAACAGAAGTTTTGTTGTACATATGTCCACTTTAGAAGAAGCATAGGACATATGTACAACTATGTATTGGCTTTGTTGGCAGTCTCTGCGGAGAATGGATGTGGAGATTGCAGTAGTCTCATCAAGTCACAGCTGGTACACATTCACAGTAGGGATGTGAGAGGTTGACTGGTGGGAGCTAGAGCAGCTCCCCCACACGGTGGACAGGGGGCTGCTCCAGTCTTGCAGAGCCCACAATGGACAAGGGTCATTCTGGGGATCTGGAGCAGCTTCTGTCCGTGGTGGGCCACTCTGGGCCCCTTAATTGGTTAACCTGTTAAGTGTGAAGTAAACTTCACTTTTAGATGGTTAACCAATTACATGGGGTTTTACAGCCTTAATTCACAGAGCTGTGCAGGGAAAACGTGTGTTGCTCCTATTCTGTAAATAAAGTAAGAATACCAATCTCCAGTGCTGCCAGTCACAGATGTTTCACCAACCCTAGTATTCAGCTGCAAATAGTTTTAAAAGTATCTTTGTTTTTTAAATTGGTATATTTTCAATAAGTACATTAGTGCATTGCAGAACAAACTGTTGGTTTGAGTTCTGTCATATTACTCAGAGTTTACTTTGTTAGGATGTTTAGAGAGAAGCTTTTCTATGTTTGAACAGCAGAGATATGGGAGCCAAAAACAGGTTTTCTGTTGAACTTGGTGAGAGCACCACCTCCTGGTCAGTTAGTGGCATGAGTGCACTGATAATACAGTAGATCAGTATGCATGTATGACTCTAGGTTAGGGGGTAAATAACTGCATGACTGTTGGCTTTCTCATATTGAATATTTAAACATTAAACAGTAATGTTTTGTACGTTAAATTAGTAAAGTTATTTTAACGTGCTAAGTCATTATGGCATGGTGTAGCCTGTTAAACAGGTACTTCATTCTGAGCAAAAGTGTCTGCCTGCACCGAGGAGTTCTGTGGCACCTTATAGACTAACCAAAGTGTTGGAGCATAAGCTTTCGTGGGCAAAGACCCACTTTGTCAGATGTGCATCTGCTTATGCTCCAACACTTCGGTTAGTCTATAAGGTGCCACAGGACTCCTCGCCGCTTTTTCAGATTCAGACTAACACGGCTACCCCTCTGATACTTGCCTGCACCTTGAACATCTGCTAGTATTATACCTAACTGTCAGGGACATAATAGGAGGAGCATGAGTTTTTTACTTCTGGAATGGATTTTGACTTTGCCAGATGCAGAACAAATATTGCATCACTAGGATATTTCTTGACAAAATTCATTTGTCAGTGTTTTGTTTACCCTCCCTCTGTGGGTAAATCCACTGGTGTGCCCTGTGAAGTGTGTACTTGTGCAGCTACTCAGGAAAAATTCAAATGCCACCCAGCAGAGTGCCCACAGTTAGGTTTTTTGTTTCTACTTGCCTCTGTACACACACAATTTTTTCCACGTTTGCAAAAAGATTAGAGAGAACATTCCCAATTACACTTCCACAAAGCCCCTGTTCTATCCACTTTTAAGACCCTCTTAAAGATCCCCTTCTGCCTTGTCATCTACAATTGACATGTATAAAACTCCTACTTGGTTTCTTCCCTTCTTCTGTCCTTTTTCTACTTGTCTGTATGTCCTTAGATGGTGAGTTCTTCAAAACTAAAACCATCCTCTTTAATGTCTGGCAGGGTTGTAGTAGAGTGCAGTAAGTTGGCCTCAATCACCATTGTGGGCTTTAGGTGCTACTTTAATATAAATATTAAAAAATAATAAGAACTGTCATTGCTGCTTTAATTTGTCTCACTGTTCTCCTAGCCTTGCTCTATTTGCAGATGTCCTTGCAGTTTAAATGTTAACAGTGTTTGGAATTACCAGCACATATTCAATATATTGATTGTTTTTTTAAAAAAGGTAAATTTGTTCAACAAAGTCAATCACTATTTACAAAGCTCTTTACTTATAAATCATCAGACCAACTTTCAAATAATTTAATGACAAACTAATCTTGACATGTTTAGCTATGTTTAAATATCAGCATCATGTTTTTTATCCGTATGGGTAGGATTTTTTTGTGTGTCTTCCTAAAACTATGGAAAAACAATGAGTAGTCCGGTAGCACCTTAGAGACTAACAACAAAATATATATATAGTATCATGAAGGCCAGTTCTGCAGTTTCTCTCTCTAGTTGGTTTCTGAAATTCCTTTGTAGAAGAGCCAAGTCTGTCCACACAAGCAACACCATCACAGGACCTAACCACAACCCGTAACATCAGAGGCTCATACAGCAGCATATCCTCTAATGTGTATATTGGCCAAACTGGACAGTCTCTACAACAAAGATTAAATTGACACAAGTGAGATATGAGAAATAGTAGTACAAAGAAACTTATAGGAGCACATTTTAACTTACCTGGGCACTCATTAATGGTTTTAAAAGTAGCTTCTACAAAGGAATTTCAGAAACCAACTACAGAGAGAAACTGCGGAACTAGCCTTCATATGCAAATTTGACACTCTCATAGCCTAAACAAAAATATGAACTAGATTGGCCGTGATATTCAACACCTAAATGACATCAAAAGCTAAGTATGGGACACTTCCAATCCACTCAGTTAGCCTTATTAGCTCCGGCATTACAATTGACAGGTATTTTTTTTAAATCCTCCTCTTCCTTCTTTTTCTGTTAAAAGGGGGAACCTCCCAATTTGTATCTTCACTCTCATCTGAGGAAGTAGGTTTTTACCCCTGAAAGCTCACGATTCATTGTGTGAGTGTGAGTGTGAATGAGAGAGAGAGTGTGTGTGTGTGTGTGTGTGTCAGTCTCTAAGGTGCTACAGGACTACTCATTTTTTAAAGTTACAGACTAACACAGCTACCCCTCTCAGACTTTAAAACTATGGAGTTAGTTTAGACCTTGGTTTTGCTGAGATGTTGGGAAGATTCCCTGGCCATGTTGGCCAGAGAAACCAGACTAGCAAGGATCATGTTTAAATGCCTCAAAACAGCCCTTACCATACTTTCACATATGTGACTTCCTCTGTAGCATGGGGCATAGATCACTTGCTGGAGGATTCTCTGCATCTTGGGGTCTTCAAACCATCATTTGAGGACTTCAATTTCTGAGATATAGGTGAGAGGATTATTCCAGGAATGGGTGGGTGAGATTCTGTGGCCTGCATTGTGCAGGGGGTCAGACTAGATTATCATAATGGTCCCTCCTGACCTTAAAGTCTATGAGGAAGTTCCCCATGCTTGCAAGAGTTCTTTCAAACTCCCATGTGGAGCAGCTTGCAGGGATTGGGCTTATATAAGGGAAGAGGCTTCTCTGTCAACACCAAAACTGCATTAGAACCATGATGTAAAGTTGTACATTAGTTCCGTGAATGCTACTTAAATTTGATAAAATGCATAGTGTACACATAGAAACTAAAAGCACTGGCAAAAATGGTGACTCCGTTAAGGGGCAGTCATAGATCATATCCTGTATTAAAAACTTTTTCCATTATCAAGGTACTTAAACCAGGAAACTGCATAGCCCCATCTGTTCTAGTGTTCTTGGATAAATAGCAAGGACAAAAGCAAATCAATATTGTAAGAACAGCTTGGAAAGACAGCATATACCTTCCTATTACATTGATACAGGCAACATGGAATTAAGACTGCTTAAGGTATAATATGTAAAGCACTTATAATTTTGCTGTCTAACTATTGAAGGAAATAGTGTAGATGATAAAAATCTAAAGGAAGTTTTCTTGTTTCCATATCTCATTGTGGCTTTCTGTCCAGCAGACAGGCACATGGATTTACCTAGAAGGTTAAAGCCATTTTAAAATATAGCTGTTTGTTTAGAGTACTCCAAAAACCCTGTTTTTAAAGGGGGCTGGCTTTGTGGCAGAAACAAACAGTTGGGGGCTTTACCATGGACATTTTGGAACCGACTACTGCTTCCTCCTCTTTTTGAGCTGATGAGCACTTTTAATTCTTATTATATTTTCCTCGTTTTGTTCCCAAGGTGAAGGGCTGTTCTCTAAGGCATGTCTACACTATAGTGTTATTTTGAAATAACTCATGTTATTTCAGAATAAGGCGAGCAAATTATTTTGAAAGAACGGGCTTCTTATTTCAAAAAATAAGCCCTAATTTCATGAGGAATAATGCCTATTTTGAAATAGCTATTTCAAAATAGCGTGAGTGTGGAGTGGGCAGCTGTGCTTATTTCTGAATATTTGGCCTTTCAGTGCTTTGGTGGCCACTGTCCAAACCCCTCAAAACTCTATAATAGTTTCCCTTCCCCTGCAGCCTTTAAAGGTGCAGCCACAGGGAAATTGCTTATGGCACAATGTAGGCCCTACCAGCCCCGTGCCACATTGCAGGACCCATTTGTGCTGCAATGACTGACTCCAGTGCTTCCAGCCCGCCAGGGCTGCTAGTGAGCTGGCAGCCAGCTTCTAAGCCCTGGCTGGGGGTGGAAGAGGAGGGCCCCTTCCTGGTCTGGTTCAGAGATCCTGGATCTCATTGAGGTCTGGGGAGAAGAGACCAACTTCCAGGATCTCCGCATCAGGCACAGGAATGCGGATTTATATGGCCAGATGGCGGCCAGAAGGGCCACAAGGAGTAGATGTGCATGAAGATCAAGGAACTGTGCCAGGCCTCACAAAGGCCAGGGAATGCAGTTCCCGATCGGGGCAGCACCCTAATCATGCCACTACTTTGATCAGCTGAACCATATCCTAGGAGGAGGATTAGTCCCTTTCCCACCTCGTCATTGACTCCAGCCTGGAGACACCAGTCGTCAGCCTCCAGGAGGGTCAGGCTGTGGACTAGAAGG
Source organism: Apalone spinifera (assembly GCA_030068395.1). Classification (NCBI taxonomy): domain Eukaryota; kingdom Metazoa; phylum Chordata; order Testudines; family Trionychidae; genus Apalone; species Apalone spinifera. Next base: position 24,878,453 of record JANRFK010001605.1, on the reverse strand, counting down.
AGGAGGAGGAGGCCAACCAGGACACAATGCCCGCCAGCCACGAGGTCATCATCTCCCTGGAGCCAATATTTCCCTCCTAGGATGTCTGTTAGGGTTCAAACAAAACCGAGGAAGGCCCTTCAAGTGAGTTGCATTAATTTTCCTAGACACACGTGGGGGAGGTGGTGATCAGCAAGGGGCTGCGTGCCCCTTGCTCGGCCTGGGAATTGCACAGCAACCTGTGCACATGGAGTACCAGTCCAGAGCAGATAGCTGCATGAGGCTGCCACATAGGAACCAGTTGCTCCTTCTTAGGGTTTCTGGGGAGGCCTGCCTTATTCCCGACTCTCTGGTGGGACACTTTCCCAACACAAGCCACCACAAAGGAAGCTGAGATCATGGATACACACAGCAATGCTGCACAAGCAACAGGTTCATGCCCACACTCTCGGGGCAGCATCTGCTCCTGGTCAAGTGCGGTGAGGCGGAGGACACTAAGCCCCAGCATGTGAATCTGCCAGGGGAAGGAAGAGGGAGCCTAGTAGCACCTTCCCCAGCAAGCAGTGTCTGCCGCTCATACACGCCTCCCACAACACCCTCCCCCACTCTCCTCCAGCGGGCAGGGATAGAAGCCCTCTCCCTGTGGGACGCTGACGCTGCCAGAGCCAGACCCAGTGTGTGCGTGGCATGGAGTGAAGGCAATTTGTCCTGTCACTTCCCCACTCCTGCCCACAGGCTCCTGACCTGGCCAGCACCTTCTCATGCCTGTTTATCACCAGGATGTGGGGGGTAGTGAGACTCCCTTGGGACATCCATGCCCCTGCAGGACAGTGCCTGCTGCTTCGGCCAAAGATGGCCTTGCTCAAAGCCCATTACCATCATCTGAACTAAGACCTCAGTGTCAGCTCTGAGATGAGGGCTAGGCTTCATGCAGCGTCTCCTGGGATGACTGCCCTTCTCGCTTTTCTTCACAGCTTGACCAGCTGCAAGTGCAGTGGGTCAACCACCTCCCATGCCATCCTGCAAGTGCAGGCAACCCCATGACGACCTGGGGAAGGAACATCTGGACTGCCTGCGTGCCCTCTAGCAGTGTCTCCAGTGGGAGGAACAGAGGTGGGATGCCGACTTGGACAAGTGCCATGCTGACCAGAAGTGGTGCCACACCAGCGGGAAGGAGCTATCCCAGAAGACCCACATCATGTGCATGGCACACACCGCTGCCATCGACCGCCATCTTGCCCACATGCTCAGGGTTTAGCTGATCGCCATATTTGGGGTCGGGAAAGAATTTTCCTACAGGGTAGATTGGCAGAGGCCCTGGAGGTTTTTCGCCTTCCTCTGTAGCATGGGGTACGGATCACAGCTGGAGGATTCTCTGCATCTTGGGGTCTTCAAACTATTTGAAGGCTTCAATATCTGAGATATAGGCGAGAGGATTATTCTAGGAGTGGGTGGGTGAGATTCTGTGTCCTGCATTGTGCACGGGGTCAGACTAGATGATCATAATGGTCCCTTCTGACCTTAAAGTCTATGAGTCTATGACTGCCTGGTTGCTGTGATTGAACAGTCCAGCACCAGCCCCCCAGCACCCACCGCTACTCCTGCCCCTCCAGCTTCTCCCCCTAGTCCCTCCCTTTGGCCACCAAGGGCCCCACACAGGAGGCCTGGAACCACTTGAGGCAGGTGCCAGTCTCAGCCCCATCCCTGAGCCCCTCTTCCCCCTTTTTCCCCCCCTCCCAGGTTCTTTCCTAAGTCTGTCCCAGTTATATTTACCACAAATAAAAATAATTTGTTTCAAAGCAAAAAGTTTGGTTTATATGCAGGGGAGGGGAGGGGGAGGAAGGTGGGAAGGAAAGGCAGGGCAGGGGAGGGAAAGGGAGGGTTGCGGGAGGAAAGGCACAGATGGACAATGCAGAGGCACTTTGGGGGGAGGCCCAGGGGAATGTGTCACAGCTAGCCTTGGCTGAAACTTTCCCCCAGGGCCTCCCAGCTACACACAGCTCCCTGATGGGCTTGCTGAATGGCAGCTGTGCAGGCCTGCTCAAAGGCTCTGGCTAGCCACTCAACCTCTGCCCCCCATCCTGGCAGTAACATTTCCCCCTTGTTCTCTCACAGTTTGTGCAGGACACAGCAGGCTGCTACCACCTAGGGCAGTGTTTCTCAACCAGTGGTACAAGTACCCGTAGGGGAACTTGAGAGGAGTCTGGGGGGATATGTCAACACAACTGAAATTTGGAGAAAACTTAATTTTTGTTTTAAGTTGTATGATGATTTATTGTTTTTGTACTTTTTACACCCAAAGATTTCATCACCCACCTAGCTACAATTAAGTTGTTTAAACAAATGTGTTGCAATGGAAGATAAAAATTGTGTGTGTCTGAAAGCTGTGGGTACTTTATAAAAAAAAGGTTGAGAAACACTGACCTAGGGGATATTCCACTCGCCAAGGTTCAGGTGGGTGAGGAGACACTGGAACTTTTACTTTAAACGGCCAAAGGTGCCCTCTACCACAATGCAGCACCTGCTGATTCTGGCATTGAACTGTTCCTTGGTGGGGTCCAGGTGTCTTGTGTAGGACTTCATTAGCCAGGCAAGCAAGGGGTAGGCTGTGTTGCCTACTATGCACATATCCATGTCCCCAACCCTGATGGTGAGATCAGGGAAAAAGGTGCCAGCATGCATCCTTGGAAAGAGACTGGAGTTGCACAGTGTGTGGGAATTGTGTGCCTTCCCCGACCATCCTATGTTAATACTGGTGAAGTGGCCTTGGTGGTTCATGAGGGCCTGCAGCACTGTGGAAAACTGCCCTTTTCTGGTGATATAATTTGGGATCCTGGATGGGGATGTGGGTGCCATCAATAGCCTCACCCCACAGTTGGGGAAGCCCGTGGTGGCAAAGCCAGTGACAATGGGGTCGATGACGCCCCTGCACAGCAAGATGATGTTGGTGGCCTTCACCACCTGCGAGAGGATACAAACAGAGAATCACAGGGGTGCCAGAGTCCTTGGGAGGTCCCTGAGCCCAAGCCCCTTCCCACAGCAGGAGCAACCCCATCCCAGGCAGGACTGAAAAACCTCCATGAGATTCCACTGCCCTCCTTCCTAGCCCCATTCTAATGGTTCACCACCCTCCTGGAACATTAGCATGAGACTGAAACCTGCATGAGCATGGCCCCAACGGTCGCTCTCTCCACGCTAAACTGGTTCCCAACGGAGCGGTAGCTGTCCAGCATTGGTGAGTTTCCAAATAGCGATGACAAAATGCTTCTGGAGAGGGAGTCGCATGCAGGTGTCCCATCAGTGGAGGGCAGGGGCAAGCCACTCACACTGCTCCACATAGGGGTCCTGCATGTGGAAGTTCTGGAGCAACTGCTACTCATCCCACCGCTCCATGATGATCCAGTCCTACCATTCTGTGCACAGTGTGCAAGGAGAGGAGGGGAGCGGCTGTGATGCATGAAAAGCATGTGGAGTGGGGTGAGGAGGTGCTTCAGGGTGAGCTGCTGGTCCTGGGCCCTCAGTGCCATGTAGGTAGCCTGCAGTAACTGCACCAGGAGGTTCAGCATGAGGTCTAAGAGCCGGCGAGTGCTTTGCAGCAAATCCACCTCCATGGCAGAAGTGCTGTGGTGTGCACAAGGGCACCCGGAGGACGCAGTGAGGTGAATTTGCTGTCCCTTAAGGTAGGCAAAGGTGAAGAGTCTGAGACATGACTGTAGAAGGGAGCCCCTTTAAGCACGAGCCTCAGTTAGCCTCAGGCAGCACCTACAGGAAGTGACTGCTGTCTTGATGCCCTGCCTGGAGTGCTTCGGGGGGAGGGGGCTTTAAATGCGATTCAGGCTCCAATCAGTGTGGACGCACTGTGTTGACATAATTCTGTGCTATTTCAATGGGGTTTTGTAGTGTGGACGCACTATTTTGAAATAGTTATTTTTAGAGTTATTATTTCAAAATAGCTTATTTAAAAATTAGTGTAGACATGCCCAGACACTGCTGGGGGCTCTGTGACTGCAACATTATTGCAAAGTGACAACTCACTCGCTTGTTGGTTGTAAGGCTCTTTTTTAGAAGAAATGGTTAATTAAGATCCTCTGTAATGAAGTTTGTGAAAATGACAACTTCTCTTACACAATTTCTTAGCAAAATAAATTATACTGACTTCCTGAACCAATCCAGTTTCTCATTTATATAGTCATTAGTGGGTGAGTAAATGTATTAAAAGCTACTGTGAATCTCTGGACATTGATACAAGAAGAACTGAATAACCAATACTATTTCAGAGGCAGTGAGAGCTAGAGGAAGAGGGCAAAAAATTACAGAAGCTGGTTTCTAGACCCAGCTTTGCCACTTGCTGTGTGATTTTTTTGACAAGTTACTTAACGTCTGTGTAATTTTATCTTCCCTGGTTATGAGATGAAGGCTGATAAGACTTAGCCAAATCTAAGGATGAAAGCGATAAAAGTTCCAAGTATGACTTACTCTCCCTACTCATTAGTAACCTGTGTGTTCAATCACCTAAGCATTATGAAATATCATAAATTCTTATCACTCTTGGAGTATCACACATTTTGTTACACTGATTCTGCAATTCAGGTATTTTAATCTTACTAGCATGTAACGTTGAATCTAACAGATGACTGATGCATAGTCACCTTTCCTTAGCTATACTATTACCTACAGGCTTATCTGTAAGTTCATGTAAGCTAACAGTATTGAAAAATGTCACTGATGTTCATAGTATAAATAGTAACGGTTATCTGATATTATGGCAGTGTTTGGAATAATCAGCTGTTCTTGCTCTTTGTGGATCTGATCTTCTGTTCAGGATTCAGTTCTTTTGAGTGAAAATTTCCCTTCAGGAATTAGCCAGTACACATTTTAAACTCTTTTCAGCTAGAGAAATACATTTTGCTGCATAGATCAGGACAACTTTATTTTTAAGAACAATTAAGGAAAGTACATCACAGCAAAAATAAGGTAAAGGAGTAAAAATGTTCAACATACATATTTCTGAACCCCATTCTTCCAATGTATGACAATAATTCTGAGCAATTGCTATTGAATATTTACTTAATGTTTCCCTCACTTAAAAAAACCCACTTTACAGTAGTCCCAGTATTGACTGGAAAATCATATGTCAAAAAGAAAATGTTTTTTTCTTACATAAAGATCAAAATATTGAAATCCATTTGATTTAAAATATCCAAAGTAATTTAGCAGTAAGATTTCAAACTATGATGTTTAAAGATGCATCTGCATTTTGTTTGTAACTACCAAAAGGCAACAGATTAGATGTCACCTAATGCTACATCTAGACTACAGGCTTCTTTCAGAAGAAGTTTTTTTGGAAGAGATCTTCCGGAAAAACTTCTTACAAAAGGAGAGTCCACACTTAAAAGTGCATTGAAAAAGTGATCTGCTTTTTTGAAAGAAGGTGCAGATTGAATGGCTGCTCTCTTACATGTAAGTGGTGATCACTATGAACGGAATGGCCACCAGGCCACCTGGGCTTTTTCCTCTTTCCTCTTCTTCCGAAAGAACCCTCTCTTCCCTGTCCACACATGCCTTTTTGCGAAGGAGCTCTTTCGCAAAAAGGCTTCTTCCTTGTAGAAAGAGGATTACCAATGCCAGAAAAACCCCTCTGTTCTTTCAATTTTCTTGCGGAACAACGCAATTGCACTGTGAACGTTTCTCAAGTTTTGTCAGAAAAACGGCCATTTTTCTGACAAAACTCTAGTGTAGACATACCCTAAGCTAGTGTACGTGATGTGTGCTGATTGTGTTTTGTAATGGGAATCAGATGGGAGAGCACAAGGAATGGCTATTTTTCAGCATCTCAAAAGTCTCATTTTTTGTGCTCTTCTCTTTAGAAAGATGAGTTAGATGACGAATTGGTTAGAAAATGAATCCCTCTTGAATAGATCCAATGGCTGAATTGGATTCCTACAGAACAATAAAATATGGTACTTTCATTGTTTAATATAACATTCAGACTTAGCATTCTGATAAAGCAGCCAGAGTTTATTGATCTGGGATGCAAGATATTGTAATTGTTTGAATTATATTGAAATTATAGTTCAAGGCTTGGGATAAAAAAGAGATTTTGTAACTAAGAGGAGGTCAAACAACAGGTGTTTCTTATTTTAAAATAAAAAGTACTCTTATGTTAGAATTACCCTGGTGTGATTGTAATATAACAACAAGTAAGTGTAATAATTAAACTTTCTTCAGGCTCAATAGTCTGAAAATCTTTTCTTCTTATAATCTGTTGTAATTCCTGGGTTTCATGGATTCTATTTCTCTTTTCCATACTGTTGCTTCTAGGTTGTCAAACACATTGTTTTTTCATCTTCAGGGTTGACAGTTGCCATTAGAAGCAAATTCAAACTGCAAGTAAAAGGTGATACAATGCTAGACAGTGTTCCCTAAAATCTCAGATGATAAAAAGGCAATTAGTGAACCAGAGTATAAAACAAGAACAGTTAAATGTCACATTCAACTAAGACATCCATAAAAAGGTTCAATGGAAATAAAGTTTCACTGGGTTATCCCAAAGCAGGACAAGAAGTTTTACTTACACTATGAATATGTGACTTTGTACATTTGAAATAAAATTAAACCGTCCATGGAAGGTTTTTTTCTTTTTAACTAAAGTTTGAAAACAGACAGGATTCAATGCTGAAATTCCTACTTAGGAAAAACTAGCATTCAAACTAGTGTGAGATTTGTTTGAATGAGAATTGCCAGAATTGGCCCAAATATTTGTTGATAGGACCCTAATTTTACTGAACTTTTAATTAATTACATAGATTACTACTATTAGCTGATCTCACAGACTTGGCCATCTGCCTGTTTTAAACATTGTTTGCATGCAACATTAACTAAATATTCAGTGTCAACACACTTTATATATGTATCTAAAATCTGTTAGCGATGGAGCCCAAATGAAACAGATGCATAGTCACCCTAGATTTAGTGGATTTAGAATAAAATCCACATGCAAATTCTGCAGCTACTGATTTATCACTAACTCCTCTGAAGAGTATGTAATGCACATGCATAGACCTAGAAGTGTGAATGCACATGTGTACTGAGTGTTCTCTTGATAAATCTTTAATTATGTGGCCACATCCAGAATTATTTGATGGTTTTCCCCTGTGGTCATGTGTAAAAGAATCTCATACACTTGTTTCTGTAGCTTGTTAAAATGTAATTTTATGTGTGTACTCACCAACTAATCAATCCTTTGCGGTGGCACTGAGTTTACAAATGCCAGGTAATAACTCTTCATTTCATGTATCAAGAGAGCCTCAATTTTTTTATTTCCAAGCCTCAGCAGTGCATTCAGCAGACAAATTAGTGTAAATCTAAGTGCTTCTATCTTGGCAACTGCATAATTGCCTATCTGCATAATCCTATCAATTACTTACAGTAAATGCTTTTCTGTGCAGTAAACAAGTTGTAAATGGATCTTAAATTATTATTTGGACAAATGTGGCATGGCAATGATTTGTATGTTTGTTTCCTTTCATGTTCTCATCAAGGGAAAGTAATGTAAGGATAGCACATTTCAGAAGGGGATTCTTCTTCTCCTCCAACAAACTAAAGGACTGTACTCTACGGCTGTGTCTACACTGGCACATTCTCATGCAAAAACTCTTTTGTGGAAGAGTTCTTGTGCAAAAACTCTTCCACAAGAGAGTGTCTATACTGGCATGTGCTTTTGCGCAAGAGCATCCATACCAGTGTAGACACTCTCTTGCGCAAGAAAGCTCTGATGGCCATTTTAACCATAGGGGCTTCTTGCACAAGAAATTCATGTTGCCTGTCTACACTGGCCTCTTCTGGAAGAGCTCTTGTGCAAGAGGGCTTATTCCTGAGCGGGAGCGTCAGAGTTCTTGCGCAAGAAGCCCTGATTTTCTACAGTACAACGTCAGTTTACGTACGCAAGAATGCGCGGCCAGTGTAGACAGGCAGCATGTTTTTGCGCAAGAGTGGCCGTTTTCACGCAAGAAGGCGCCAGTGTAGATGTAGCCTACATGTCTATCAGGGATGGTCTAGACAGTATTTGGTCCTGCCATGAGGGCAAGGAACTGGACTCGATGACCTCTTGAGGACCCTTCCAGTCCTAGTATTCTATGATTCTATGTAAATAAAATATTCATTATTGGGAACAGCTGCAGAAGATTATAGTCTCAAATGTTTCCATATTTGAAGCTATTCTTTATTGTGCTTAAGTTGCATATAATGCAGAACAAGGACCCATGTCAGCAGTTATAGTAGGCTTTTAATTATTTATGTATCTACTGTAGTCAATAAACAATACATACAGTTAAAAAAGAGTGCTGTTATCTCTAATACCTGGAAGCAAAGAAAGATGAAGTGTGATGTAATAATTCAGGAATGTATGTGATTATGTGAACATCTAACCTACAGGATTTATCAAACACTGTAGGCTACGTCTACATTGGCGCGCTTTTGCGCCAAAGCTATGCAAATGAGG
>JANRFK010001605.1:24853372-24869874 GCA_030068395.1 Apalone spinifera | reverse complement strand
CTCATTTGCATAGCTTTGGCGCAAAAGCGCGCCAATGTAGACGTAGCCTGTAGTGTTTACATGTAGCTGATTGTTTAGCTACTAGCATTGCACATGTGTTTAAAATGGCACTAGGATCAGCACTAGAACTACTGTGTATTGAGGCAAAGAACAGATGATTCCATACATGGGAATAACAGTAGCTTTCTCTTGCTATTGAGAAATGATCACTATAATTCAGCTGCTTTGAAGAAAGAGAACAATAGAGTAGTAAGAATATAGGTGGAGTAGTGGAATACACTACTCGATATGCTGTTGGGCACCATCATTTAGAACAGATGATGGGCCTTATTCTGATTTTCACACCAGCATAAATCAGGAGTAAGTAAGTTTGTGGAGATATGCGATTATACAGCAGAGCCCCAGTCTTCCTCTAAATTTCTCAAGAGTATGAACATACTTTCATCTGGGCAGTGTGAAAGGTTACAATTCTTGAGAATCACTCCTTTTGAAAGTTTTTTTACCTCTGCATTCTAAATAGCTGCAGAGAAATGGGTCTGAAATAATTGATGGCCACATCAAATCCCCTATTTTAATCTTGTAATTTTAAGAACAATTAAGGAAGATGAGCAGATTTCATTAAAAGAATGGAAGGAAGGAAACTGTTTTGTATTGTTTGTTTTTGAATAACAATATATATATATAGATAAAATTAGTCTAGATAAATTATTCAGAAGAAAAACAAAGTATCAAAGCAAAAATAGCATTACAAAACTATGGGGGGAAAATCAGAATCAATTTATAATACTGTAAAATGTTTTCAATAAGCAAATTGAAAGGAAATAAAGTAGCCAGCAAGAATAAGAAATGAGAGGTTGTGATGATCTATTGAGTGATAAACAAAGGCTGAATAATAAGACAAAGGGACAAAACTGACTATGGAAACAAGCAAAAAAACCTGAGAAATACTGTTTCTGTGATTACTTAGAGCCATATTACTAGACAGCTTTTGCATCTCCCAGGCAGAGTGTTTGGAATAAACAGAAATGAAACTTACCACACTGAGAAGGAATTTCCAAGGGGACGAAATTTCGGCTACACAAATGAACAAATGCAGCTGCCAAGTTGCAGACAGCTTTCAGTACATTGGAATCACAAGCATCATGCACACACATGCTGTAGAATGGTTCAGGGTCCACCTTAAACATGAACAGAGTTATATTTCATGTTTCAGTTACATGAAGCACAAGTACACAACTCTTCTAACAGTTTGATAATAATTTGGAAATGTAAATAAACCTTCCAAATAAAGACAATATATTTCAAGAAGGTAGACTTATACACTCAGGGAGATGGTATGGGATGCAAGTCTAAGAGGAAAAAGTTACAGAGCTGGCAATTTTTCAGAGCCATTAGGAGCACAAGAGCAAATGTTTCCACTATGCACAAAAGATATGAAGACCAGGCTAGCTTATTCAGGAGATCTCCAATGATCTAAAAATTTAAAAGGAGTCCTACAAAAAGTGGAAACTAGATCAACTTACAAAAAGATTAATATAAACAAATAATATAACTACGTAGAGACAAAATTAGAAACTCCAAGGCACAAAATGAGATCAAACTAACTAGAGACATAAAGGGTAACAAGAAAACATTCTACAAATACATTAGGATCAAGAGGAAGCCAAAGTAATGATCCTACCTGTTCCTCAGTGGGGGGGAGGTGAGGGGAGAAATAACCAAAAATGTGGAAATGGCAAGGATGTTATGGACTAGTCAACTATCTGATAAGCAAATACTTATTGGATAGTCCAGTCGACTAGTCAATTTTCCCCCTCTTGCTGCCTCTATCAGATAGAGGCAGCAAAGGGGTGGTGGTAGTGGTGGAATGGGTTACTTCAAAGCGGCAGCGCTGCATGGAGCCCATACTCCAGGCTCCATGTGGTGCTGCTGCTTTGAAATGCTGTGGCACCGTTTCAAAGGGGCAGCACCACACAAAGCCCAGGATCAGCTGTGCGGTGCTGCCCCTTTGAAACGCTGCCACAGCATTTCAAAGTGGTATCACTGCATGGCGCCCAGGGTCAGCTAGGGACTTCCTGAGGCATTTACGTGGAACCTGGAGTCAGCTGGGGAGTCCCCAGCTGATCCCGGATCCCGTGAGGCGCTGCCACTTTGAAATGCCGTGCAGACCCTGGGCTCCGTGCAGCATTTCCGCAGAACCTAGGGTCAGCTGGGGAGTGCCCACCTGACCACCAGGCTCCATGCAGGTGCTTCCACTTTGAAATGCACAAAAGCCCCCACTGGGGACTTTTGTACGTTACAAAACTGGCACGCCGTGTGGAGTCCGGGGCCAGCAGGAAGTCCCACTGACTCCGGGCTCCACGCGGGCACTTCCGCTTTGAAATGCACAAGAGCCTCTGGGAGCCCGCGTGGAACCCGGAGTCAGCAGAGTTCCGCATTCCTACTTTGAGCCCTGTTGGGGCTCTTGTGTATTTCAAAATTGGAAGTGCCTATCCACTAGTCGAGTACTCGGAAATTCCATCAACTATTCGACTAATAAATTAATTGTTATTTAACATTCTAAGTGCTTAATGACTTCTTTGGTTCAGTTTTCATCAAGGCGGTTGATGGCAATTGGAAGTTTAACATAGTGAATACCAGTGAAAATAGGATAGGGTCAGAAGCCAAAACAGGGAAAGAACAAGTTAAAAATGTAGACAAATTAGATATTTTCAAGTCATCACCAGGGCCTGAAGAAACACTCAAGAAGCTGACCGAGGAGCTAGGTGATGAGGTTCAATATGGACAACTGCAGAGACCTGCATTTGGGATGGAAGAATTCCAAGCACTGCTAAAGGCTGACGACTGATTGGCCAAGCAGCAGTTTATCAGAAAAGGACCTGTGGATTACAGTGGATGAGAAGCTGGATATGAATCAACAGTGCGCCCTTGTAGCCAAGAAGGCTAACAGCATACTATGGTGCATTAGGAGGAGCATTGCCAGCAGATCTAGAGAAATGATTATTCACCTTTATTCAGCACTCATGAGGCCACACCTGGAGTATTGCATCCAATTCTGGGCCCCCCATTTCAGAAAGGATGTGGACATATTGACTTGAGTCCAGTAGAATGCAACAAAAAGGGAGCACATGACTTATCAGAAGACACTGAGGGATTTAGGCTTATTTAGTCTACAGAAGGGAAGAATGAGGGGGAGATTCAATTGCAGCCTTTATCTACCTGAATGGGGATTCCAAAGAGGATGGAGAGAGGCCGTTCTCAGTAGTGACAGATGACAGAATGAGGAGCAATGGTCTCAAGTTGCAGTGGGGGAGGTCTAGGTTGGATATTAGGAAAAACTATTTCACTAGGAGGGTGGTGAAACATTGGAATGGGTTATTTAGGGAGGTGGTGAAATCTCCATCCCTAGAGGTTTTTAAGTCCAGGCTTGACAAAGCCTTGGCTGGGATGATTTAGTTGGGGTTGATCCTGCTTTGGGCAGAGGGTTGGATTCTAAGACCACCTGAAGTCTCTTCCAACCCTATAATTTTATGATTCTATGAGTCTGAGCCATTAGCTATTATTTTTGAAAAGGCAGGAGAGATTCTAGAGAACTGGAAAAGTGCCCATCTACAAAAATAAAGACAACCCAGGTAATTACAGACTTGTCAGCTTAACTTCTGTACTAGAAAAGATAATGGAGCAAATAATTAAGCAATTTGAAAACATCTGGAAGATAATGAGATGATAAGAAATAGCATGGATCTGTCAATATATCGTGTCAAAACGTATAGCTTTCTTTGACGGGATAATAAGGCTTGTGGATAGGAGCATGTGCTAGATGTCATATATCTAGACTTTAGTAAGGCTTCTGATACAGTCTCATACCAAACTACTGAAATACAGCCTACAAGGAATTACTGTAAGGTGGGTACATAACTGGTTGGATAACTGATTTCACAGGGATCAGTTCTGGTTCCAGTTCTGTTCAATGTTCTCATCAATGATTTAGATAATGACATAGAAAGTACACTTACAACGTTTGCAGACAATAGCAAGCTGAGAGAGGTTACAAGTACTTTGGAGGATAAGATTATAATTCAAAGGAATCTGGACAAATTGGGAAAATGGTATGAGGTAAATAAGATGAAATTCAGTAAGGACAAATGAAAAAGTACATGATTTAGGCAGCAACAATTAATTGCACATGGGAAATAGCCTAAGAAGGAGTATTATGGAAAGAAATCTAGCGATCATAGTGGACCACAAGCTAAATATGAGTCAACAGTGTGATACTTGCAAGAAAGGCAAACATGTTTCTGGGATGTAATAGCAGGAGTGTTGTAAGTAAGAAATGAGAAGTAATTCTTTCGCTGTACTCCACAAATCAGACAAATCAACTGTAAAAGAATGAAATCAAGAACTTCAGAGGTATTGACTTTTTTCTTTCCACATGTCCATTGTCTGAAATCAGCATTAACACATCTTTTATTGTGACTGGTTCTAGGGCTATATGTATTTCCAGACTCTAGACCATACATTATAATGTCAAGGCAAGATGATATTCCATAGCTCAGAGAAATGTATTTATGTGGTAGAGAGAATGTGACATTTGGTTAGTAATTCTGTGATACCATTCTGATCACTAAAGCAATTGAGTTTTCAATTAAACTGATTGCTAAAAGCAATGATGCTGTGGGACATTCACTTGTCCTGGAATTTTTCATAATTCAGCAAAGCAGCTTTGAAGAAAGTTGCTAGAAGGTACAATCTAACTGATTCCTAATAGTACTTACAACTTTGAAGCAGTTTCTAAGAAGAGAGTGGGGTTCTTGAAAAAACATTTTACAAATGTTTGTCTTAGCTGTGCTGGAACATGGCTTTGCTTTCTTCTGCACATAGCTGCAATGACTGCTCACCTGAGAAAACAAGACTAGTCAATGAATAAAGACAGTTTTTTTAAAGCACTAACATGCTGTAAACCCTTTTGAGTACATTGGGAGATATGACTGCAAGTCATTTAGATTAAGGCTTCTTAGACTTATTTTTCTTTATACCACTCTGAATAATTTTTTATTGTTTCATTAATATTAATGTAAGCAGGAGCTGAACTGCTGCTTGCTATCAGACAGCTAAAAAGAGTGAGCTGCCCTGGGGTGGGTGTGCCCATTACAATTGTTTAGCTCTAAAGATAATTAACTGTTGATATGTAAATACAGCTCATGCCAGGAGTGGGAGGGAATACGAGGTGTAGCTATGTAAATCCAATTCAGCCAGCGCTGATGGAGGATCAGTGTTAGAATGGAATATGGTGTATTATAAATAATTTGGGGCTGTTGTGGGGGGTCACAAATCATGCTACCCCTAAATGTGGGCACTGTAAAACATGCCACCAGTGCTTGCAGGAGAGACACCATCACTGTAAGATCTCCGAGGAACAAGCCTCCCTGCTTCCAGAGTTGAGTGGACTGAGCTGGGGGGAAGGGTTAAAGGGCTTGAGGTAGCCTGCTTCACACTTGCCAGGTGTGAGCTGTAAGACTGGCCCAACCTGCCCCTTTCCCCCTTTGTTTTGAGGACAGACCTAAAGCAGACTCCATGGCTGTGTGTACGCTAGCACAATCTTGCGCCAAAGCAGCCACTCTTGTGCAAAAACTTGCTGCCTGTCTACGCTGGCCGTGAGTTCTTGTGCAAGTAAACTGACATTCTACTGTATGAAATCAGGGTTTCTTGTGCAAGAGCTATGATGCTCCTGCTCAGGAATAAGCCCTTTTGTGCAACTGTTCTTGTGCAAGAGGCCACTGTAGACAGGCAACATGAATTTCTTGCACAAGAAAACCCAATGGTTAAAATGTCCATCAGAGCTTTCTTGCGCAAAAGAGCATCTACACTGGCATGGATGTTCTTGCGCAAAAGCACAAGCCAGTGTAGACGCTCTCTTGCACAACTACTATAACGCAAGAACTCTTGCACTAAAGAGTTTTTGCGCAAGATCATGCCAGTGTAGACGTAGTCCATGAGGAGTCTTTTTGCTAGTCCAGTGGAAGCTGGAATCCTTTGTCAGTCCAGGTGGTGGCTAAAGAGTTGAAATCACTAAGAGCTGAAATCACTGGTTTGGCTGGGAGCCAGACCCATTGCAGCCAGTGAAGCGGCGGCAGCCAGCAGAGTGGCTGGTGGGAATCATTGGCCGGTGGTGTGGCGTGGCCGGTAGGAGCGGTGGCAGGCGAGGAGCAGCAGCAGGCGAGGAGCGGTGACCAGCGGCGTGGCGCGGCTGGTCAGAGCGGCGGCAAGCGAGGAGTGGCGCGGTGCAGCTGGTAGGAGCGGAGGCAAGCGTCAGGTGGCGTGGAACAAGACAGCTGGTGGAGCATGGCGGAGTGGCTCATAAGGTACCCCTATCTATCGCCCCACCCCATTTCTACCCAGGTTGGGAGGTGAAACCCTTCGGGTAAACTTTTGGATTCTGGGTGGCACTGACCAGGAACAGAGACTTTTGGGGTGTCGGACTTTGGCTGGGGGGGGGGGGGGGGGGGGGGGGGGGGGGGGGGGGGGGGGGGGGGGGGGGGGGGGGGGGGGGGGGGGGGGGGGGGCTTAGCTCATGTTTGGGTTATGAATTCTGTTTGTGGTATTTTCCCAAGTTAATGCCATATGACTTCTCTCTCTGTTTCATTAAATATTTCTTTCCTACACTCAGACTCTGTGCTTGCGAATGGGGAAGCATTGCCTCTCAGAGGCACCCAGGGGTGTGTGAATTTCCCAGATTACTGGGTGGGGGCTGAAGCCGGTTCTGTATGAGATGGACCCCAAGATATTGAACCCCATCCTGGTTGCTGCCAGGCCTACCTGGCAGAAGGGTTACATTAAGATGTGCCCTGCACACTTTATAAACAAAACAAAGGTGGTATCATCCTATAAATATTACAGGTTACAAACATTGTTTCCTTTTCCTGTTGATTTTTGTGATTCATTATAGATTTTTTTTTGTATGGCTGCTGAATCAAGTTGTTTAATCTACCACGATGTTAGTAAAAACACTGCTTTTAATAGGTTCTTTTATAGAGAGCAGTTACATAGATTCTGACTATGTATATTCTTTTTAATAAGTGAAATACAGTTTTAAAAGAAGATTATCACAAGTGAAAGCAATGACAAATACTTCTGCAGAGTGAATTGTGGATGAATATTCTTGATGCTTGGTTCTGGTCCAGCACAAAATGGTGATATGCAACAGCACTAAAATCAGATATGAGCAGCATTCACTGAAGCTTACGCTATGATCTATTTGACATGAACATTGCACATCTGTGCATGAGATCAGTACACCATCTGGTCAACTCTATATTCAGGCAAAACACAAAAGCAAGGTCATGTTCTACTATCTCCTTAAGGAGAGAATTTTAATGTGACAATGTAGCCTCCAAAAAATTATTTTTCTATGCAGGCATTCGGTTGCATGGCTCCTGGCTTATAAAGTCTCCTTTTTAGCCTCTGCTTGTCTAATGGTGACTAATTATCAGATCTAAGAACTGAACAGATTGTCTTCCTGTGACACCATTAGTGATGTAATTGTATGGCATGGCTTGAGTAGTAAAGGCATTACCCACTTACTAGTGAGCACCAAATCTATCACTTTTGCAACAGTAATTATTTTCACTGACCTACGATGTAAGAACCCTATAAAGCAGTCCTATAAAGCAGAATACAGCATATTGTATTCCTTCAGGCTGGGCTCTGACCAATTATACTATATGTTCCTGCTGCTTCCCTTTTCTAACTCCTATTATTAAACCAAGTTTAACAGGCCACAACTTAAACCCCTCCAATGCATTACTACAACCTATCATGGAAAATGATCTCTCCCTCCCACAGGCCTTGGGGAAAGGCCAAACCTCACCTACAGACAACCCCCCAACCTCAAACAAATTATTTCCAGTAACCATGCAGCATACCTCTGTCATAATCATCCAGGAACCCACCCCTGCAATCAACCCTAGTGCCAACTCTGCACACACATCTATACAAGCGATTTCATCACTGGACCCAACCACATCAGCCACCATATTAGAGGCTCATTTTACTGCACATCCACTCCTGTGATCTATGCCATCAAATGCCAGCAATGCCCCCACTGCCATGTATATTGGCCAAACTGGACAGTCTTTACAGGAAAAAATTAATGGACACAAACCAGATATCTGAAAAGGCAACACACAGAAACCTGTTGGAGAACACGTTAACCTTCTTGAGCACTCATTAACGGATCTCAAAGTCACCATTTTGTTACAGGCCAATTCCAACAATTACAGGCCAATATTTACACAAGGAAGCCTTGGAATTTAACTTCCTTTACAGGTATGGGATCCATCACAAAGGTATGAATAAAGACATTGCCTGGCTAGACACTATCTTCCACATATTAATGACTTAAAAAACTAAACAATGGGTACTTAAGAACAGTTTGCACCTTCTCTATCAGCTTCATTTAAGATGAACACTCTAATTCACTATTTTTTCCCTTTTCTTCCCCCATCCCCTATGTATTTCGAAACTGGAACTTTAATAACACCATTCATCTGAAGAAGTGGGGTATACCCACAAAACCTCATGATACCATCAACGTGTTTTGTTAGTCTTTAAGGTGCTCCTACACTAGTCCTTGTTTTTTTAGTTTTTTCATATTAGAATTGTGTGCATGTAGTTGTACTGACTGAAAACACGAAGGCTACATCTAGACTGGAATTCTTAAAGGGAATAAGAGATCTTGCGGAAAAGGCTTTCTTTTCCACAAGAGCCCTGTCTAGACTGGCGCTTTTTTCCATCAAAACTCTAAGACGGAAAAAAGCGGCAGCCATGTTCATGCAAATGGAGCGGGGAAAATGTAAATCCCCGCTCCATTTGCAATTCCGACTGGCCTCCTTTGCATGCCTTTTCCGGCAAAGGGGGCCAGTCTAGACGTAGCCAAAGAGAGGAACTGCATGCAAAAACAACCAATGTGATGTTTAACAGGTCATAACTGATGCATTTATTTACTTAAACTGTCCAAGAAAATTCACCATTAAGCAGATACCAGGCATGGAAACTTTCAGCCTAGGTGAAAGATTCTAAAATTTCCATACTTGGTTTCTGTCTGCAGGTGAATTTTCTTGGAATGTTTAAGCACATAAATGCAGTTTTCCTCTAAATAAATGGAGGGTGAATATTTTGGCCCACGTTTCCAATATTCTGTGGCTAACTCATCTGTTTCCATTTTCACTGTACAGTTTTAACCATTTCAGTAAAATAGAATTCTGTCACATGTGTATGTTACATGCAGACCCCTGTGTTCCAAGTGCCACGTGCCTGAAAAGACAGATATTTTGCAACTGTCCTTTCAGATAGCAGTGAGGTAGCCAGTATACCTGCCAGCTCCTTGTGAATTCCTGCATGCTACCAGCGTAGGAGTGATTGGGAAGCATCCATTCATTTCCAGCTTCATTATCATTGGTACCAAAAAGACCAGCTGACACACCTGAAACCAGATGAAAATAGGATAAGACAGGAATGAAACCATAGGAAAACTCTGGTTTTAGAAGTCACCACTGGCCTTTTGCTCTCCTGCCTTCTATAGCCAAGGTGAAATGCAGAGGTGATGTATTTGGGTTCCTGGAGGAGAGCATCCCTTGGCAGAGTAACAGGTTGAGAGGACTACATTGTCATCCTGTGTGCTAGCTCTTCACTCTGCCTTCTTGGCCAGAGAAAGGAGCTGCCATGACAGCCGACAGATTTCTATAAAAAATCAGGGTGATGTGCTGTACAGCAGGGAAGTCATGACAGCTTATATTAATAAGACCAGAAGGACGCTTTTGTATAAATGTTCATGTGATCTGTTATATCTGACACAGGGGCATAGCCACAGGTAGGCCTGGATGTGCCGTGGTCCACTCACTTCGCATCCAGGCCCACCCTTCTGCAGTTTACCAGGCACTCCAGCCAGAGAGCAGGGCCAGCACAGTGGGGCTTACTCCGTTCTACCTGCTGAACCAACGGGGGAGTAGGACCAGGGTGCCGGGGCCCCACCTGATGCTCCAACCAAGGAGTGGGGCCAGGGCACTGGGACTTTCCCTGCTCTGCCTAGTGCTCCAGCAGGGGAGAGAGGCTAGGGCAGTGGGGCTTATCCCTCTCCTTCCAGCAAGCCAGGTGGGGTGCAGGAGTAGCAGGGCTAGAACCCACACTGGAACACCACTTCCATGCTCAAGTGCCAGGCAGGCAGTGGAACAAGGCAAGCCTCTGCATGAAGACCCTGCTCTCTGGGTGCATTCCTGGGTTCCCTGGCCAATTGTGTGTGTGGAGAGGAAGTGGCCCCATCCCTCCTGTCCCACTCCCTCTGTTCCCCCCCCCCCATTCTTGCCCACACACTCAAAGTCAGGGTCCACCCAAGTCAGTCTTTCTGACTACAGCACAGATTATTTTGACATAGAAGAGAGCAGCTCTCAGACTGGCTTGTGGAGGTGGACTGGCTGGACACACAGTACTGCACCGCAAGCGACTACGCTCCATTACAAGACAGCAAAATTGTAATTATTCTGTGTAAACATTTGTTGCTGTTACTGTAGGAACATGTTATATTCATTGGTAGGGTCTTGTACCATATCCAGGACTTGAAGGACAGCCCATAGTCTGAAACCGGAGGGTTCTAGAATTCATAGAGAAAAACAAATCTGAAGGAGATGGGAACAGCTGTGCTGAATGTTTAGTGGTTACCATGATGCCATCCATCCAGTGTAAGAGTACAGAGATCATAGTGAAAGTCACAGAAGACAGAAACTGATTTTTCATTTGATACTTCTATTCTGTTAGCCTCCTTTCTTATGGTGAGTCCATTCTTTCCAGACTGATTCAGAGTGAGGCAGTTCTCCTCCAGCAGGGAAAAATTGTAAATCTTGTATGTCTGTTTTAAGATAAGAATTTTCAGGGTAACTAGCTTAGAATGGACCTTGCAAGGTGTTGATTCCCCTTAACTACCCAATAGAATTGTACTTTCAAATATCTGAAACATCACTCCTGATTACTGGGTGAGCTCAGCATGCACATGTGCAAATGGATGGTCCCATTTATGCCTAGGGGAAGGTAATGGTGTTCCTGAAGGGCCAATGAAGTGCAAAGCCTCCCAGGTGAACAGAAGCTTGTTCCTCCAAGAGTAGGTGCTGTTGTTCTTCCTGGCTTACACGGGATATACAAGAATTGGGAGAAAGGTTACTTGAGCCTTCTCCACCCCATGTATCCATATACCAGTCAAGAAGAACATGGCCCAGTATTGATAGGACTGACTGCCTTATTGAGGGCTATTCCCTTTTGCTGAGATATTCACTGTGTTTGCATTAACTTATGCGAGCCCCTGTGTGCTAAATCTAGGGCACAGATAAAGTCAGTGTTTGGCTTCTTTGTCAAAGTGCAGTGATTTCAGAGTTGCATATTCTCTTCTGGAAGGGAATGAAGTTTGACTCTCCTGTCCTACCTTCAATCCGGGGTAGATATCAATGGTTGTCCAGTTCATTTTCACATGCAGTGAACCCAAGCCACTACTCTCCTGGTTCAGCACTACAGTAAATGTGTTGTGAACAAAATCCTTGGCAAGAAGCACACTGCACCTCGATGTCAGATCATACATTCTTCCATCAAAAGTCCTGACGTGCTTGTTTCCCATCAGTATAGCATGGTCTAGAGCATGGTATTGCAAAAACAATGTCAAAGTGTTGTTCACAGAGTTTATCAGGTAGCACCTAACTGCTTTCCAGAATCTATCTATTTGTTCTCAGGAAAAATGTACCCATTTCCTTATAATTTTATTCCAGACTGGATCTCAATGTCCTAGAACTTTGGAAAGTATGAAAAGAGGATCCATACTTTACATTTGAGCCTATCTTGGTTTATAATCTTAATGCTAATTATACATATTCATAAACAGAAAGCAGGAATAAAGATTAAGAATCTGCCTTAAACAGAGGAAAGCCAGCAAAATCAGAGGTAAGACTGTGATTTTTATAGATGCTAAGCAATGTTCCCTGTAAGCTGAGAGCTTGTGCAGCTGCTCAGAATTAGGAAAGCTCCCATAGCTAGTTTTTGTTTCATAGTTTTTGTTTCTACGGGTGGTGCACATTTGCAAGTGTGTGGGTTCACATATTAAAATTTATTCAACACATAGGTGGAAAGAATTAGAGGTACATTTGTGCCAAGGAATCTACATCAGCAGAATTCAATGGAAACTCGTGCACACCTCTGAAAATCTTACAGTCCACTCTTAAAACCCTCCAATCTGCCCAGTTACTGGAGCTAATGAAGCACTATCTAAAGCCTACTGTTTCTGGGAGTTCTCTTGTCTACTAATTGATAGCCAGATGTTCAGTGAGAACTGCTCTCAATAGCAATGCTCTCTGTCTAATGTGATCTCTGAAGTTTCTACAAAGGCAATCTTCTGCACTCCTAAGTTAATGGGAATTATGTCACTGACGTCAATGAAATTAAGATCAGGTCCTCAATGTGAGATCCTCAGCTCTGAGAGCAATCATCATACCTCCTCACAATGGGATGTGGTTGAGATACCGATATATTCTACCTGCTCATTTCCAGCTTCTCAACAGAGTGGTGTTATATAGGCCTGCCAATGCAGTGGGGATGAGGAGGGTAAAGGGACAATTGTACGTGGGTCCAGTAATTCAAAGATTTGGGATCGGTCCTGCCTTGGACTTGGTGCCCTCCTGAGGTCTCTTCCAGCTCTATGGTTCTATGATTCTAAAGAGGCCTAGGACTCCGGACCACTGCTACTGCTGCAGTGGTAGGAGCCCCAGGTCCTTTAAATCACTGCCAGAGTGGGATGCCACACACTCCTCACAGCTCTGAGGGCCAGAGTGGCTCAGTGTGGTGGTCCAGACAGCACAGGGCTGGCTGCCCCTGATCCCACACCTTCTGCCCAAAACCTCACCCCTTCTTGGGGCACAGAGCTGCCCTCCCACCTTGCCCAGGGGCTCACGGAAGCTTTCAGAACCTCTGGTGTTATAACACAGCTTTTCTGTACTGTATGTAATTAAAAAATAAGAAAAATTCACATGGAAGTTTGCTGGAGCTGAAGGTTCACCACAAATGGCTTATTTACCATAAGTGACTGCTGCTCCACCAAAATATCAATCTATATAAAATAATTTAAAAATACAATCCAGAGAAATATGATGTTAATTAACAATCCTCTCTATGTATGCAAACTTCTATCTGGAGCTCAGAGGGAAATGGGACTAGCTGATTAGAGCTGCTAAGGAACCTACATTCAAAGGGGCTCTCCATCAGCCTCTGTTTGATTCTATAATACTCAGCAACTGGGTTGATGTTGTACAGGTCCCGGAGAGGCCGCATTAGCTTTTCTTCAATGAGGTAGTTAGTGATATTTGCCAGTCCCACAAAGTGGTCTCCTTTAGGCAGCACTGGCAGTTTGACTGCCACTGAACAGTTCCTGTGGGATACAAATGATGAACTTGTGGTGTTACTGTGTTAAATTGATTAAATGCAGTCAATGTATGAACTGTTATAAAATGGAAAAGAAAAGTGCTACTTAAAGCTGAGTGTAGCATTGCTATATCATTTGCTGCTGGATATTTATTCTCCAAAGTGGGAAAAGCAGCCCATGACAGTAGATGATAATATTACTTAGTATAAAGGGAGTCCAAAGCACAGGGTAGCTGCTGAATTCTGTTCCCTAATACTGTAATTTGATGCAAATAACAGACAAGTATCTGTTTAGAAGACTATGCTGGGTATAGAGCTTTCCGAAATCTTAGAATGCCCACTGTTACCTGGCTGAAAAACTGTACAGATTTGATAAAGGTTTCTGGATCTTGTTCACAGCTCTGGAAATCCTGGCATCTGCCCATCTCAGTAGCTGTCGTGTTGCCTAGTGGGGAACCAGAATAGTACATCATTAAAGCAACTGCAACACTGAAGTGGTTTTTGGACAAGCTAAAACATTTTGATATCAAAGGGCTATTAAAAACATAACACTTGACCCTCCCGCAAATTTGTCACTTGCCTAACAGCAAGGCTTCCTGTTATTTAGAGGTGGCTGGTGAATGAGAAGTTAATCATGTTGGTATCAGAGAGAAATATCATCCTGATGACAATGCCATTTAACATGTACGCAGGCCCACTACTGGAGCGGTAAAGGGGGGGGTGTCCCCCCAGAGCTATTTACAAACTATAGTGTGACAGGAATGACACTCTGAGGTGGGAAGACAGCAACAATGTGGGTGAAAAGCACACTGTTAGTGGTGTCATTTTGGCCAAAGACACCAGATTGACACACCCTCTAATATAAAATGTGCCACTGAGGTACCAGGCCACTTTTTCAAAAGTAGCAAACAGCCAAATCCATATATTAGAGGTATGTGCACAAAGCAGGGAAGTGAAAATCTACCTGTGCAATTTGCATACACAGAAATGTTGCTTAGAATTTAGGTGCAATTTTAATAGCTCGTTTGAGAGCAGGTTGAGGAATATGGCCCTTGATGTCCACAAAAAATGCACAAAACCTTGAATTTTATCTAATGTGAAGAGCCCCAAAGAAGAAAAAGATCCAGTGGTGGCATCAACCTTGAAAAGATGCAGGATGAGTCAGCCTGAATGGAACCTGAACCTGTATTTTGAAGCTGATGCTGAGCTCTGTATACCATCCCCTCTGGACCATATAAAAATGAAGCATTATTTTATACTAACCAAATCCAAGCTTGTTTTCATGGCTGTTAATGTCACCTGGATTGGTTCCATTAACCATACATCTTTTACAATACTGGGCACAAAAGCCTGGATTTTCTTCATATATTCCTCAGTTTTCTCTTGCCAAACTTCGTCCAGTGACGTCAAAGTCACATCATAGTAGGCATCCTTCAGGGTGGCTAATGGTTCTGAAACAAGTGTGAAACTGACCTTAGCAAATATATTTTAACGTGGGCCTCAGTTGTAATGCAGGACAAAATCTTCATTGCCTCAACAAATGAGGGGGGTATTCTCTGAACACTAGGTTATGGGACAGGCTATGGAAAACATGGCCAGCCCTGATCTGCCTCCATGCCTCCCAGCATCCAGAAGCAGACACTGAGGAGGCGGGGAGTGCATGGAGCTCTTTCAAATCCACTGGCAGGCATGTTAGATGGCACTCCCATCAGGCTGTCCACGTCTGCTTTGCACGAGAAGAATGCCGCCTCTGCTCTACCTCTGCTACTCTACCTCCCACCTCATCACCCTCTGAGGAGAAGCCTGGGGACAATTTGGTTATTATAATTGAAAGCACAAATACAGATTGCACATGAGGACAAGGTCTAAGGGCTCTTTATTGGCAATGGGGGACACATCATGTTCCATAGCTCCAAGATCATGTACCAAAATTTTCTCCTGTGCCATAATCAGAGATGGATACAGTCCACTTTATTTTCCTCTGTTACTTTTACTGCAAATGTCGTCCTTCTGAAACATCATGTGAACTGCTAGCAATGGAGCGGCTGGCAGCACTCTAACCACAGAACAGGTACAATGCCCAACAACCCGCTACCACAAGTTCTAGCACTTTACTCCTTCAATTAACAGTTTAAGTCCCAATGCGGGAGGAGATGGGGAGAGAGAAAGGTTGGTAGGACATTTCAGCATGGGCTCCTTGACTGCAGAATCTGCTTCCAGCCTTAGTCTGCCGGAGCCTAGATTTACTGACATTCAGGCATGAGTCAAAGACTACACTTACCATGCTGGATTTCATTAGTGGATGTGTTAAACGGGGGCTACTTGGAGGCTTTTTTACTGTGGCAACTAGAGAAATGATCTATGTGAATATGGAGTCCAGCGGAGCTTGTATATATTTATACATAATTGAGCAGAACCCAGAGCTTTTTGTAAGATCAAATAAAAGCATTTGTACTATTCTGCACCTTATTTACTCAGTTTGCTAGGCCCTGCTCCCTCTCTGTGCTACATATCCCCTTCCTTTAAGTGGCTCTGCTTACTTTGCAGTTCATTTTGCATTTGCTGTACAGTCTCTTGAATTTTTTCCAAGTACAGCGGGAGATTGTTCCGCAGGGCTTCCTTGATTCCACTCTGCTTCCACATCTGGGTGACAGCTTCCCCCCCATTTTGCAGGATTCCAGCAACTTCCCGGGAGGCTTTCAAAGGCCAGCCAGCTGCTTCATGCAGGAAATCAATTTGCTGCACCTACAGTGGGCCCCAAACAGCAAGAAATTAGAAATATGCTATGATTTTTAGCAAACTTATGGAGCATGTTGTCTTGCGACAATAACAAGTGCTTGGGAAGGAGAGAAACACAGCCTTATCCTAAGCCTGATCTTCTCATGCTAACCCAAAGACTTTCATATTCTGCATGCGAGGTTATGAATACATTGTTAGCTCATATTGAAGAGGCTGCCTGGTGTAGCTGCAGATATAAAGAGTAATGTGGCTGTGTCTAGACTGGGGCTGTGTCTAGACTGGCCAGTTTTTCCGGAAAATCAGCCGCTTTTCTGGAA
>JANRFK010001605.1:24840086-24853272 GCA_030068395.1 Apalone spinifera | reverse complement strand
AATCTAGACACAGCCTGAGGGTATAACGACCAAGCCTCCTACAGGCATATAGTCAGTCTGGGCTTGATGTAGGGAGTCACAGGCTGTGTCTAGACTGTATCCCTCTGCCGACAGAGGGCTGCAAATCAAGCACTTCGGCAGTGCAAATGAGCCCAGAATTTAAATATTCTGGGCTTCATTTGCATACTCACGTTCTGATGCTGTGCCGATCAGGCTCAGTGTCGAAAGTGAAAGTAAAGGGTAGCTGCGATTCTGCCGTGTTTCTGCTGACAGCAGGGGCTTTTCCGGCAGATCCTGTACTCCTCAAAAAATGAGGAATAATGTTAGTTCAAACCAAGGGGTTTGGTTTGAACTAACGTATCCCAGCGCACACTTTCACTTTCAAAACAGCTGTTAAGCGGATTAATGCGCCGGCGAGATCATGCTACTGAAGCGTGGGATATTTAATTCCCTGCTTCATTAGCAATTTCAGTTGCCTACATTTGCAGCCCTAGTTCGAACTATGGAGCAACTGTAGACATACCCTTAGCATGTATTCAAACCCATGTAGCCTTGACTAGGCAAAAGTTGTTAAACAGTCTGTTAAACACAAAGGCATCCGTGTTTGCTTCAATTTACATATAAGTAATAAACGACATCTTTGAGACTGCAAAAGGGGGGTAAATCTTTGCAACAATAAAGGACCAGTTGCCTTTTTTAACAGGTGTCAAAGATTACTATAAATTACTAGTCAAGTGACCATTCTTGGACAATGAAAGGGGCCAGGTTTGAGGGAACATTAAGCAAGAAAAGACTGACCTGTAATTTAGCCAACAAGATGGAATCTCTTTTCACCACAAACCTGCATGTCTCCATCTTCACAAGAACTTTATCTAGGGATAACCCCCAGCAAAATGCATTTCAAAGGGGAATGGGCTACAAAAGTGATGGTCAAAAACACTCCACAGAATCTCTCTTTCTTTCCCATCAAAGACAACAAAAGAATCAGCCTATTGATTTTGGGAGGGATCCTAACATGAAGATTTGCTGGGAATATGTGGCAAGGATTTTACCTAACTCTTAGAAAAAAATATTTTTATTTCTCTTGTAACCATTTTTATTCTCTGGCTATGTCTACACTACATCCCCCTGTCAAAAGAGGGAGGTAAATAAGCCCGATCGAAAGTGCAAATGAAGCGCGGAGTTAAATATCCTGCACTTCATTTGCATATTCGTGTCTGATCACTGTTTCAAAAAAGGGTATTTCGAAAGTGAAACTGCAGTTTAGACGCAGTTCTCTCTCTCTCAAAAAACCCCCTATTTTGAAAGAACCCGTACTCCTGAAAAAATGAGGAGTACAGGTTCTTTTGAAAAAGGATTGGGGTTTTTTTCCCGAAAGAACAGTATCTAGACTGCGGTTTCACTTTCAAAATACCCTTTTCTGAAACAGTGATCGGATGCAAATATGCAAATGAAGCGCGGGATATTTAAATCCGCACATCATTTGCACTTTCGATCGGGGTCATTTACATCCTTCCTTCGACAGAGGGATGTAGTTTAGACGTGCCCTAATACTTGTACTCCTTAACATCTCTCTTTGTAGTTAAATAAATGTCTATTGTTTTTATTCAGAACTAATCCAGAGCTGTGTTTAAACTGAACTGTTTGAATAACTCCAATAAGAGAGGCAAACTGTTGGATATTGACCCCTGCAGGGGCACTGGACCTCTCATAGCTGAACTGCCTAGGAGAGGGCTGGACTGTGCAGAACACACATTGCTGGGACAATTCGGGACTGGGAGTGTGTTGGGATCATCCTGAAAGCAGTAACTAGGCTGGTGGATGCAGTATGACTGGAGTGCTGCTAGCAGGCTGCTGGTGTCAGAGCTGTTAGTCCAGGATCACAGCTATATACAGACCTCAGGCTCTTACCTAATGCTGTTAGGCTGTTTGTGAGCTGCCCACTGCAAAGCACCTTGAGGTTGCAAAGCAGATGGTGAGACTGACCTGGATTGCAGCCCAAAATGACCCTTTCCCAGAGAATATCAAAGATGCTTCTTGCACCGCATTCCATGGTGCGCTCAGAAATACTGCATGACAGCATGGAACCATCCTTCATTAGGTGATTTGGCCATTTCTAAGATATTTATCATGCTAATTACTTACTGAGCTCCTGAATTTCCAAACCAATTCATCAAACTTCTTGATCTTCTCCATGAGTTTGGCTTTAAGGTGGCTCCCAATTTCATTAAGTTTATACTGTGAAAATATGAAATATCAGGATTTTATGATTCAGGAAACATTTGTGCCAAGGTCATTAAGAATCTAGTCAAATTCCACGAGGGGTGGTTGACCTACCAGTGCGGAAACTAGCTGAACATGAACATTGCTTCAAAAGGAGCCATAGGGGAACAGGAGAGACTTGTTGACGCTACAGCTCTCTGAAGACTTTTCCCCTTGCAGCGCTCCTATGAAGCCCTTTTGGGAGTTCACAGGCTCAACACTGAACTAAGACTCAGGAAACTTGGGTTCTATTCTTCTATTGGTGCTGAATGACATTGGAAACTGCTTCCCTCTCCCCTTTTGTCTGTCTCTTTTATTTGTGCTGTCACCCTGTCTTTTACAACATTTGCATCTAATACAAATAAGACCCACCTGAGACCTGGGACCCTAAATTATATAGTAATACATATCGTCTCCAACCTCCTAGCACAGTATAAGGGAAACCCTACCTTTCTTTCACAGAGGTAAATCAGAGGTAATTCTTGCAATACAAAGGGCCTTGCCAGTGCAGTAAGGCATGCTTAACATGTCCCTGCAGAATCTGGCCCACTATTATTTCACAGTAACACTGTTACACGTTCTATATTCTCCCTGGGATCTGAGCAGAGAGCTCCTGTTAGTCTCAGTAGAACTTTTGTGCTGTAGAACGTCTGTACTGACTCTGGCTCTTGGCAAAATCCACCAAAATGTTGACTCATCCTAGTTATAAAATGGTAACATAATTACATTGCTATCAGGGGAGAATCCCAAACACGTCTAATATGCCATGTTATTGGATACAATCCACAAATGAAACCCCTCTGGAGGATGTTCCACTAGTTTGATTTTAAGAAAAATATTCTGTAGCTTGAAATGCAGCACTACTATCAACTGCTGCTGAAGGCATCTCACCTCAACTTTAATTATTGAATTTCCACATCCATGAGCCACCAAACTCAAGCTCTGGTTAATAGCAGTTAGGGTCAATTGTCCCAATCTTTCTTGCCTTACACCATTAACATTGAGATAGGTATTAATGGTAGCCATCCGTTGTCCATCAGTACATGCAGTGAGCTCTACTCCTTCCTCCAAGTCTCCTGGGTGAGTAAAAGGAGATATTCATTTGTACAGACAACATTGACAGGCATTGTTGTTTTACAGCCAGCTTTCCAATGAATTAGAGTGGGATTATGCAATTATTATTGAGGTTATGTGCTGCAGAGAAAAGAAAGGACTAAATAGGAGAAACATCAAACCAGCTTCATCAGGGTTTCTCCTTGGTATAACTTTACTTATTGTATATACTTTACAGTAAACGTGTGCAGGCTTTTTGAAGCTATTGGCTGTCCCTTTGACTTCACAACGGGAGATTTTCATTCAAATCCTGCTTAGGGCACAAACAAAATGTGTTGGGCAGTCTGATTGCTCATTCACCCACGAAAAGGGGCTAAATGAAGGAAGCACTGATGATAGTTACGATGATCAGTTCCTTGCTCAGTTTCACACATTGAGACATTTCTGTTCAAGAGACTCCCAAGAATGGAGGACTGAGGCATTGCGTGGCTTTTGCAGGATTTTTCCTGCTTCTACATGCACAGGCTCTGAGTCAAGTCATTACCAGCAAGCCTTGATTTGCACATTGAACCCATGTAGGCAAGAGGAGGATCAGTTTACTTAAGAGAAGAGAAGTTTTCAACTCCATCCCTGCCTATTAAAATGCAGACATGGTTAGTGGTTATACCACCCAGCCTACGGGAAACAAGTTGTTGGGCTCAGTCTATAGGGTCTAGATAGTGACAAACCTACCATAACTGGCACCCTTGTTGATAGGCTCAACTGCTGGGATTGAATGGCAATGACAATGGAAATGAGATGGCTCTTTCTTCTCCTGTGTGTGCAATGCCATGGACTGTTACTCAGCTTATTTTTTATAAATGGCAGCTCTAATACATTTACCTTTTACATAGCCCATGTAATACTGGTGACACTCCTTTGCTTTAGACATAGTTACTTTTACTTTCTCTTTTCGACCAATATTTCCCTCCATCAGGATTTGGCTTTGAAGAGCAGAGGAAGCAGCAGTTCCTGACAGGCCTAGCCAAATATCTTCAGATGCTTTCAGCTGCATTCATAAGAAAAAAATACACTGATGCTGAGCCAAGACAAAGAACAAATGAAGCAATATTCAGTGAGGTGGTCAGAGTCCCACTGAGCTCTACATAAGATCAAATGGCATTGGAGATACTTTTCAGCATCTGTGCTTTGCACACAGGAGAGATCCTGTGCTGAAAACCTCAAGCAATAGGATTATTGGCTTGAGACAGAATAGTTTGATAGTGCTATAGAGTCAATAAATTACACCACTGCAGACTGTGCCAGGTATGAGGATAATCTTTTCAAGCTAGCAATGAAGGAAACAGTGATGATCAATTACTTGTTATGCTGCCAGTTTGTGCTGCTCATTCCCAGTGCATGTACCAGTGTACAAAGTCCATAGGCAGGAGCTGAGTTCCCCATCTTTAATATCTCTTCTTTTGACATAGTTCCTTTAGAAGACTGTCCAAGTCATTCGAATATTTCAAGCGGTAGCTAATGTTCCATCACATAATGATGTTTAGCTATCAGTTTCCCTCCCAAAACATGTTCAAGTGTCATGATGCTGTTGACAATATTTTTCCCTTCCCCATGAATCTATCTGGATTACTTGCATGTACAAGTTAAAATAGAGGGAAAGGAAGGTGTTTGGCTGACTGATGATCAAAATACCTGGCAGTTCTCCATCTCTCTTGCAAAGACCAGTGTTGTGTTTTGGAAACAGACTCTTTGTCTGAATCTAACATTGTGTTTCCCTGTGAATAATGTATATTTGCTTTTGCTAAGATCCTGTTCTATGCTTTGCCAAATAGGCCAGTCACTTAAATTGCAGATGCTGAATACAGTAGCAGGCTGTGGAGGCCATTTAAAAGCATAACATTCACTCTAGGAAAGAAATACTGCATGTCATCAAAATCTGCAGCTGATTAGTCTTGGTATTTTCTTTTCTCTTGTGGTTACACTGCCTCTGCAGTGCAAGCAAACACAGGAAAGGGGATTGTTACCAAAATCAGGAAGCAATTTTAAAAAATTATTTTTAGCTTGTATTTCCCCCCATTTTACAATCTTTTTAGTCACTGGATGTACTTACAGAGTGTGGACACTAGATGGCAGTATACCTTCAACAAAGAAAAACTAACTGGGTGGCGGAGGAGGGGGGAGGGAAGGAAGTTGCAATAAAGCTGATATCTTAAAAGACTTCACAGATGTCAGTGCCCAGCATTAAACTCACTTCAAATTCCATCAAATATTTCTTCACTTCAGCTGTGCTGTTATTCTTTAAGGCTATTGTGATCACCCTGTCCTCTCTGCCATCACCAGTAAGGCGGAGTCTGCCTTCTGACTGCAGGATGATATCTCCTCTGTTGAGCTGATGCTTTCCAGCAAGAACAATTACCTACATATGGAAAAGGTCACTATTTAGGCTTAGTTCTGCTATGGAAAGTAAGAGTAAGAAAATATTCAAGAGTTGCCACAGATCTTGGTCATTCAGCAGAATAATCAACTATACTTGTCATTTTGGAAACCAATGCCTCTTAGAATTTACAGCCCCCTCTTACTCCATTGTGCCTCTAAATCTTTGTGATTTAACCACTGCACATTCAGTGATCATTTATGTGTACAACACTAGATGAATGGCTGAATTACAATTGCACTTCCAATAAAACAAGTGAATTTCTTTTTGGTCTTGTACTGAACTACTGTACCTGTCATTCTTGTAGATACAATTTTTTATATAGACAGAAGATTTTTAAAGCAGGAAGATGCATCCGATTTTAAATTGTCATTTTAAATATGGGCCAAACAACCGCCAAATAAACAACCGCCAAACGTTGAAAAGTGTTATTGGGATCCAGATGAGAACCCTATCTTCAACCTGCTGTGCTTATCAACAAGGGAAGCAGCTGGGAAGAGACTAAACTGATTTTACAAATACAGACCTTAAGTATGCTGGTGAATATTGTGAAGCTTTTAATATCTATAGGAAGCTCTAGAGTCCAAGCATGAAAACAGGACTGAACACAAAAAGATGTCCATGTAAACTAAAAACAAACACCAAGGATGGGACTAAAGCTTGACCTCCATGTTCTTCCACTAGCACCACAGCAGGATGGGAATAGTCTCAAGGCAGTGTAGGGATGAAGGATAGCTGGGTGTATTGCTCTCAGCTGACCTCTCTGACCAACTGCAAGAACTACATTCTGGGAAAGGCTAGGCCAAGGCCTTTGAGGGAGGGCATGGAAATAGAGTCACTGGCATTTTTAAGGGCAGATTGATCAAATTTTCCTGTGCTAAATATGGGACACCTGGTAAAACAGCTTGTATTCAATCAAGAGAGGTAAATGACAATCAGAACTACTCAGTACAAATATTCAAATTAATATCAAGTTGTCTGAGCCCCTGTTTAAAAGAAATATTGAGTAGCCAGAGGCTTTTTTGTTACCTTCTTATCTTTAAGGTTTGCATGGGCAAAGGTAACAACCGTACCCACACCCCCTTCCCTGTATACCTCTCTCACATGAGGTTAGGGATGGCCGACTGACCTGATCCAACTTGGTGCTCTCCACCCTCCATGCCTAGCTGGGCTCCCAGACAGAAACCACCTCTCCTGGTGCCACACTCTCTCAAGGCAATGTATGGGGGCACACAGGTTTATGCTCTCCACCCCCCATTTCTGTGAGGGTTCACACCAGAACAGCAGTCTTTTGGCACTGTGCAGGAGGGAAGGGACGGGAGCTGTTTCCAGGTGCAGGGGAGTGGGGATGGGGAATAAGGATGATTTGGCCCATGTCTTTGTAGAGATCATCTCCTTGCCCCTTTCCCCCCTCACACACATACACTCCTTTGTGGCTTGAAGAAGCTTGTCCTTTCCTGCCCATAGAAAGGCAGCTAACACCTCCAAACTTCTGATGGCCACCCACATAACGCAGCCAACTCCTTTTCTGTCATTATAGTGTGGGCAGGAAGGGGTTAAGCCCTAAGGATGCCTTGGTCACCATGGCCCACACAGGGCTTGCCTCCTCCTGGCCAGTGTCCTGGGCCAGAGGGTCTTGAGCTCTCCCTGGCTGCCAGCCCAGCCAGAGGCAGTGGGGGAAGGAAGGAGCCTGCCAACCAGGCTGTTGGTAAGCTGAATGATCTGACAGGGGCTGGTTCCCTGCACAGTGCTGGGAGCAGGCTGGACCCTGCAGGTGCGGATATGGAGGAGCAGCAGGACAGTGGGAGAGTGAATGGGCACAACAGGAAGAGGACAGTGAGAGGGGAGCATGTAAAGAGCCAATGGGTGGGCAGCGGAGGTGACACTAAGCAGTCACCATCTGCCTGTACTCACCCGGCACTGCAGCAAGCAGCCAGTGCTGGTTGGAAATGGGATGAGGCTGAGAGGGGCCTGCTGGCCAAGAGGAGTCACTCAGTAGGGACTGCACTAATAGACCAGCAGGGGCAGCAGCCAGCCTCACTCACTGCAGCTTTGCCGGACCACCAGCCTTACACATCCACTCCAAGCATCAACCATTGGATCCCCCCCCATTCACCGCTGGTGGGGGGTAGCTGGTGAGCAAAGATCTGGACAGCAGCAGAACTCACCAGTACTGATTGGACAGGAGAGACCAAAGAATAGGACAATTTGCCCATTTTTCAGAAAAAAATAGGGACAGCTGCAGGAGAGCTTAAATGCAGAACTGTCCCTTTAAAAATAGGATATCTGTTCACCCTATTTAAGGGGGGCTAGAAAACCTGGCATATATAAAAAAGTAACAAGAGTCTAGTGGCAACAACTCTTCTTCCCTACTCCCAAATCCCATTCAATATGTACTTAAATTTGCTAAATTCTAGACACAAATATCTAGTGGTAATTTTGGGGGCTGAAAGTCAATGAAAAATAAGTCATTTAACTGGCAGATACTTTTGAATTACACTTGCAGCAATATACTGTCAGACTTACATTTGGAAGGTCACAAAGGGCAAGACTCATGTAATAATCTAGCCAAGTAGAGAAGTCTGTTCCTATTTTACTCAGCATGTGTTGCTTGCTGCATGAGGTCAGAAAAACATTTTCCAAAGTGACTTCTAACTGAAATTTAGCTGGATACAATGGTCTGTTTCTCTGTATTAAATGATGGAAATACTCTGTTAATGTAACAATTGAATGAAAACGTATAGTTATCCAAACCAATAGTTTTCCCCCCGATACATCAAGTTGCCAACTTCCCTCCCCAAAAGGCCGTCCAATATACAAAGGTAGCTAGCTAACTGGTAGTGTCACTTCCATGTGACTCCCAGCTCCTGTGACCCGAAGAGCTAAAGCTTCAACATAATCCACAAATACCTTCTTTCAATATGGGAGCATGCTGGTTTCTTAGCTGGGCCAATGTCTAGCATCCCTACAGTCTCATGGCACATACAAGGCAAAGGGGAGGCCTGCATTTTATTTCAGTTGATTTATTCTTAGCTATTATGCAATTCTCTTTTTTCTATGTGAAAATAAAGGGAAACTATTAATAATGATAATTTACAAAATAATAAGAGTAACCTTTAGCTCAGTGGAAGATGTTTATAGACAGTGTTTCAAACTCCATTCTACATTTTTCACTGAGTTCTCAGGTGATGCATGTGAAATTCAAAAACTAAGGATAAACCCGTATCTCCACAGAAATTGGCGCTGCAAAGTATATGATGAATAAACAGATATGGTAGCT
The DNA here is from genome assembly GCA_030068395.1 of Apalone spinifera. Lineage (NCBI taxonomy): Eukaryota > Metazoa > Chordata > Testudines > Trionychidae > Apalone > Apalone spinifera. The sequence continues at coordinate 24,844,243 of JANRFK010001605.1, read as the reverse complement.
TTTTGATACCTCATATGTCAGATTTTGTCTGATATGTTTTCCATCCCAGTTCAGATCTAGATACTCATTAAGGAAGATTGTTGTTTGTTTTATAGCCCCACATGCCTGAAGACTTCCAACAGTTAGTACTTTCTGAAGCTGGAAGAGAGAAAAATAGAAGATACATGTGGATGCCTTTGCCTGTCATATTTTCTTTCTGGAAAATTAGTTTACAGATATACAAAAATGTATTTTATAAACTCTTAGATAATTGCTATAGTGGAATGTGCTCCAAAGTAGAATCAATTCCAGTACAGACTGCTATTGCAAGTAGAACCTATGCACAATTTAAGTCCCACTTTGCTCCCGTTGCAAAACTTAAGTGGTTTGTCATAATCATCAGTGCAAAAGTGCATTTCATCCCAAACGAAAAAAATATGTTTGGACTCAAAACAGAATTTGCCTGCACATTTGTGAGTAATACAGTAAAGATTCCACAGAGGTTTTATTTTACTCACTGATAAAAAAAAGTCTTACAATCAAAGCTCAGATTTTCATGACAACAGAAGGAAAGAACTTTCAATTCTCATAGCAATGAAAGCTCAGAAAGTAAAGCATGTTACTTTTAAACTCCTATTAAACTCCAAATTCATACCTGACCCGAAGAAACTACCACACAAGCATCCCAGAGGATGATGCTGAATTTAGATTTGTCTTCTAGAGTAATTTTGAAGTCAGCAGGCTTCCCACCATTCCAAGTAAGCTGCATCTAAAACCAGAAGCGATAGATTTTGACAGTGATCGTGGGCTACAGGGACTAGAACTAATGGAACAGCCACACAGAATCCTCCCAAGGAAGATGTCCAGAGGAAACAACCATATTTGTTGCAATAACTACTATGGAAGACCAATATTTTCTATTCACAACATTTTGAGGCATTTCTAAGTCTGTGCATGTTCCATGTGAATACTGAATGGATGCTATCTTGCATTTAAGCTGTGATTACTAGGGACAGAGTGGCCACCAGGGCACCTGTGCTTTTTTCTCTTCTTTCGAAAGAATTCCCTCTTCCCCATCCACACACGCCTTTTTCCTAAAGCTCTTTCGGAAAAAGGTTTTTCCTCGTAGGAAGAGGTTTACCAATGTCAGAAAACGCCCTCTGTTCTTTCCATTTGTTTTTCAAAAGAATGTGATTGCAGTGTGGACATAACTGGAGGGGTTTTTTTTTTGAAAAACATCCATTTTTTGGGAAAAAAACACCCTCAGTGTATACATAGCCTTATTATTGGGCATTGTCATCAGCTTTAGGTGATAACATTATGCAAAGGTCCTGATCCAGCAATGCAAAAGCTATGTCACACATATATCCTTCAGATAGGTCATGGAATATTTTTCATTTCTAGCATAAGCACTTTGCAGAAAAACCTGACAAAAACATATTTAAATCCTTTTCATTAATCAGCTTTTGTTATGGCTCCCCACCTTCTTTTTGGTGTGGGACTTTCATTTGGAGGCTAAACACTGAAGCTTTGCCTATTCTGTATATACATTAAAGAATTCAGAGCACTTTTTAGAGGAATAGGGGTTTGTGTGGCTGTTCTAGGCCCAAATTCATTTGGCCCGTTCCCCGCCTCACTGCTGTGTCCTCCAAGGTGCTATAAGCACACCTCAGTAAGATGTTGTCTATTCCCAAGGGTTGCATACAAAGGTCTCTGATAAATCATAGCATATGTCTATACTTAGAGGAGGAAATAATGAAGGTATTTGTAACCCTAGGACATGGCAAGCCTTGGTTAGTTCCAGCTTTTTAATGGTTCCCACTGTATATGAAGATGTTGGATACAGATATTTAATTTGAAGCACCTCTGATTATCATACCTGCTGGTTGTACTTTCCACCGATTCTTTCAGACAGGGAACTGACCTCCAGTTGCCTCAAGGTGAAATTAAATGGGTGAACAATAGTGACTTGGTAGTTTACATGCTCTTTTCCAAATTTCAGGGAAGATGAAACTAACACCTGCTCAACATCAACAGACACAGAAGAGGCATGAGTAACAAAACTCCTTATATTAACTGAACTGGGAAACTAGTCCAAAGCTCTTTCAGTAGCTTTCACTCACATGAATGACATGCTTAGCATTAGAAGTCAGTTTTAGAACAAGGTTATTCTGACCACATAATCTCCTCTGTGGTTTCAGTGGGATGCACTTTACCACTGTAGTAAGGCCACAATCCTGCAAAGACTTACACAATTTTAAGTACTGTGAACAAGTCCATTGTCTTCAAAAAGACTTTGCATTGTATGTGAAGATTAAACATGCATAAGTTTTTGCAGAATTGGGGTCTAAATTGTGTGTGTTATGCGAGAATTGTTTAACATCACACACTACATATGGAAAGAAACTTCAGGAGGTAGCCAAATTAGTCTGTAACACAAGAATCTTAGTACCTTTCCTCTCTAATTGCTATCCTTTGATCCTTATACGCTTCTTTTTAACTATCCAATCTTCAGGTGCTTATAGATTACCAGTTCTGCCTACTTGTTTTTCCCTTTGATATTTTCATACCCTTCCTTTTTTTCCTTCCTCCCCTCTCCCCTATTTATTTTGGGTCTGCACATCCTAAACTCCAGTCATCTGAAGAAGTGGGCTGTGCCCACGAAAGCTCATGATACCATCTACATGTTTTGTTAGTCTATAAAGTGCTACCAGACCATTTGTTGTTTTTTAAGTTTACACATGGAAAGACGGTATATATTTTAGCAATGGTTGAAGTGTTCCCTCTATAGTTCTCTTAATTTAATTTGGGATTTTGGTCTTTGTATATTTTACTCTAAGGGAAGCTTGAATCTTTATGGAGGCAAATTCATTTTCCACTACGGTAATGAGTTTACAATTCACTTTCCCCTTCCCATCATTAAGAAAATAATGCTCTTTCAAATATACCTGTCTTGAGTAACATTAGGCCAGTATAGCAACCTGTTTAGTGCCTCAAGATGTTGGCAATTATACCTTAGGTACAAATTCAAAGTATACACAATTTGCTCTAAGTTAGAGCTTGAGATAAACTCAACAGTTCACCTGTGGTTTTATGTTATGACTGAGATGATTCTGATTAAATTAGGTCCTGTACCAATTATTTTTAAAGGCAGATTTGCACCTTTATTTTAAAAACTGAAACTGGTTTACCTGTAGTGTAATATGCATTAGACATTTCATGCCAAATGTATCATTCTTATTGCTAATTAGAAGAAATCAAAGAAGAAAAGACTGTGACTACATCACTAATGTTAAAAATGCTGCCACTTGTAGTATTTATTGTCTAACTCCTGTTAGAATGAATCTGACCCTCTTCATTGAAAGAAACAATCTCATACAACTACCTCCCCCTCTTCAGTGGCTTCTCATCTAATTAAAAATTCTTCTTTTGGCTTCAAAATTCCCTCAAAGACTTGCTTCATTCCACTTTTTTTTTTTACCTTAGATTGCTCTCTTCCCCATCCTGGTCATTTGCTCTTCCAAATCGTAGCCTGTATGGGTATGTCTACACTACAGTGTTATTTTGAAATAGTTTATTTCAAAATAACACGTCTACACACAAAATGCATTTCGAAATAGCATTTTGCTATTTTGAAATAGTGCGTCCACATTGAGTAGACTCTGAATCACATTTAAGGCTGGTCGGAACCAGTTCCAGCAGGGCACCAAGTCAGGACTTACTGTGTGGGGCTGCTGCTTGAGGCTATCTGAGGTCTGTGCTTAAAGGGACCCTCCCCTCTCCCGGACAGCCAGTTCTCAGGTTTCCATGCTTGCTTGTCTACCTCGATGAGGGACAGCAAAGTATTTTGTCTCTGCTTGCTCTAGTTGCCCTCACTTAGGACACCACAGAACTCAGCAACATGGAGCCAGAGCTGCCCCTGGGCTGGTGATTCTCTTGGATGTGTTGCTGCGAGCCTGGCTGCACTTTCTGTAGGCTGCCATCCCGGAGGTCCATCGGGGGGCTGTCAGTATCCAGGAGGCCCTGCAGGAGAGCTTACACCCTGAGGAGCACTAAGAATCTCCCTGGTCTGCCCCACTGGGGGCTTGTGCCATATTCCTCCCTCACGTCCTTCCACTTACTCTTCCCTAACCCCCTTCCTGATGTCAAATAAAATACACGTATTTTCATGAACACAA
>JANRFK010001605.1:24822622-24839986 GCA_030068395.1 Apalone spinifera | reverse complement strand
TTGAAATAAGGGCTGTTATTTCGAAATAACTTTGCTGTGTAGACATACCCTATGTTATTCTGAACAGCTGGTTTTTGCCCTTTCATTTGGGTTGAAATTGCTTCAATCTCCCATTCTGAACCATGTCCATTTAGCCCTTGGATGCATTTGCACAGAAGTTTGTAGGCATTGCATTTAAGTAATTCTAGTAAGAATAAGGCCTGCTCCACTTTTGTTGTTTTACAAAGATCTTAATATATCCACAGTTTATCTCCTGCTCAAATTCCTCAACTATCTTTTCTGTCTCATTTAGCCTTTTTAAACACACTCAAAAATCCATAAATCTCTTTTGGCACATAGCTTTCTGTGCTGTTGTACCTGGTCTTTGTTGTTCCAATCAATGGCAATATCATCCCGATGACAGTGTGTTGAATGCTCCACATATATGTTGACCTTGGAATGCTGGGGAAAAGGGATGGCAAGAGAATGGGAAATCTCCACTGAAAGGAAGAGTTCAAACAGGTTAAGTTCAGATTACAGCAGTGGTTTTCTGTTACTTTGAAAAGGTACATGGAAGAACACCATTTTCTCTTCAAATAATTGTGCAGTGTGTTGATTTCAGTATCGAAGGCCACATGGTCTTTTAAAAAAGGTCTCAGGTGGGAAAGGGCCACTGCCCCAGAGAGAACACCACAGGTAATGTGCACAATGACCAGAGGGTTGCTGGCCTGTCCTGGTGGAATGTAATTTACTACAAGTTCGTTCTGAAGGTCATATGAAATAAACAAATTGCTTTCCAGTCTAATCCCAAATGATGGAAACAAAGGATCCAATCTTGAAGACTTACTCCTTGAAGTCATTGACAACTTTGCCTGAGGAAGATCTATAGGATTGGTCTCAAAATATCTGAACCTTATCTGGCATTAAAATATTTAGGTAACCAGCTTTGTGTCATTCTCTTTTAAGTTTCCTTTATTTTTAGCTATCAAGGCTTTGTAGAAAGTTGAGTAACCTACCCTTAATGTCATGAGCTCCAGATAACTTTGGGAAGAATCCATTGTAAGTGGCTGTTACTTTTCCCTCCTTGCCGTCCCACAGTACAATGTGTCTCAACAAATGAGTTCTGTTATTTGTCTGGTATACTGTTATGAAGACAAGCTGCCTTGGAAGCATTTTTAACTGGAAACAGAAGAGGGGAGAGGAGAAGCCATTAAAACTCAGGGTTTAGGAGACAGAAAAATCTAAAATGTGTGATTTGGGGTTGAATTCACTAGGGCCAGTGGTCATCAATTACATAAATAGCATGTATGTAATAACTGTATGGTGTCTAGAACAATGGAATGTGGATCCTTCACTAGGGCTTTTAAAACTTAAAAAACAGCAAATAGTCTAGCAGCACCTTAAAGACTAAGAAAACATGTAGATGGTATCATGAGCTTTTGTGGACGCAACCCATTTCTTCAGATGAATGGAGTTATTAAAGGTCCAGTTTTTAAATAAATAGGAGTTGGAGGGGAAGAGAAGGAAAAAAAGGGAAAGAAATAGTCAATTAGAGTCTCTATGTTACATGAAGCTGATAGAAAAGTTGCACATTCATCTGAAGAAGTGGTTGCACCCACAAAAGCTCATGATACCATCCACATGTTTTGTTAGTCTTTAAGGTGCTACTAGACTATTTGCTGTTTTTTAAGTTTTTCTAGTTACAGACTAACTCAGCGACCACTCTGAAGCTTTTAAAGCTTTTGAGTTACTACCATTATATAAATGACAATGAATGTCTGCTGTCAAACATGCTACTTTCTCTACTATAACCAAACATACACAGCGAAACATACTGTACCCTCTTTGCAACATGTTTTCAAACACATTGCTTACTCCACCATCTCTGACTACACATATTACAGTACTCTACTGCACTCACAGTATCACCATTTAAAAAATTTCCAGCATTTGTGCAAGCAGTTACTGTGAACAGGGGTAGAAGAAGTTTCCAGTTTTCTTCTGTACGTGGACTAGGAAGCATGTTTAGTAACTGTGCAGCAAGAGTTGGCCAATGTTCAATTTGAAATATTTTTGAATATTTTTTATTTTTTCTATAGCATATTTTGTATAAACTGATCACTGGCTTATATGCATACACAGACAAACCCCACCAAACCAAACAGTGGTTACATTGTTAGACATAGCCTGGTCCTGCTGCTGATATAGCAAAGCTCCTTATGGAGGTAGTCTTGAGCTTATACACAAAATGATGGTGGGTATTTAGCTGCTGATACTAACCTGGGGCATTGTGTGCATCATTTCAATGACTTTTCTGTATTTGGTCTCAGTGAAAGTTAACTTAGTTGCAACATGGAAATCCTTTTTTTCAATCCCGATAGAAAGTCTGCCTTCCGCTTCATTCATGGAGTAATTTACCTGCAGGAATTCCAGTTAAAGGAAGAGAGATATGTCCACTCTGCCATATCTGTGGCAGAGTGGACAAATGGCCCTGGTATTTTTTCCCTCCCATTTTGCTTTTGTTTTTCACACCCAGTGAAAGCCAGTTTCCTCACTGATCATTATGTTTTATAATAACCAAAAATTATAAATACAACTTTGGGATTCAAACACAATTATATATAATACAAATTTCTACCATTGCTTTATCCTTTGCTTAGTAAGTGGTATCTAGTGATATAAATGGATCCCTCCTATTATGTTAGGAATGCCAACAATTATTGTTTCGGAACATCTCCAGCATCTTGGAAATGTGCAGTGCTAATAAATAATAACTAAACTGAAGTTAGTGTTAGAAATCCTGCTGTTGGAATCTTGAAAAAATTAGAGGGGGAAAGCAAAGATGTGGAAGGCAGATAACCTGTAGATAATTTACCTTTGAGGAAAGTTCAGTTGTACCAGGGAGGTATTGAAGAAGGAAGGGGACATTCTGTAGGACTTTTATATTCAGTTCTTCACTAGAAGAAAGAAGTGCATAGTTTGTTCAAAAATATTTCTAAATTTACCAATAAGTCACTGGAACACAACACTCAAAAGGGTCCGAACTCAGTGCTAGAATAAATGGGTGCAATGGCACAGGCTGCTGAATCAACTAAAGTTTTGTGAATTATGAATTGTTCTTAATAGATTTGTTCAAGCCAAAAGAAACCGAACAACGAAATTTGACCTCTATGGAAGATGTGCATGTGCATTCCAAGGAAGTATATGGCCCAATGTATAAGCATATGAATTACTTGAATTGTTTCACATGTGCATCCCTTATTTTATATGAGATTTGTACTAGGGAATATAGGCTATTAATGCATTCAGTTATTCAGTTATTGTTTCCAGATAAAAACTTGCTATTGTCAGAAATTCTAGCTAAAGATGAATGAGTTCTTTCTTGGTGCAAAGATCCCTGCTGGGATATACTGAAATACATGAGTAGTATTTCAGAGCTTCAAGGGCCAAAATAATACATTTCTTTGACCCCTTAAAAAGCTCAGAAGTTTGTGTTTTAGTCCTCCCAAAACCTTTCTATTATGATATTTACTATCTAATTCTTTTGAAGTGAATCATTTTTATTACACTTTCTTAGAACAGCCTTGTAAACTTTTAGAAGAATGACACAAAGAATTCTGGAAATAAATATCGTAAGTACCAAAAGCGCTATACATCAGAGTGCTTCTAAATTAGAAAAAGAAGAAAGTCTTCATTGTTTTTTACTGAGATTTAATAGTGCTCAAGTGACTTTAAAGGGAGTTAAAACACAAGGGCCATATACTTCGATTTTTTACAATGGTAATAGTCCATGGAAATGCTGTCTTTCTACTGTGTGGGGAAGTAGTGAAATGGACATTTCTTGCAGAGGGTCAGGCATATCTGCAGAATGAACGATGAGCGAAAAGTTAAGACCCTGGTATTCGGCATAATGGATGGTCCGAATAGGAGAGGCAGACCCCACAGAGAATGGGTAGACGATATAGTAGATTGGTACGGAGCTAGTCTACAGAAACTAAGCCACTCTTCACTGAACAGGGAAAGATGGAAGGAAATAGTGAGGGAGGCACCGGACACCAATGGGCGGTGAGCCCATGGTTGTTGTTGTTGATGATGATTTTACTCTTCATACCACAGTTTCTATATAGGAATGTGAGAGGAGTTGATAAATGGTTCAGAGACCAGCACAAAACATTCATCCACTTTCCCAAACCCCTATGTTTGGAGCAGGCCAGGGGAACATCACCAGCTACTAGGGACAGATACCACTCTTAAGCCCTGCATACATTTCCTGGAGCTAACAGCCTGTTTATGAGGGCTATGTGTTTTACTTAGGATTTTATTATATACTTCATTAGTAGTTGGGCCATTTAAGAAGGCCTTAAGTGTGTTTCTGTGATCTCGCCAGCATAATTAAATCTTTACAATTACCATAATCGCTCTCTCACCTTTGCTGTTTGTTTTTCACATGGATAGAGAGTGAGAGGCTTGTATTGAGTTCATAGGTCAACTTCAGAGAGCCTTCAATTTCATTTGCAGTCAGGCCTTCAAGGAATGCTACCTGGGAAGTAAGCAGAAAACAACAAACAGAATGAATAAAGGGCAACCTCTCACTATAAGGCTCTCTGATATAAAGCAAGTCTATTGTGTTGGAGCTGCTAACTCATGCAAAGCCAAATCAAAGTACATCCTTATACAACACACAGTAACATGTGCAGGGTCTTTTAGCTCTTCACAATAAGTCATACGGGTTGTGTGCCCCTTGCAATGTTTCTCGGAGTTTCCCTAGTCATGATGTTGCTTTAACAGATCTTAACATGTTGGGCAAAGAAATAAAGAGCTGACCAGTGGATGACAATTCTGCTTCATGGCAGCTTTCAAGTTTTTAACGTTTGTTTTCATTCTGTGAACAAGCCTTCTGAATGAAAGAGGGAACATGCAAGACTCAGTCAGGCTCACTTGATGTAGCTGGCTGGTCAGAGCACAGGCTTGCGGAGATGGGGAACCCATGTTCAAATTGCTGCTGCCTGATTCAGAGCAAACTTTTTCATTCTAAATCAGGCAGAGCGAAGACATGAACCTGCATCTCCCACAAAAGGTTTGTGGAAACTGACAGAGCTCTGCAGAATAGCTCAGCTTTAATAAAGCTGCATATTTGTTGAAGCAGCTCTACAGCTCACACAATTTAATAGCTGTTGATTTTAAAACTGAGCTATAGTGGGGAGCAGCAGAAGACTTAAGCCATATTAAATGGTATTTCCTGCTTTAGCAGTTATAAGTCTGACTTACATATCTGTGAGTAGGTTGTTTCTGAAGTAGACTCCCCCTTTTTTCACTTTGATCCCTTTATCATAGTTAATCATACTTAGACAATGCAGGCTCAACTCCAGAGCTGCACTGCATTAATATTGTATCCATGAGCATCAGTTAACATAAATGTAACCATAAGATTTGAATGCTTGTAGGCTTATTGGAGGTAGCTCATTTAGAGCTTGACCCTACAAGCTGCTGAATTCCTCCTCATGGTCAGAGTGTTTTGTGTACACTGTCAGCAGTCATCATTAGCTGGAGTGTTTAGTAATTCAGAGTTATACTCTTGCTTCACACTGAATTACTAGTACTGCTTCTATGTATGTTAAGGTAAAGGAGACATTCCAGTGTAGGACACTGAAATGTGCTGTAGTCATTACATTTGATCAAACATCCATACTAACAGCCTGCAAATGACTTAAACCAATGCCAAGGAATTCTATATCACAGTGTGTGTAGAAGCAAAGTCTTTCTGATTTGCTAAAAATCTGGCCACATTAGAAAAATGCGATTCCCATGACTTATTTTAAATCTGCTCCTTTCTGAAGTATATGTTTGGACATGTAAGAACTACCGACTGGATTTACTTGGAAGTGGACTGTTAGCTCTGCATGGTATTTACACTGAACAAAAACCTACACCATTGTAAATCTGAAGAACTTCCACATAAGTTATGGATTCATGCCAGTGTAACCAAAATTAGAATTATTATCCATGGTAAAGCAATACACTCCTGTGATCAAAGCACACAAAGCTATCTAGCTAAGTTTTATTACCTTAATCATGAAGGGAAGTCCCAGATCCTTGAGAGAGGTTATTGAATGTTTTACCTCTGCCATCAGTTCAAACACACCATACAGTTCAAAGTCAGCAACAACACCCATATTCAAAGTTATATATTTGTCATTGTATCGAATTTCAAGAGTTGTCCTGGCTTTTTTTTCTAAAAGCAATGAACACAATATTAAAGATGCCATTTTAATGGGCTCCATACCAGTCAGTGCAGGTTTCTACAAAAACAAAAGTGCCAGTGAACATGCGCCTTTGGAATAAAGCTATAAAACACCAGCCACTCTAAAATGGCATGGGCTGTGGTCTTGGTTTTGCTGAACCCAAACTCTGGCTTCTTTAACTGCATTTGCACATATTAAGCACTTAAGATTTTGTGTAACTTAAAAATGCAAGTTGTCACATAGGAGTCAATGTGCTTTGCAGAATCAGGGCTTTATTGTCTGTCAATACACATTATTTTTATAGCATCCAGCAGACTGATATAGTTTCCTTTAGCAAATAAGACTTGTTTTGAGGTCAGATGCAAACGGAGATTAGCATAATTTTTCAAATTAATTTTTTTGTTCTTTCTCCCTTTCATTTCCATTTTTTCAGTAACAGAATGCAAAAAGGACATAAAAGGAGGGGAAAAGGGGGAACTTGAAAGCCAGAAAAGGTTTAGAAGAGCAGGCAAAAATATAGAAAGGCATATGTGAGGCTTGTGAGCCAGTCTCATTAGTGGCTGGCTCAAGTGAGAAAGAGCACCTAAAAACAGCTAACCTTTTGATTTAAGTAGTAAGGGCTTTAAGCAGTTGATACTGAGAGCATTGGCTTGGTCTGATGACCTCCATGTCACTTTTGATTAGGAGACTGTTGTTTCCTTACATCACACAGAGTTTACTTAAAGGTGACTGTTCTGCCATTTGAACACAGAAGACTTTTGTTGCAGTGGGAGTGAGGAATGCAGATGGATGCATCATGTAGCTGTGCTCTGTGATGGCCTGCAGATCCACAGGCCACACCATGTGGTGGGGGTGAGATTTATGCTTGCCATAGAGACTACTATAGTCCTTGACACAGAACCGCTGGCCAGTTCTCCTAGGCTAAGCGAAGTGGGACCAACAGATTCACCAAACCATTGGGCAAGGTGTGAGGGGTGGACAGGGGCAGGGGGGAAGAGGGCTCTGCACCCCAGGAAGGGCAGGGCTGGAACTAGCCTCCCCCAGGCAGCTCCATTGCCGCCCAGAGCACATTGCACATCCCCCAGGCAGCCCGTAGCACTGCCTGGTGCATGCTGCATTGGGCTCCAGCAGCAATTTGAAGAGCCTGGGACTCCGGCCACCACCACTGCTGCCATTGCTACAGTGGCAGCAGCCTGGAGCCCTGGGTCCTTTTGAATCAGTGGGTTCTGGGGCAGTTGCCTCACCCTCTGTGGTTGGGCCTGGCCAAGCCTGCTTACATGCTCTTGGTACAGAGACCAGGTTGGGCGTGGGGGGTACAGTTTGTGCCACCTCACCCCCAGGTTTTCCTGCTCAAAGTTCCACATGCCACAAAGCTGAGGACCATGGGCCAACCACTTCAATGCAATGGTATGTGCACACAGAGCTGCAACGCCACTCCAATTGGCTTGTCCACCCATTTGTCCACATGAGGGGCCGCTAGGCCAAATGGGGTCAGCAACCTCCCCACAAGGAAATCTGCTCCTGTGCAGCAGAGTCTGCCAAGAATCTGACTCTTGGCTGGCTACCAGCATGTGTTGTGTGGGTGAGAGGGGAGACTCCCTGGCCCTCCCTTCCCACAGGAGGAAGAATGGGAAAAGGTGAGCAGGAACCAGTATCTGTGTCAAATGATCCTTTCCTTTTATCTAAGAATTGTGGGACAAATGTTAATGATGGTGTGTGACCTGAATGAATGGGCAGTGTGCCCATGTGGGCTTGAAGGAAGGAACCTCCCTTCCTCTTCCCAACTGCCTACTCTCTGTGGCCAGGAGTGCAGCAATGTATGCTCCAACTGAGCCCCTGCCCTCCCTATTGACAAACTCACTGGCTGCGTCTAGACTGGCAAGTTTTTCCGCAAAAGCAGGCGCTTTTGCGGAAAAACTTGCCAGCTGTCTACACTGGCCGCTTGAATTTGTGCAAGAACACTGACGATCTAAAGTAAGATTGTCAGTGTTCTTGCGCAAATACTATGATGCTCCCATTCGGGAAAAAGCCCTCTTGTGCAAATGTATTTGCGCAAGAGGGCCAGTGTGGACAGTTAAAAACTGTTTTGCACAAAAAATGGTGATCAGGGTTTTCTTGCACAAAACCGCGTCTACCGCAAAAAGTGCGTCTTCAGATGACTGCGGGTTGTGCCCATGAAAGCTCATGATACCATCTACACGTTTTGGTAGTCTTTAAAGTGCTACTAGACTATTTGTTGTTTGTTAAGACTAACTCGGCGACCCCTCTGAGGATTTTGAGAGAGACTGTTTGTCTGTCTCTTTGTTCAAGAACTCCTAAGCTGTAAGAGCTCAGACAACCAAATTTGGTATGCAGCTTCCTCTTATCATAACTAAAAACAAGATCAGGGTTTGGTTGTGCCAGGAAAATGGGATGTGTCTGGAATGAGATTGCTTCTCATTAAGCCATATAGAAAAGAGACAGATTCATCAGGCAGGTGAAAGGGGGCTCTATCCATGGCAGCTCCAGCCCTGACCCTCCCACTTCCCAGGCACCCTTTAAGAAGGTCACAGGGGCTGAAGTTTACCCCCAATTTGTACCGGAACATTGCTGGCTATTCCCCATTGTCAGGCAGTGAGGGGAAAGTGCACATTTTGCTGAATTCCTCACTCTGGCTGGGGAGTACAAGGGTACAAATAAACTTGGATTTTTTCAGGGGACATGCACCTCTCCCTTGCTGTACCCATGGGGACTGCAGAGGCCATGGAGTGGCGCTTCTCACCTGGTCCCAAGCTGCTGCAGTGAGAAAGGACTGGGGTAGTCCTTGCTGCCTGATGCAGCCTGCATACCGAACCTGCCCACCCCAGTCACACCCCCGAGCAATCATTTAAATGAAGCACATACATTTTAATTTTATTTTCCAAAACAAAAAATAATTGATGTAAGGACCTGGGCAATGCTCAGTAAATCTTCTGTTGTTACATAAAGGAAATGTATTTGATGGAGACACATATGCAGTAGTTTGGCTACTTAAAAACAAACAAACCTGGCGACACATCTTTCACAGCATGAATAATCACAAAACAACTGAATTGTTTTCAGTAGAAAAAGCTAAATGATCCTGTAAAAGCTGGCTGGAAACCGAAGACAAAATTGTACATGATGCAGTTTGTGGTACAAATTCCCTTTTGGGGTTAAGGAGCAGGACTCTGGAGATTGAGTTCAATGCCACCACGGCCACAGATTCTCTGTGTGACCTGGGGCAAGTAATTTTTTCTCTCTGTGCCTCATCCCCACATTTATAGCACAGCAATAATGCTGACCTTTCTCCCCCAATCTTGCCTACTTCAGTTGTGAGCTCTTGGTATAGGAACTGGTGTTTTTCACTATGTTTGTCCAACATCCAAATCAATGGGGCCCTGACCTGAGCTGGAATACAAAAAATAATAGATCGAACCCATCTGAGAACACACACATTTAAGTGCTACTATTTTTATTGGCAAAAGGAAGTACTGTGCCCTTTTTGACATTTCAGCAGCAAACAGCAATTCAATTTACAAATAATTACGCAAACAGTAGTAACGTATACAAAACCCTGTTACATAAAACAGCTACAACCCTCCCGCCCCCCAGCATCCTACCTAGTTTCTGTAACACAAGAGTCAGATTGGTCGCCTTAGGGTAGCCAAACGTCAGTAGAGCCTCACTGTTATGTAAACATTGGCAGAAAAATTCCATTTGCTGGCCAGCGTAACGAGAGTTAACTGTGTATGTGACTGATGTTTGTCCAGCCATAATTTGCATATGTCTCTCTTGAGAGGAATTTAATCTTTGAACGGACACAGCCATCTGATAAAAGACATGTAGATGTACTGAGAACAGACATTCAAAAATAATATCCTGGCCTGTTTCTTAGGAGGACAGTAAAAGGAAAAGTTACTTTTATCTAGAACGGTTACTGAAATCTACTCCAAAATAGCATAGAGTTTTAACCCATTCATTCATTATCTATAAACATTTCTAGTATCAAATACACCCATCTAAATGAACTGCAATTTAACGTAAGTGCAATCAATTTTATGTCATATATTGCTCAAGTTACCTTATCCCATAAAAGGATGAAAATATCTCAAGATTATATAATAAACATCACAAATATACAGTTCAGAAGACAAGAGGATTTTACTCTTAATTCCATGAGAGATAGGGTGACCAGACATCCTGTTTTCAAAGGGACAGTCCCATATTTAAGCAGGGGAAATCTGTCCTATATTTTCTGTCTCCCCACATGAGTACTGATGGATCCTGCTGCTGGCCAGATCCTTGCTCACCAGTTGCCTGTCCATTAGCAACAAGTGCGGTGGGTGGGAGTGGGGCAGTGACCAGTGGATCTGCTGGTGGCAGGGTAAAGATGCAGCGTGTAGGAACAGCCATTCCCCCTGCTGCTGTGTCAGTGCGGCCCTTGCTGTGTGCTGGCTCGTGGCCAGCAGGACCCTCACTCCGTCCTGTTTCTGAATGGCACTTGCTGTACTGTGAGCTACAGGGGCAGGTGAGTGCAGATAGGTTCCAGGTGGTGTCTGGTTATGTGGTACTCTGATGTCCACCCACTGGCCTTTTATGTGCTCCCTCTTGCTGTTCTCTCCCTGCCTTGCCTGTTCATCTCACCTCCCAGCTCCCCTGCTCCTCCATATCCTCCTTGTGGGGCACATCCCTCCCCTAGTACTTTTCAGAGAACAAGCTCAACTCACTATCAGTCAGGCCAGCAGGCTACTTCCTTCCCCACTGACTGTGGCTGACCAATGCCCCAGGATATCCCACAAGCCTCTGGCTGGGCATGGCTAGAATGAGCCAAGCTCTGGATGCGCCAAAGCCCTGCCCAGTGCTGTCATGGGGAAGCCTGTGCACACCTCAACTAAGCTCTGCAGTGTTGGGGGGGAAGTGATTTCCCTGAAGCTGCAGGCTCCACAACAGCCCCTCCCCTCCTCCTCCCCCCCGACAGGGACTTTCTTCACTCCCTCCTTCTCGGTCTTGTCCTCAGGGACTGCAGGGCTGCTCCATCCCCTAAGAGCTGAGCCACCTCTCTGATTGGGTTCACTGAAGCCCTTGCAGTCAGGTTCTCTGGGCCCTGGTGCATAATAGTGATGTACAACCCTGTTTAATCAGTTAACCAGTTAAACATTATCACTTAAAGGGAATCCTGCGGGAGGGAGGAGAGGAAGCTGGAATGGCTGCTCCAATCTGGCTGAGTCACTGGTTAACTGGTAAGCATCAACCAGTATGGATGATGCTTATTGGTTAACTGGTTAACCGATGATAGACCTAGTGAATAATGCATTCTTAGGGGTTGATACCCTCCTGCCCATGCTGTAGCCAGGGGACAGGTGGCAGCTGGGTTATGTTGGTGACCAGCAGCTGCCTTTTGAAATTGTGAGGGCAGGAAGGGACAAGCTACTTCCAGCCATGGGGGCTTGGAGGGGAGGGGAGAAGAAGAGATGAGCTCTGCAAAGATACAGGCCAGGACATCCCTCTCCCTCCCACCTTCTTCTCCAGCCACTGAAAGCAGCCCCCATCCCTTCCCTCCTGTACAGTGCTGAAAGATGGCTGCTGACCACATTCTGGTGTAAATCCTGCAAGAAATAAGGGGTGGAGCAGGGGAAATGCAACCTTCCCATGTTACCTTGGAATGATGCAGTGCCAGGTAGCAGAAGGGACGGGTCTGTCCCAGGGGCCAACAAGACATAGAGGACAAAGAAAAATGGGCAGGGAAGTTTGAGTTGGTTGGTCATCGACATGGGAGAGAGAGGTGTCTGGGAGTGTGTATGACCTCTTCACATGTGTGTTGGGGAAGTAGGAGTATCTGTGTCACCCTCCCCATGTCAACCCTAAAGCCTTGAAGATAAAGATGGTAAATAAAAGAATCCAACTATACAGAAATTCTTTTTAACAGGGGTTCAGTCAACCTGATGTTAATTTGAACATTTGTATTGCTTAGTTCTAGTTGGTTGCAAATGAACTCACTTAAATTTGAGTGTCTTTACCAAATGTCCCGTATTAGGCATAGGGAAAATATGGTTACCACAGTGAGGGGACATTGAAGGAAATATTTTCCTGTAAAGTTCACAATTCCCATTAAAATAATGAAAGCTATATCTCCTGAGAAATGCAATGCTCTGAAAAATGTATTCTTCAGGACTTGCCTTTAAATGCCTTATCATTATATGCTCTATAGTATCAATTATCAAAATGGACCAGACTGTTTCACAAAGCATCACATTCATCCTTAAGACTCACATTTTTTCCTTGTAAGGACAAAAAGATTGCCAACTTTGGGAGTAGATACTATGTTTATGTTCTGTGTGTGCAGAGTGCCGAATACAGAAGGGTTCTAGTCCATGATTGGAGTTCCTTGGTGCTACTGTGACACAAATAATAAATAACAATTCAATCAAACTATTTTAAAATAAAGAATACCTGGATAGATGCTGAGACTCCAAGTTGTGTCAGCCATGGCCAAGTATGCTGGAAATTCCCAGTCACGTTAGTTTTTGACTCAGTCTTTTGGATTTGTCCTCCAAGAACCAACAAACCAGAACCATAGAGTGTTTTGATACTGAAACTCTTGCTATCTCTCAGGTCAATGGTAGCCTGTATGTGATAATATCAATTATATGAAAAAGGGTGAATTTACAGACATTAGAGCTCTCGTTAGTCAGGATTCATAGAATCCTAGGGCTGGAAGAGATCTCAGGAGGTCAGCAAGTCCAGCCCTCTGGCCAAAGCAGGACCAATCCCATCTAAATCATCCCAGCCAAGGCTTTGTCAAGCCAGGATTTAAAAACCTCAGGGATGGAGATTCTACCACCTCCCTAGGTAACCCATTCCAGTGCTTCACCACCCTCCTAGGGAAATAGTTTTTCCTAATATACAATCTAGACCTCCCCCACTGTAACTTGAGACCATTGCTCCTTGTTCTGTCATCTGTCACTACTGAGAACAGCTTTTCTCCATCCTCTTTGGAACCTCCCTTCAGGTAGTTGAAGGCTTCTATCAAATCCCCCCTCACTCTTCTCTCCTGCAGACTAAATAAGCCCAAATCCCTCAGTCTCTCCTCATAGGTCATGTACTCCAGCCCCCTAATTATTTTGGTTGCCCTCAGCTCGACCTTCTCCAATGTGTCCACATACTTTCTGTAGTGGGGGGCCCAGAACTGGATGCAATACTCCAGATGTGGCCTCACCAGTCCTGAATAAAGGGGAATAATCACTTCCCTAGATCTGATGGCAATGCTCCTCCTAATGCAACCTAATATGCCATTCGCCTTTTTGGCTACAAGGGCACACTGTTGACTCATATGTAGCTTCTCTTCCACTGTTATTCCCAGGTCCTTTTTGGTGAACTGTCACTTAGCCAGTCAGTCCCCAGCCTGTAACAATGGGATTCTTCCCTTTTCAGTTCAGGATGCATCTTTGAGATGAAGTGTAAAAGGGAAATCCCAGGAGCTTGTGGGTCATTGAGGATCACATGGCACTTGTAGAAAGGAAAAGTTAACTTAGGTGTTTAGCATGAAATTCCAGTTTGAAATTCACATTCTACCTCGGTTATTTCTAGACTGTTTCTTCTCTCCTTGTTTTCTTGTTCAGAGTTGTTAAACATGTGGCATCCTATTACTCTGCATTACCTCTCTGTTTGCTCTTAGGTGCAATTCAAGGTGCAGTTGATACTGATTTATGAAACCTTAGCAAGTTTGGATTCCTGTTACCGGAGGAAGTTTGCCTCTCTGTGCATCAACACACTAGGAGAGTGCAGCTGGTTGCCTGGACGCTGGCATAGTGGAGGACCCTGGGTTCTGGAATTCAATTTCTCCATGACAGAGCCCAAGCTCAAGGTGTAAAGCAAAGCCAGTCTTGCCTGAGGTGGCACCTTTACTTCCCTTACTCCTTTTAGCTCAGTGAACAGACTCAGCACTGAGCCTCATGCATTAGCCATACATTTCTGTTTTGTTTTGCAAATGTCAGTGCATGTACCCAGAGACCTACTGTATGAAAGACATTTTTAAAAAAATAGGAAATTTTCCCTGCATTTTTAATGCATCAGCTTTTCTCCATCCTATAATGTAGAGTTGCTATATGTGGTTGAACAAGTTATTGTGTTTCAGCCCAGAGGGGAACTTAATTTGATGATGGATCCTTGCGTATAATGAGTGATGTGCTTAGAGGGAAAAGGCATTAAGTATATGTAATATTACTAACTAGCAGCATGAGGCCAGGATAGCTAATTGCAATTATTGGTTATTAAATAGCACAGCATGAATTTTTAAGGGGGATAAGCATAAGATGTGATGTTTACAAAAAGAAAATTAAATTCTATTTTCCAGAGACTCCGTGCTTTACAAATGACTGTTCATTTGTCTGTCTAGGCTAAAAAGCCAGTTGTACCAGACATTTTTACTGGGTGTCTGATGATTGAGCTACTATTTAGAGGAAGCATTCAACTGTTTTCAACTTCTGCTTCCTGCCCCATAAATAGGATGTGAGGTTCTCTCTGTTTACTTGGCAAACCCATAAGAGAACCATGCTTCAGAGCCACATTTTCCAAGTATTTTTGGCACCCCCCTCTCTTCTTGAAGCTGCTTTTATTGCAGAGAAGTTTAGAGATATTTGAAAGCCCCACATTTTCTTCATACCTAGACAGTTTAATCCAGACATTTGTTGGTAAGGTTTTACCTTATTCTCTTCCATCCAGGTATGCTGTTAATCAGCAGCTGGTACCATTTCATGGGCCTCTTATCTCACAAGGGCTCTCCACTGTTTAATTTCAGTAGGCCATTTCAGCTACATATAATTGAAACAGAAGAGCCCAAAACCATATGAATAAAAACCACTGTCCAGTTCTACGCATTGCACTGCTGAAGTGGCTCACTGCATGAGGAACTGGGCTTATTTAGGGAGTGTCTACACCCTAACTCAAAACCAGATACGCAATTTGAACTATGCAAATTGCATATTTGCATATCTTATTTCAATGCTAATTTGAAATAGCTTATTTTGTCATTTGACACTGTCTACACAGCGCCAGATTTTGAAATAAAGTGCTATTCCAATATATCCCTTACTCTTCATAAAATGAGGTTTACAGGGACATCGGAATAGCAAGCCCGAAATAACAGGCTTGCTGTGAAGACACGAGATAGCTATTGTGGTACACTCCAGTATCCCGAAATAGCTTTGCAATGTAGATGTAGTCTTAATGTGCAGAGGAGAAGAGTTAAGGGTAGCCTTCAACTATCTGAATGGGGCTTCCAAAGAGGATGGAGCCAGGCTATTCTCAGTGGTGGAAGCTGACAGGACAAGGAGCAATAGTCTCAAGTTGCAGTGGGAGAGATCTAGGTTGGATGTTAGGAAAAGCTATTTCATTAGGAGGCTGGTGCAGCATTGGAATAGGTTGCCTAGGGAGGAGGTGGTATCTCCATTCTTTAAGGTTTTTACGTTCCTGCTTGACAAAGCCCTGGTTGGAATGATGTAGTTGGGGTTGGTCCTGCAGGAAGTTGGACCTCCTGAGATATCTTCCAACCCTGTAATTCTATGTTGATGATCTGTGGGCTGTGTCACACATCACCAATGTATTGCGTAGGGTGATTCATGTTGCATTGGAGAAGAATGTCTCCAGGAATTAAAGATTACTCTTCAATTAAAGATTACTACAGGGTGGAGCTCCACGCTCTCTATGCTTGTCAATCCCCCTTTCTCTGGGGGTAGGCAGGCCTGGCTCTGCCCCTGGCCACTGGGGAGGGCTGGGGCCATTCCAAGCCCTGGCTTCTCACCTCCCTCCCCCACGGCCGCCAGGGAGGGGAGCGCCAGGATCATGCCAGCCCTGGCCTCTCAGATCCCCATATATCCCAGCTTCTCAACCCCTCCCAATGCCCCAACTGCAACCAGCCCTGGCCTTTCAGCTCCCTCCACATCCGCAGCCAGCTCCGACCCCATGTCCCCTCCCCACCAGCCAGGGCTGTGCTAATCCCTGCCACTTGGCTCCCCCCAGGCCTCTTGGGTCCCGCCCCAGCCACAGGCAACCCCAGCCTCTCACCCCCACCCCTTCCACCGGCTGCCAGGGCTGCACCATCCGTGGCCTCTTGGCTCCTTCCTGGCCTCTCGAACCCCTACCGCCCCTGGCCGCAGCCAGTCCCACCTCTCACTCCCCTCTGCCCTCTGGTTGTTGGGACTGCAGCCATCCCCGGCCTCTCAGCTCCCACACAGCCTCCCAGCTCCCCCGGTCTGTCACCTCTAGCCTGATACACCCCCTCCCCGATCACTGCCCTGGCCTCCCAGCCCCCCACACTCTTCCCCGGTCACAGTCCTAGTCTCTTGGCCCCCCTCTGGCTGCCGCAGGAGGGCCAGGGCTGAGCCAGGGGATGGCAGGGGTGCCAACAGTGGCTCCTCACTGTCCTTTGGGGCCCTGACACTCCAGGGCCCAGCGGGGAACCACCGCCTCTGCCTAGCTCACGCTCAGGCCCCTGCCTGCCAGGCACTCCAGCCTCAGACAACCCCCCATCCCCTGGCAAGATTACAGTGCCAGTGTCAATTTCCTGCAGGGGAAGGGGGAGAAGAGGAAATCCCAAGGCTCGTGCTGGATTTGGCTTGTGGGGGAGCATGCGTGCTGCTATGGGGAGTCTATCACAATGTTAAGAA
The DNA here is from genome assembly GCA_030068395.1 of Apalone spinifera. Classification (NCBI taxonomy): domain Eukaryota; kingdom Metazoa; phylum Chordata; order Testudines; family Trionychidae; genus Apalone; species Apalone spinifera. The sequence goes on along the minus strand of JANRFK010001605.1, from coordinate 24,823,101 downwards.
CAATCCATGCAACCTGCATCTCTTGCAAAACCTTCATACACTGGGGCCCATTTGTGGTACCAAATTGCTACTCATGCTAATTTAACTTTTGTTGAACAGAGAAGTTAAATAAAGTTGTATTCTACAGCTGCTCCAGTGTCTTGATTTCCTCCAGAAGGTAAAATACAGTCATGAAAATATAAGAAGACAAGATTAGTACATCTAGATGGAGTCAAATTCTATCATGCTGTATCAATAGTGAGCAGGAGCGGCCTGAGGACGGCTGCAGCAGCTGGCGCCCCAGGCGGAAGGCGCGATCGGCGCCCCCGCCTGTACGGCCGTCAATGGCCGTGACATAACCAGCAGCGCCCTAGGCGACCGCCGAGTCTGCCTATGCTCACGGGCCCCTGATAGTGAGTCATATCTTTTCATAGGGTACATCAAAGTAGGGAGGCTAATGAGGGCGACCGAAATTGCTAATGAAGCGTGGGATTTAAATA
>JANRFK010001605.1:24795983-24814870 GCA_030068395.1 Apalone spinifera | reverse complement strand
TCCCAGGCTTGATTTGCAATTCTGAATGCCTACATTTGCAGCCCTAGTTCAAATGGTTTTTCATGGTTCAAAATTGATTTCTTTCCCAAATTGGGACTTAGATTTTTAGTTTTTTTCTTTTTCTGTCACAGAAGGCAACCCAATGAATGGGATCAATTATCTACCTTTTTCCTTTTGACTCTTCATAGCCATTTTAAAAGAAGATCATATTGGAAAATAGTAGAAAAAATGAAAAATTGGACACAGCTTCTCTCTCACAAGCCTTGGGAATCATTCTTTCTATCGTATTCAGCAGGGATGCAAAGGAAAGCCCAAACATTTCAAAAATTCCAATTTTAATGAAGAAAAAAAAAGGAATTATTGAAAGAAACAAAAACTTTTGATTATGTCCACTAGAGTCTGGCATTCAAACCTTAGCATGGTGATAACAGGGAATAATCATCCTCTAATTCTATTCTGTAGAGGGCATCTGTCAACACCTGAGACGTGTAGTTTTCAGAGCCTCTATCCTGTGCTACAGTAAAAGACTGAGATGAGTTTGCAAAGCTACACAGAGAGGCTTATGCAGCCCACCCATAGAGTATTATAGCTAAATCCCCATTAGTCCTTCACTTTATTGATCCAGGATCTCTTTCAAAAGTCACCCAGTGTACCTGCAGAAGCTGACATCCCATTTCTGTCTCCAATGTCCATTCAGTTCTATTTTGGGTCTGTAAATCTCCTCTTGCCTTGAACTTGCATTCCCCAGCCTGTAGCAACAAAAGGCCCTCAATGACGGATCCTTTAGCTGCAGAAAGTAGAATGGAGTTTTGGGCAGGAAGCCCTAGGTCACTGAACTGGGGAACCGAGTGCCTCAATATTCCTTGGAAAACACGTTTGTGTCCGCAGGAGCTCTCTATTTGCACATCAGCTGTTTTGCCATCACACTGGAGGTTGATTGTTGAGCTAACATTATGGGTGTTCACAATGAACGAGCCCCAGGTGGCTAAAGTCTGAGGTAATCCCAACTTCTGTGGCAGAAGAAAAAAGTTGTTTCAAACAAATAAGCCACATATTCTTGTAAACATAGCTGCCCTGTTAATTGGATTCTAACTGAGGACTGGCTCAGCCTTCCTGGTCCAACAAGCCTGGGGATGGGCTGAGTAAAACTCTGTAATAAATAGTAGATATGGAAAAGTAAATTTCCAAAAGTCTAATTCTAGAGAGAAAGAATATGGATTTATTAAAACTACGGTTCTCAAACTGGGAGTCATAACTTCTCAAGGGGTCATGAGGTATTACATGGAGATTGCAAACTGTCAGCCTCCACTCCCTGTTCCCACTTCACCTCCAGCATTTATAATAGTTAAAGAAAAAAATGAGTTTTTAATTTATAATATGGGGAGGATCACACTTAGAAGCTTGCTATGTGAAAGGGGTCACCAATATAAAAGTTTTGAGAACCTAGCGTCTAGGAGGAAGAATTTTTTTAATTACAAAGTTGAGATTAAACATTATTTTATGGTAATGACAGTAGCATCTGTACCTGTATTACTCCAAACCTTCAACTTTAGAACATGTGTCTCTGCAATCACTCTCTCTTGCTGCTACTGCAGGGCACCTTTCATAACCCACCTCTACCTGTTCCACCTAAAGAGCAAGACTCTGCCACCCTTCCAATGAGTAGCTTCTTACTCCAGCAGTAATTGTGGCAAAGGGTGTTAAACAAGGAGTATAGGAGGCAGCGCTCTATGCCCATTTAGAATTAAAACATAAAGGCTAAAACACTTTATAGAAAAATCAGCTGGGCAATTACCTGAAGGGTGACACATGTATTCATCAAAGTAACTGTCCATTCTATATCGGTTTCATTTTTTGCTGGTTTCACTTCTCCAGCTGCTTTGAAAGTGCACTGTCCAAGGACAATGTCCATCAGGCCCTTATGTTTGTCTCCTTGTACTGCTGACATCTTCACTTGGTTCTCTTTGGTTATGCCAAGAGACTGAAGTTGAGGTAAAGAATGGTTGAAGCCAATCTCCACACTGTGCTCGAGGCCAGAGGTGGCATGCAGGTGCAGGTGGATGAAGGCATCATTGGAAGAAACATGTCCAATGAACTTGGCTGTAGAGTTGCTGGTGATCACCGACCCATTAAATGAAACTCTTGCTGGTGTCTAAAATGGAGAACTATATATATTGGCAATTTTGTTGTCATGCTACACTACATATTGTTTTAACATGGCCCTTTGGTGAAAGAGAGTCTGATTCTGCACTGCAGTGCACCTCATGTAGTCATTTATATTTGTTCTAATAAGATACAAAATGCTAGTATCAGTGTGAGTGAAGAATTCTCATCTGGTATCATATTATACCCAGTATACACAGGTATAAATGACTACACAAGTAGAGAATCTGAGTCTTCATACTGAGTTTTCCCCTCACTTTCTTCATAATACAAATAATACTAATGAAGTAAGACTGGAGTTATTATTAATTTGGAGCGCTCGATATGGTTAGCTGCAACCAATAGGCAGAATTCTGACCTCAGACAGAGTCAGTTTCCCAGTGACTTCAATTGCCCAGTGTTAGTGGGGATTGGATGCATGCAAGTGAATTAAGCCACGTTTGTCTGTTGTGCCCTGTGAGAAGCTGGGAATAGGTGACAGGACATGAATCACTTCATGATTACCCCTCTGGGGTACCTGGTATGGCCTCTGTCAGAAAACAGGATACTGGACTAGATGGATCTTTGGTCTGACCCAGAATGGATGTTTCATGTTCTCACGTGCATCAGTGAGCCTTCTCTTAACCACGCACATCTCTTTTATTCTGATGCCAACTTTAATATCCTATATATGTTGTTAACTGTAAGCATATTTTTAATCAAATGTTCAGGAAGTGTTAGAATATAAGAGATGTCTGAGTTTGCAGGTATCTTCCCAAGCAAACCACTACATAGGAAAAAAATAGAGTTTATACGAGAAAATTCAAACACTATGAAGTGCATTGGTAACAGGCTACACCAGATAAGGATGAGAGGATAAAAACAACATCAGCTGTGTTAATTTTGTCTAATGTGTTTAGATTAAAAACACTGGCTATATTTACTATCTGTCACTGAACATGTTGCCATTGAAATAATTGGTCTAAACAGCAAATACATGATTTGTCAAATCCCAACACATCTTGGCCATTGTAAGATTCAATAAGTAAAGGTCTCTCTCAGTTTTGCCTTTTTTAAAAAAATAGTCCTATTTTTGCAAGTCTTGAATGTATGTAGTCTTAAAAAATGCTGATTTGGAGAGTCATAAGCAGTCCCCATCTGTGGTTCTTTGGCTTAAGAATCTGAGTGCTGGCCATCCCCAAGAGAACAAATGTAAAAATTCATTTTCAGAGCAATCATATTAGCGGTGTGGGGATGTGTGGCAGGCAGGGGGAGGAAGAGTTAGCTATTAGCTGAAAAGGCCAGGCCCATGTTCCCACTCATTTTTCATGTCCACGTGCACAATTACTTTTGTTCTGTGCACCGATAAGGCTATGTCTACACTACATTGTTCTTCCAGAAAAAGCTACGCAAATTGAAACTGCAAATTGCATAGCTTTTTCCACTTCTTTTTTCAGAAGAGGCTTTTCTGACATTTGGCCCATCTACATTGGGCTAAATGTTGGGAAAAAAACCTTTTTCAGAACATCCCTTCTTCCTCATAAAACAAAGTTTACTAAGATGCGAAAAAAAGCATGTCTGCTCTTCTGAAAAAAATTTCGGAAGAGCAGACGCATTCCCTGGATGGCACAGAATTTTTCTGGGATACTACCAGTATCCCCGAAATCTCTGTAGTGTAGACATAGCCATAGGGAAGTGATGTATCATACAACAAAAGTCATTTGGCACATGGACAGTATGTGGTGAGGGTGGGGAGGAGGAACTGGGGTGAAGGTTCTAAATGGGGATTCCAGGCTGGGGCAGATAGTTGGGGTGCAGGAGAGGGTGAGGGATCTGTTTGGGGATGTAGGCTCTGGAGTGCAGAAGGGGCTTCAGGATGGGGATTGGGCCAAGGGATTTGGAATATTAGAGGGGGCTCTGGGTTAACGCAGAAGATTGGGGTTCAAAATGGGGTGAGAGCTCTGGGGTGAGCCCAGGGATAAGGAATTTGGATGCAAAAGGGGGCTTCCAGTTTGGAAAAGGGTTCAGGCCTGGGGGATTAGGGTAGGGAAGAGATGGGGCTCAGGCTTACCTGGGTGGCTTCTGGTCATCAGAGATGAGCCAGGATGCCTGGCACCTGTCTGTCCTAGGTCACTGTGCTGTGCTCAGAAATAGCCAGCAGGTCTGGCTCCTGGGGGGCATGAGGCTCTGCAGTGCGCAGTGTGAACTGCTCTTGCCTGCTGGCACCCCTCTCCCACCCACCCCAACTCCCACTGGCCAATGGGAGTGCAGAGCCAGTGCGCTCAGCCAGGGCAGCATGCAGAGCCGCTGACCATTTCCCTGCCGGCCTGGGTGTGACTAAGATCAGTGCTGGAACACCAGGCATTCTTTCAGCACAGCCATTAGCAGCTTTTTCATCTGATCAGATTCAATATTGTATAGATTCTCAGACACACACCCTCCCTCTCCCCCAATCCCTTTCCTAGTACCCGAAATCCATCCTTCTGCTAAGCTGTGAGGTCACTGTAGCCACAGCAGTATTACCCCTCAATGTGTTGAAAAGAAGGTAAGTGGTAGTGTCAGTGGACAAGAACCTTCCTATGAATCTCCTACCCTGCTCAGAATGGCAGAGATTTTTTATCTGAACAACACTACTGGAAATCCAATGACAGCATTTCACACATGCACATTTGATTCTCTCACTATTACAGCCTCTTTCTGGGTGGCTCTCCTTGTCTTGGTGGGATGGAAGAGGATGAAGGCCATGTTAGATAACACCAAAGAGCAGTTCACACTACAATCAGTTCTTTGCTTTTTTCATGCATGTCAATGGCATAAAAAAAAGATGAACAGGGAATTTGGGGGTAATCCAGACACAGAGATGAGTCTTTTTACATGAGTCTTAAAACTCTTTCTTTTATCATTGGTCCCAGGGCCAGTGCTGAAGGGAAACAACTTTATTGATTCCCAAATAATTTGTAATTGGCCTAATAAAGTGTCTAGGTCTTTGTCAAATGACATGAATATAAACCTTAAAACCTTATCAATTTGTTACCCTTTTACCTTTCCCCACTTCTATTATGATATATTTTTTCATCATTAAAACTATTATTTATACTACTTGAAGCTAAGATTCTGAGAGCTTTCAGACAATAACAATAACTGATTGGCAAGGAAGTGGCTTCAGAAAACACACTGGAAATAAAGTGGCAGGGAGAGGGGAAAGATAACAGTCAGAATGATGTGATGATAAGAGTTGCTAACTCCTGATGTTTGAGACACAAAAAATGCCTTCTATCATGGAAAAGCTGAACATACCAGCTTTCCACTGGCATATGAGTTGTCTCTCTAACAACTGTCAGGATAATGGATCTTAAAATTGCTTCTTCCTCAATTGAACTTTTTTAAAAGTGCTAGTTCAGGACCAAATATAGCAGGTCCCATAACTTACTCCAGTGTAACTGCAGATGTCTGCAAGTAATCAGGTGTCTCATATTGGTGGCTGCAAGACAATATTAATTGAAAGTTAAGCTCAAAGAAATCTAAGCTCATTTCTGGACATTGGTGCTCCCTCCTTGAGGGCTTTGGGGCTTGAGCACCAATGGAAAAAAAAAGGATGCTTAGTAAGTACTGGTGGTCCATACGAATCAGCTCCTGCCCTCTTTCCCCAGCACCTCCCACTTGCCATTGGGTCCTATTGATCAGCCCCTCCCCTCAGCTTCTCCCACCCGCCACTGATCAGCTGTTCAGTGGTAGGCAAGAGGCAGTAGGAGAGAGAGGGAGGAATGGGAGCAGGAAGAGGTGGAGCGAGAGCGGGACACCTTTGGGGGATTAGCTTCCTTTTCCACTTCTAGTTTACAGATATAGTTGGTTTTTTAGGGTTTACTCAGTAAAATTAATGAAACTCTTTTGCCTTTGCTTTTATGTGCTCCGTAATCATAGAATCATAAAATCCTAAGGCTGGAAGAGACCTCAGGACGTCATTGAGACCAGCCCCCTGCCCAAAGCAGGACCAATCCCAACTAAGTTTCATGATGCCACTGCATTTCCTCAGGTATGACTGCTTGCACTGAGTTCTAATTGCAAGCAATGCAACTTGTCTACTAAATGATGCTCAAAAATTACCTTTGAAAGTGCACTTACCTGGTCTATAATCTGCTTCCCTGCCCGCTATGAGCTTTAAACTAGGTATATATGGATGTATCAAGGATGCAATCTGTACTACTGGGTTGCAAATTATGTTGATGCTTTGACACAGAATAAATTTCCCACGCAGCTGTGGTAAAATGGAACATTAATACGTGCATGGCCAATTTTTGTTTAACAATGCTTTGACCTGCATGTCCCTTGTGCTATTAAAGGAGTGAAGATATTTGAAAGCATGAACAAAACCTGGTAACCTAGACCCATTTCTGAGCCTACAAAAACCTTCCATATTTACTCTGTGGGAGGTAGGTCTACACTGTTGGTGGAAGAGTTCTGAAAATCAAACTTGTACCTCAAATAAACAGCTTGTAACCTCTCCGTTGCAATGTCCAGAAAGCTGATCAGAGGTAGATTCTCCATTGCAATTGACCTGCAGGCATGTCAGGATAACATGTTATTAAAAATATGAGTAAAGCAGACTAAATACTGAGCAGATGGTCAAATGAGTACATTAAGGGTATGTCTAGATAACATGGCTCCATCGATGGAGCCATGTAAACTAGTTTACCCAGCATAGGCAAAGAAGCGGGGAGTTAAATAATCCCCGCTTCATTAAAATAAAAATGGCCACCGTGCTGTGCCGACGATCAGCTGATCCGGCACAGTGCACTAGTCTAGATGCGCATCAGTCGGCTGGGGAAACCTTTGCCGACTGATCCTTTATGCCTTGTGAAACGAGGCTTACAGGATCGGTCAGCAAAGGCTTCCCCAGCCGACTGATCCGCATCTAGACTACCGTGCTGTGCCGGATCAGCTGATCGCCAGCACAGCGTGGCAGCCATGTTTATTTTAATGAAGCGGGGATTATTTAAATCCCTGATTCTTTGCCTATGCCGGGTAAAGTAGTTTACATGGCTCCGTCGATGGAGCCATGTAGTCTAGACATACCCCATGAGATTGCTTTTCAGGAGAAAAAAATAGCAGCCTAAATTAAGGACAGTAGCTCAAAAAGGTAAGTAGTAGGTGAGCTCCAATGCTAAAGCTTGTTTTTAAGCTGACCCAATTCACAGGAATGAGTAGAATGTCTTCAAACACAAGCAATGTTTATTTACTGAACATAGAGAGGTCCATTTTAAAAAACAACTATTGAGCATATTATGAATTTGATTTTCTATGTTTATGGTCTTTCCTATGTTTAAAATGAAAATGACATGGTAAATGGAATTATTAGAATAAATATTAATGTTTCAATGCCACCTGCAGTAACAGGGAATATATTTTCAAGTAGCATAGATTGTAGGATCTATGGGGTAGGGATTATGTTTGCATATTTTGGCCATTACTGCAAATCTTAATAATGAACAGTAATAACAGCTGGACCCACAAAAATCAAGCCTGCTTCATCTGTAAAATCCCATATTAGAACATGAGTTATGAGGCACCTGACTACCTAATAATCATGTAAATGAGGCAATGCATTTTGATGGGGTGAACCATTATGTCTCGCTTTGAAAAAAAATGCTTAAAAGAACATTGGGATTTTGAATGGTGTTCAGACTTTTCATACTGGCCTCATTTGGGAAAATGCCTGCTCTTTGCAATAGCTCTCTTCATTATAAGATTTTAAATTTGAGAAACAGAGCATGAAAGACAGTGAAATATATCACCTATGCCCAAGGCAAGGGTTTTCCTGCTAACCTGTACTACTGGTGGGACAATGGTAAGCAGTCCTCCCAGGTCATGGTGGAACGAAAGGACAATTTCCACAGTACTGCTGGTGCTTTTCTTCTCTACTCCCATCTTGAAATGTTCCTTCTCCACCCTGGCTGTTACCCCAGCAGCTATCTTCTTGCTGAAGTTCTGAGCAGAAGAGAAACTAAATGGTGAGAAAACCCAAACAGCAATGTATAGTAGCAGCTGGCAAACATGGAAGAGTTATTTCCACTGGCTATGAACACAATGCGTCTGCAGAGAAAGCACCATTTAGAATCACGATTAAAGGGACACTGGACAGACTTGGCTTTGTCTCCAAGTTGGAATCTTCATGTTAGGCAACATCCTGCAAAGCGCAAGTTTGGGATCCTCTGCTCTCTGGATCCCGGCCGGCATGGAGAGCGCTCAGCCCTGTGAAGGACCAGATCTCGACAGCTTGCCTGATGACAATATTACTGCCTGAAAGAGCAATTGCACAGTGCTCCTTCCCATAGTATCTAACTACACCATTGCCAGAAAGGATCTTAGCCTCACAACATAGTCATGCAGAAGGGATAATACGTTGCACCTTAGTTTCCTCCATTTACATAGCAGAGATTGAAGAGGTTGTGCTTTGCTATAGCAAAGGATTGTGTTTAACCACAACAACAGACAAGGAAATAGCACAGGAGAAGAGAGAAAGCCCATGTTGATAAACAGCTCTGAAGTAAAGGGACATGAAGTTCAACTCTTTAGAACAGATGTTAAAGGGATTTTGTCAAGGGTGGTTACTCCAATGTTAGATCCATCAGTGGTGCTTTGGTTTATGGGCACTCTCCTGACAGCAGCTGTTCCTCTAGGATCTGCCTACTTGCTTCATTTTTCTGTACAATCAGGCCTATACAAATGGACAAGATTCTGTTCTTGTACAACAGGCTACAACTTACATCCAGAATGTAACATATTTCACTTAGTTTAAATACAATCTAGGTTTGAGATGACTGTTGCAAAGCAGGGGTGAGGAACCTTGATCTGGTCAGAGGTCATTGAAATCGGTCAGGAGCCACATACAAGTTAAAGAAGCCTCACTAACCAGCTTCAAAGTGACAAAGAAAATTTATTAAAAAAAAAAAAATGCACATTCACACTCAAGCTGCTCGGTCTTGCCTTGTTCCACCAGTTGGCGCTCGCGCTTCAGCTTCCAGACTGCAACAGGGAGACTTAAGCAGGGGAACGGATCCTGCCTGTGGACTAGAGGTTCCCAACCCCTGAATTGTAAAGTATGACTAGAAGATATGCAGAAATCTTTCTTAAATACAGCAATTCAGCACACACAAGCAGGGACTATTCCACTCCCACTAATTGGAATGAAATGCAGCCCATAAGAACAATCGTAGAATCCTAGAATCCTAGGGCTGGAAGAGACCTCAAAGAAGTCATTGAGTCCAGCCCCCTGCCCAAAGCAGAACAATCTATAATTGTTTCACATGATTCTGCCTGAGGCTGAACTAATCACTCTTCTTACCTGGTAATAGCAAGCACCTTCTATAGTAAAAGGGATCCCATGTTTATTTAGCTTTGTGATGTTGTGCTTCAAACTTGCAGTTAGTTGTGACTTAGGAGATTCTAAGGACAGTCTCTCAACTCCAAGTGCAGCAACAATCCTTTCGCTGCCACTCTGTAAGGCTACAGTAACAGTGTGGTTGGCAATGACATGGTCATATATGGCAGTGATAGTGCCATCTGTAGGAAATCCTGTTGACAGAGAGCCAAATAAGAAAATATAATGCATGATGCTATAAAGAACCATGCAAGGAAATTTCAGTACTGTTGAATGGCTAGCAATTATCTATAAAATTTAATAAACAGAGAAACTGATAGTTTCTTCCACTTTTCATAATAATAGCATAGCTTTTATTTACATCACTACAGATCAGTGAGTTGCAGCTTCTACAATGTATTCACAACATGCATAGATGGCAATGAAACCCCCTAGAGTATTAGGCTATATCTACATTGTGCTTCTTGCGCAAGAACATATGCAAATGAGGCGTGGCGATGAATATCGCCATGCCTCATTTGCATACTTAATGAGCCGCCATTTTGCACAAGGGGCTTTTGCGCAAGAAGGAGCAGTCTACACTGCTCCTTCTTGTGCAAAAACCCCCTCTTATGCAAGAGCCGTTCTGCCACTTATTTTCAGGCAGAACGGCTCTTGTGCAAGAAGAGAGTTTTGCGCAAGAAGGAGCAGTGTAGATTGCTCCTTCTTGTGCAAAAAGCCTCTTGTGTAAAAATGGGGCCTCATTTGCATATGTTCTTGCACAAGAAAACGCAATGTAGATGTAGCCTTACAGTATTAACAAAGGTAAATTTAAAGACATTACTTGGATTTGGAATATATTTTTGGAAATCAAGGGTTCCTCTTTCCTAAATAAAGAGATAAATGATTCTTAACTCTCTTTATAGTTTTTGAGAATCTATACCTCAGGCTTGGTAGGCCATTCAAAGGAATTCAGTATGATACATGTACGTTGTTTGTGGTGCCACCATATTGCTATTAGAACATTTTAAGGGAAAAAAACTGCTAAAACAACCAAACCAGACCATTCAAGGCAAGAGAGGTAAGTGCATTCAGCCTGTAGGAAGTTATCAAAGTCTACATGCCAAATAAGGCCTGGTTTATTTTTACTCTACAAATGGATGTTTAGAATACCTCATTCCACAAGATGGCTCATTCAAAGACAGAGCTTTAAAAGAAATTATTCTGATTTGTCCCAAAGAAAAACATGTATAAAAATGTGCCTTAGAGCAGTTGATGGGCATGCATTAAGCAGGGATATAAATAAAAGTTTATATGATTCTAATAGGTCTTACATCCATTCTGTTGCATTTTCTTAAGACTATCAGTAAGAATGTTGTTGAAGTTAAGGTAAAGATGGGGAAAATTTGGGCCAGAAGTAAGCAAGTACAGCCCCACTGACTCTAGAGTGAATGGGCTTGCACCCATTTATGCGCAGTATAAATTCTTTTGTTACATGTTGTGTTACATACCAACTTGATTGAGTTGTAGTTTTCTCATACCTGCATTTTTCAAAGAGCTGATGTTATGTATGAGAGTCCCAGTGATTCCTCTGTGTTCCTGATTCATGACATTGGAAACATCCATAGAGAGAGCTTGCCCATCCACCTGAAAACTAGTCAGACCCCTTTTGACTCCTTTATTGAGCTCCAGGTGTGCTTTTAACTTTGCTTCCATTGGGATTGCCTGGCTGCCGTTCTGGGTCAATGTGAAAGTGATATTGTGCAGACTGATGTTCCCAAATACATTTCTGTTCCTGAGCTGCAGCCCATACAGTGCCTTGTTGAGCATCACACTGATGTTACCTGCAGGGGACAGAAACAGTAATTGCACGGAGCCCTTTGGCTTGGGAAACTGGCATGAGGAGAAAAAATAATCAGACTGGACAACCATGAAGAATAACCCTTTAATTTAATATAGACAGGAATTAAGGGCATGTCCATCAGCTGTGATAAATTATTTAGCTCATTCCAGTTAGGGAATCTGCTTAGTGAAAGAGAGAGACAGCAATTAGCTAGTGGAAGTACCTTTTGATGAGAGCATTGTATTAGCATTTCTGAGTATTTTAAGAGCCAAACTGCTTTCCAACACCCTGGACTGAGTATATTGCATCATCCAAGGCAGGGGTGGGCAATAATTTTTGATCAGGGACCACTCCAAGATTTTGAAAAGTGGTCAAGGGCTGCACTTCTCTATGGAGGGTGTGCGGGGTTTGGGATGGTGGTCGGGTGCAGAAGGGAGTTCGGGGTAAGCGTCTGGGGTACAGGAGGGGATATGGGGTCTGAGAGGAAGGTTAGGTGAAGTAGGTGATTGTGATCTTGGGCAGGGGATTAGGGTGCTGGCTGGGTCTGGGAGGGAATAGGGGTGCAGGAGTGAACTTTGACCTGGAGGAGGGTGTAGCAGGCGTGCAGATTCTGGGAGGGAATTGTGATCTGGGGCAGTGTGCAGAGGATTTGGATGGCATCCTGGGGCAGAGAGTTAAGAAGTGGGAAGGGCTGGGGTGCAAAAGGCAGGGGCTGAAGTGCAGGAGGCAGGCCCTGGCTAGGAGTCACTTACCTTAGGCAGGATCCCTCCTGCAGCAACCCCAGCCACATGTTTCCCTCCATGTGCTGCTCAGGGTCACGCGTCCCTTGGAAGAAACAGACTTTGCATGCACTTCCCTGCCCTCTGGCCTATCAGGTCCTGGCGGCAGGGGAGCACGCAAAGCCTCTCGCCCCTGTCCCCCTCCCCCACCAAGATGGGCTGCAGGCCAGATGGTGCCAATCCCTGATCCAAGGGAACCTTGTACAGGGATTGTGACACAGAAAGCGCATGGTGCCCCAAAGGCACATTGTACGGCTCCCGTACATGGTGTGGATGGGACCATGTGCACGATTCCTGTGTGCATAATCCCACCCCGACCTCTGCAGCACACTTTCAGCAATTCCTTTGTTGCATTCCATAGACCCAGCCTAGAGGGGGGAGGGAGCTGTGGGCCAGCCTCACCCTGTATTTTCTGTAGAGACGGTTGGGAAATATATTGCTCCCAATGAAAAATGGCAATAGAGACAAACTTGTTTCATTTTCCTCAAATTTTGTTCAAAATGTTTTGGGGTTGTTGTCAAAAAATAAAACTTTGAAAATCCAAAACATCTCATTTTAAGCCTAAAAGAGTATAAAATGATCCCCATTGAAAACCATGAACATTTTCAGTCAAAACAGAAATATTTTAATGATTTTTATTGCCAATTTCCATTTAAAAACAATTTTTATCGCTACCTAGTGGACAGCTGTTCACATCACAAGAAACTCACCATAAATATTAAATTGATGCTGTTAGGATATAGATTTTCAGGCCTGTGTTAAAGGTTGATATATTAAGACTTTAGGTATTTTTATGACTTACAGACATATTGACTACAGACACATAAAAACAAAGAATCAAAATCACAGTCCGCCTGTGTATGGGCCATCTCTCACTATGGTAGTCTGTGGTCTTATTCTTAAGCCAAGGCCTTTGGCTAAGCAGCAGGGGCAGCCACAGAGGCGTAGTGAGGGGAGGCCGGGGGAGGCAGTTGCCCCTGGGTGCCATGCTAGGCGGGCAACAGTCTGAGGTGGGAGTGAACAGCCCCACACATCATTGCAAGTCCAGCACTGGTGGGTCACATGCTTCCTGCAGTCAAACAGCTGAGGCAGAGCTGGGAGATGGGAGCAGGGACTTCAAAGGTAGGGTTACCATCCATCCGGTGCTTGGCTCTGCAGGAGTAGGTGGGGGGATTGGGTTAGAGCGGAGGGCGGGTAGGGGGGCCCCACCCTGTGGGAGGGGTAGGTACATTGGGTTAGAGGGGGAGCTGGGGTGCCTGGCTCTGGGAGAGGGGCATTGGGTTGAAGGGGGGGGGGCTTGCGGTGCCTGGCTCTGGGGGAGGGATGGCTGCATTGGGTTAAAGCAGGGGTGCTGGTGGTGCCTGGCTTTGGAGGACGGGTGGGTGCACTGGGTGTACTTATAATTTTTTTTAAAGGGATACTTTATTTTAAAAAAAAAAAGCTTGAGAAACACTGCTCTAACCATTCCTTTCAGCCTCCCTGTTTCCTTTCTCCTTTGGCGAGTTGGGCAGGCAGCAGTTTTGGTAAAAACATATCAGACATGTGTGCACAGTTCTTGCACCCCTTAGCTGGTGCTGGATAATCAGGGCCTCAATTTGAAAGGAGGTGGCATTACTGAGGTGATCAATCCCGCCACATTTTGTTGCGGATTTTCCAAAGAAAATGCTGGTGTTTTCTAAAGGTCACCCACATCTCCAGTCATAACAGAGACTTGGGATTAACATGGCTTTCTCAACTAAAAGTTGTATATGTGTTCGGATGTTGTGATTGTGAACACCTGGTGAGGCAGTCTGCTCAAGGCAAGGCTGGTCTCAAATCTTGACATCTATGGCTTCAGTTGAATGGCTTATGTGAAATTTGGAAGAGCAGCTCAGAGAGACCTCTCTCCTTTACTTAAGGATAGACTTTCACGGCAGCCTGAAGGAAAAAGTCCTCGTAGCAGACAGAAAGCCACGCCTGAAGTATAATCTCAGCCTTAGACTACTTATTGCATCAAGAAAGTGAGGGTGATTCTCATGTTGTGTGTTAGTTTTATTTAAAAGTTTTTCTGAGTGTTATTTTAACAGGTAAATTAATCTCTTACATTCATAACTATGATGTAGTTTATCACTGTGCGACAGTATGAAAACCAACTATGTTAACTAGGTAAGTAACTATGTAGTTAGGAAGCATTACAGATTGCTTACAATAAATTTATATTTATATTTGTCTGTAGTTAGTAAAATGAGTAATTCATTAAACAATAAATATCCTAAGAGGAGGATTATTTACAGTGGCATAGCAAGGGGGGACAGGGGAGAGTTGCCCCTGGGGCGCCATGCTGGGGGGCCAATTTAGTCTCCCTCCATTCCCCCATCATCTCTCAGCTCCCCTGATCCTCCTCCACCCTCCCCCGCCGGCTGGAGCCACCTCCTCCCCGCCTCTCCATCCCCAGCTCAACCTCCTCCATCTCTGCTGGTGGGTTAGTGCATGCAAACTGGAGGGGGTGGGGGAAGACGTGGTACAAGCTTCCCCCCTTCCTCCCAGTGTCGGGCTCAGCCGTGCACCAAGTTCAGGGCCCTGCTGCATGGTGGCAGCAGCGGGGCGAGGGGTGGGGGGCACAAATATTGCCTTTGCCCCCAGGCACATAACACCCTCACTATGCCTCTGGGCAGCCAGTAGCTGGGAAATCTACAGTCACGTCCTCACACTTCCCAAACCAATCACACTGAAATACAGCAATTTTGGGCCGTTTGAAAGGCAATATTATCTGTTACTTCCAGATAAAGAAAAGAGCCTAGAAGATTTAAAGAAAACTTGGGTTTATAGCTTTCTGTCTGACAAGGGTTGACTTATCAAAGTTTGGGTTTTAAAATCCTCATTTCTTTATTGTTTTTGTCATTTTAGTCCCCACTTCTCTATTCTTTATCTGGATGGTCTCAGTCTGGTTCTTTGATTATTTCTGTCTGCCGGGTGCGACTCAATCAAAGTAGTTGGATATAAATGATTAGACAATCATGGTACAGTATGTTTGGATTCATTAGTTAAATTTCAGTAAAATGATTGGTTACGGTATCACTGAGAATATTATTATATAAATTGGGGGAAAAGAAGAAGTGAGAAAGAAAGGAAAAAAGAAACTGGATTCATGCTTGCTGAAAGCTAACCTCAATATACATTGAATTTAACCTCAATAAACCTCTCTGAACTCCGGGAATTGATGCTGTCTGTTCATGCGAGAAGGACCAGAGAAGTGAAGGGATAAGCCTTCTAACATCTGTTTTCTGTTCTAAGCTGCTAATAGTTTTAAATATATAAAAAAATCATGGTGATATCTTATACTCAGTGTATAATAATAAACCTCCCTTGATAGCCCCCCACACACAACTATCCTGTTGCAATAAAGCACATCGTGAGGAAGCACCTTCATGAATGTTGTTCTTGCGCTTCAGAGATCCATTCAGAGAAAAAAACTGTGGTATGACCTCCAAGCCACCAATGTTATGTTGGACTTTCCCATACAGGGACAGGACAAGACCAACTTTCTGCTCCTTGGCTCCCACAAAATCTAGATGAAGCCTGTTCTCATTTAGCTTCAGCTCAGAAGATAATAAAAGTCTAAGAGGGAAAGAAACAAACACAAGTATCTGGCGTAACATTATCAATAAAGATGTGTTGTGAGCATTCAATATTTAATATCACTCTACCTCCTTATTAATGTAGGGGAAAACTGAACCTCCATTTTGCACAATGGCTGTCTAGTGTATATTCTGTGCTTATGCTAGATAAGTGTAGAACATGGTAAAAGAAATCCATGAAACAAGTTGGAGAATAATTTTTCCTTCACCTTTGATGACCATAACACACCAAACATAAGCAAGCTTCCTTATTTTCATTTGCTTAGAGCAGATTCCACTGCTTCTCACTAGAAAAAATAATTCTAGAGAGTACGTTCAAAAGGTCAAATTTTAAACAAGACTGAAGACCGCTCCTATTTATTTACATGCATATTTGTGCAAGCAACAGAGCTTGTCTGACATGCCACTATTGGTCGACTGCTCACTGTATTCCCACATCCTTCATGAGTATGCACAAGAGACTCTTTATGTGTACAAAAATGAATACTTAGGCTGAAAGAGTGGTCCAATGTACTTGGAGAATTTTTAAAATCTCCTGTGGAGTAAATTTTAAAAGTTTGTACCATGTTCAACTAGCCAGTTACACCAGCATGGTCTAGTGGATAAAGAGAAAAAGGACTTTGCAGTGTCTGATTGAGAGTACATGGGATGCACACATCCTGCGCCAGAACATGGATAAGAACATATACTTGAAGTAGTAATTTCACAATTTTTTCTTCCCCTGCAAATGGAATTTTGAACAAACTACTTGAATGTTTATAAAAATTCAAAGCCTCTTTCAGGAGATAATTTTACATTGGGGAGATATGAACAAAATTGCTGTAGCAGTGAAAGGTGGTGCTGGTGCCAATGCTCTCTTTAGCCACCTTCCTAAACGGTGTCAGGGAAATCTGTGACTGGTGCTGGTCCATGGACTGGTTGTTGAGAAACTGCTCTAAAAGAGGCATGGTCTAATGGATTAAATCCAGGGCTTGGAGTTAGACAGACTAAGGTGCTAATTCCATACCTGTCACTGAAGGTCCTTCACGGAACTTTTCAGATATTGGGTAATACTGATGCTTCTCACTATGACTCCTACTCCCAGGGAAGCTGGCAAATAGCAATTCTGCTTCACTTGCCAGAGAAAAATGAGAAAAAAAATTGATGACCTAACACGAAGAACTAATTTACTCACAGGATTTCTCTCCTGTTCTCTTCTCTTATCTTATCTATGAACATTGATCTAAGAAAGCAGCCAGTAGAGAGAGGCTTATAACATTGTTCTTGTGTTTCAAAAACTCAAAGAGCAAAATATTGCCATATCTAGGAGAATGCACAGAACATAGTCTCTACTCAATGGCTTTCTGCAGATGTCAGAATGCAAAATTTCATGCTTAAAACTGAAAAAACCCACATATATATTAAGGAGAACTCTTCAGAATGTCCATTATGGAGGGTTACTATTACATTGTTTTCTTTACCTTGCTGGAGATACTTTGCTCATTAGCTGCAGCTGTACTGACTCTGGTTCTGTCAGAATTGCCTGATGCAGAAGAGCGCTCACTCCAACAACCCTCATATTCTTTCTGTTCTCCTTGCTCATATCAGCCTCCAGCAGCACTAGATCCTTTCCACGAGAACGAAGGTAAAGTGATCCTCTGAGGCTGTTCTCACCATAGCTCTTAACAGCTGCATGGGCCTAAGTGCGGGGGGGGGGGGGGGGGGGGGGGGGGGGGGGGGGTATGAGAACAAGACACCTGCTGCATTAGGAAAATCGGTTGACACATGACAAAACAATGCAGTGTCACATTCAGTACCCCTAATGCTGAGAGCAATGTACAGATGGAGGGTCTCAGAAATCCCGTCTTAAAATCTAACCAGCAGAACTAAAAGGAAGGCTGGAGTGATTTTGCTTTCTCTGGACACTGCTAAATCATTATCCATGGGGCTCAGAAAAAAATACTTCAAAGCAACAATTTGCTTTACCTTCGGTGATTACTAAATAGGTATTTCCAGTACAGTTTCCCACTGAAGGATAGTACAAGATCTTCACCAACACAACAATTTCAAGTTATACAACCAGCACACTAGGCTAGACCAGTAGTGCACTTGAGACATTTGAGAAAAGAAATATAAATATCTCCAGTGAGGTGCGTTTAATAGAAGTTTGTTTGCCAGATGCTATCATTTACTTCCTTGCAAAAGCATTTTTGATTAAATGGGAAAATGAACAGATTCCCTGACCACTCACTCCACTATTTTAATCATATAATCCAGATATGAGGGATTTATTACAGGCTGGAGGGGAGTCCTTGATCAAAATACAGATCGTATTTCACTGGGAACAGTGAGTTAAATGACAAAAGTTGGAAAAGAGGGAGACCTCTTGGCTCATTTAGGAGATAATGACTTGATAAGAGACTATATAAGATCTTAGCCAGGGCGTTACCATCATGTCAGAGTTTTAACTTGAACTTGAACTTATTGCACATCTGCTTGTGATTAGAATGAAAAAGTGGTTAATTACCTTTCATAACTGTTGTTCTTCGAGATGTGTTCCTCATGTCCATTCCATGTAGGTGTGTGCGCATGCTGTGTGCACACATCGTCAGAAGGTTTTCCCTTAGCAGTGTCAGTTGGGCCAGCAGGGGGGGCCTCTGGAGTGATGCTGCTATATCATCTAATATATAATCCTGCTGGCCCACCACCCTCTTGATTCCTTCTTACTGGACTACTCCAAAGAAGGGGAGGCAGGCGGGCAGGATTTGGAATGGACCTGAGCAACACAACTTGAAGAACAACAGTTACAAAAGGTAAGTAACCATTTTTTCTTCTTCGAGTGATTGCTCATGTCATTCCATGTAGGTGATTCCACAGCACAAACCCTAAGGAGGCGGGATCGGAGTTCTTACCTTCAACTGAGCGGAGGAGAGCCTTACCCAGGGCTGCGTCCTCCCATGCCTGATGGGCCAATGCAAAAGTGTGGACCAAATCATAGAATACTAGGACTGGAAGGGACCTCAAGAGGTTATCGAGTCTAGCCCCCTGCCCTCATGGCAGGACCCAGTACTGTCTAGACCACACCTGATAGACATTTATCTAATCTACCCTTAAATATCTCCACAGATGGAGATTCCACAACCTTCCTAGGCAATTTATTCCAGTGTTTA